>OY756430.1:17450500-18050500 GCA_963576905.1 Mystacides longicornis | reverse complement strand
AGATTTCATAAAAACGATTTTTAGAGTGCAAATATACCTAGGTACGTTTTAGTTGAAAATATCTTTTTATTGGTTTTCATTCTAGCGAGAATTTCTCTACTCCAGCGTTCTTTCTAACGAAATTTAATCAGAACACTTGCTGTACTATGCATTTACATTCCGTCTGATTTATTATGCCGTGACTATTTTTTGATTGCACCGAATAAAAAGTCTCGTAAAAGCATGCTTTAATATGGAAATGTATCGTATTCCCCATTCAAAAGGCAGTAATTTGGTTTTATAGTCTGACTTTGTGGGTGTTTCTTTCATTGCGCTCTTTTATACTTTCAGTACATTCGTTAAGTACAAATAACTCGAGAAAAAAAAACTGGTATAAAACTTATAAATAGTAGTTTTTATATGAATCCGGACTCGCTTTAAGTCAACGCAAGTACACTTTCGTCAAATTTCACACAATAAAAACTTGTGTCGAGCGTGATAAAATCAGATGGTAGAGGCACCATCTAGTAATCGAACCCCCGACTTTCAGTACAACATGTCAAGCATTCTACCGCTAGGCTGCCAAACACTTTTGAATTTTGCTGGTGTGGATTTTTTTTCTTTTCATTTGGTACCGATTGGTTGAATAGATAATTGCTACGACAATATATTTTTTATACCTCATTTATTGTTATAAACTGTTCATAAATAATTATCAAATCAAAACTCCCTTCGCACCCCACTCCGGGGCATAGAGAGGCAACAAAAGCTCTCAGTTGCGCCAGATCCTGCGTAATGTTTATGACCTCCTCCCACACCATTTCCAAATCCCTCAGCTCTGCCTCAAAAGAGCGGATGTCGCCTTTTTGACCAATTTGTTTTAAAGTCATGAGGTGGTCAACCCTACGCTCCCGATCTGATTTTGAAAACCAGCAAAAGAGCAGAGGTCTATGCACAACCCTAAGGCAAGTTCATAAAATAAAAATAAAGAGTTTAAAAAATAAAAATGAAATTGCATGATGTGAAAAAAATCAACGGTATTTTAAGTATGTATTTTGTAACAGTAATGGGCGAACTGTGCGATCTGGAGTATGCGGACGACCTAGCGTTGTTCAGTACGACAGTGGAGGAATTACAGCGCAGTGTTTCAAGACTCTGCGACGAAACAGCACGCCTCGGCCTTCGAGTCAATGCCAGTAAGACGGAGCTCATGGCGAATAATGCCTGCCCCGATAAACAGCTACCGATAACCATCGATGGTCACCAGGTCTCCCGGGTGGATAAATTTAAGTACCTGGGAGCAACCATTACCACCTCTGGTGACCTCGGGGCTGAGCTCCCGATACGTATCGGTATGGCGAGTGGCGCCTTTAACAACATGACCAAGATTTGGAAAGCGTCGGCGTTTAGTGTCGAGACGAAATGTAAACTGTTTGATGCGTGTGTGTTGCCCATTCTCTTGTATGGGTGTGAGTCCTGGCACCTGACCAAGGCCCAGGCACAAAAAGTCTCAGCCTTTGAGATGAAGTGCCTAAGGAGAATTCTGGGCGTAAGATGGTACCACCGCATCACGAACGACGCTATACGCCGGCGCACCCAGCGTGAGCCCATCACCTCCACCATTGTGGGGAGGAGATGGACTTGGCTGGGACATGTGTTAAGGATGCCGAATGACAGTTGGCCGAGGAGAGCGCTGTTCTTCCTCCCATCAGGGTCCCGAAGACGAGGAAGACCCTCTCACACTGTGTTCCGCTCCTTCGAAGCAGAGCTGAGGGACATGGACATGGTGTGGGAGGAGGTCATAAACATTGCGCAAGATCGAGCGCAATGGAGAGCTCTTGTTGCCTCCCTATGCCCCTAAGTGGGGTCTTAAGGGAGTTTGGATTTGGATTTTGTAACAGTAAAGCAATTCAGTCCAATTGAGGCGAAACCCAACACAACAAGCTAGAAAACTGTAGTGAACATTTCTTCAAAAATGTTGATACCACCGGGAAAAGAACCTGGGATCTCCTTGCAACCTTTTCCATCCTTTATCAGATTGCTGAAAAAAAAAATGCCTCAGGCTTTCAGTTACGCCACGGCCGGCTATACTGACACATTTCCAACTCCTTAATGTTTTTTATTCCATTACTAGATATATTATGCTTTTCATTTTTGAGGAGAGATATCGCTTAAACGATTTCTTCCAGTCAATCAGTCCTTCTGTTTTGAGACAGGGAATCAGCCTTGATTCAATTTCAATAAAGTTTGACAGGCGATTAAATTAGGATTTTTTTCGGACAAACTTTTTTTTAGAATGGGCCAAATCTCTATTTTTATTTTCAATATAGGAACAAGTTTGGCGAATATTACGAGTTTTTTAACCCTCTCGTACATAAATATTTAATAATATATATAAAAAATATCTTTAAAGCAATTTATATTGGCAATTGGACATAGAATGAAAATGCATAAAAAAAATTTTGATAGGTATTTATTTTTCAGGATTTTCAGAAGGGCCTCATATGAGGCTTAAATGTTTCAAAGGGACATTTTTTTTTTATAAAGACTACATATATGAATTTTTTTTTTAAGTGTAGGTATACGTGTAAACGTGAGATAATCTTAAAAAAACATAAAGAATACTAAAAAAAATGAAAAGTATCGATAAAAATATATATGTAGATAGGTGGTAAATAATTATAGGCGGGAATGAAAATCTTCAAAGCACTCGGGGCAAAGTGGCTCTTCATTACACCGCTTGCAGACATATCGAGTTTTTTTATTGCAACCATTCAAATGGCATTTTGATGCGTAAGGCTTTGTTGTTTTTTTGGGCCAGTGAGATCCACCATCAAGCCTTAACTCTGTTGGAGCCTTTACCCTCACCCTCTTTTTTACAGCTTTTGGACTAAACGATGGCCGTCCTCTTTTCTGAGCTGTGGCATTTCCTGTGTATATCAAGGAAGTGGCAACGGATGATTTGAATTCCAGCAAATCCATTTTCTCCATGCTGTCTTTGCGCCATAGGATCCAGCAATTGACTAGGAGAACATTCATGAGGTGGTGAAATATTCTAAAATACCACCTTTTGTGACGCAAGCAATGGGGATATAGTGCTACTAACGAGTCCATGAGGTCCACGCCTCCCATGTGCTTATTATACAGTTCGACAGCAAATGGTCTATCTATTTCTACCATAGTCCTGGTTCGTTTGCACCATCTCTTGGCTTTGGACATGGGTTGAGCCCCAGCAATCATTGAAGCTAAATGGACAAAGTTGTTGTCTAGCCATCTAGTAACGGTAATGTTTTCGCTGGATGTAGTAAGCGAATGCGAGCCCCTTGGCATTTTTTTCATTTCTTTCATGCCTAATAGTTTTTTTTCACCTCCTCGAAGCCTGTTAACTCGCACTGTACCTGTTGCTTGAATATTGTATTCGGTATGAAGTTTATAAATCAGTTCTACGGATGTGAATAGGTTATCGAAAAATAATTTATGATTTTTCCCCCTGACCGATTCACAAAGTCTAACAACCACATCCCCAACACAACCTAACAGATTTTTCAGGTCGACTACCTCCCGCACCTTGGTATACTTCGAAATCTCTCGCAAACGGTCAAGCGAAAATTTTCTTTTCCTTTTTGATGAGCGTACAAGTTTGATTCGTACACTATTATTTCCATAAAAGACTCAGAAAACATAGAGAGAAAATAATCCATTGGCATGTTTCCATTTATTTTTGATTGTTCTTCCCCAGTAAATTGAGGAATGGATCCCGAAAAATCGTTATCCTTTCCTGCAAACCATAGAGTTTTTCGAACTGATACATTTATCTCACCACTACTCTCTGCATTGTGATCTGAAACTTCAGTTATATTGATTTCTTCTTCTTCCAAAGAGTCAAGTGGCTCATTATCATTTGGAATATATTCATCAGGTTCCCATAATTCGTCCTCGGAGCCGTCAAAATCTTCATCATCGGACTCTTCAGGTATATCGAGAGCTCCGACAATTTCTTTTTCACTCAGAAAATTTCTTCTATTCATTTTCGCCTACAAATTAAACATAGAAATGTACAAAAATATCTTTGTGTAATTATTAATCACTATGCAGTTGATAAATAGTACTTATTTAATATAAAAAGAAATAGTTAAAGTTTTTAATTGACAATATTGTTGTTGCAATCAGGTTGCAATAGGTTAAAGTTAGAAGATAACTTTTGTACTAGTAAGAGCATTTAGGCCTCATATGAGGTCTCACATATTTCAGTGAATTACAAACAACATATAATAATGAATGAAAATATGTTTTGTTTTTCGTAATAAAGAAACATTTGTACACATAATAAAATTTATACTTACTGTAAATAAATATTATTATACACAAAAAAAATAAAAAATATTTGAGAGAATTCACCACTGTCAAAAAACTAGCGATAATGGAGGGAACATTTTATAGTTATCTCGACTACTAGTGCTGCGCTCTAGTGACGAATGGCGAAACTACATACAGGGATCATACGATCCCTAAAGTGAATAACCATAAACACATTTTTAAGAAAAGTAATACTCAAACATTTTGGCGGCTGTTTTAGTTTCGGTGTTTTTAAGACCTCATATGAGGGCTTAATGTACGAGAGGGTTTTAATGTATTTAACTAAATTAAGGATAAAAATATGGATTATATCTACTATATAAATGAAAGTCGGGTTAGTGCGAACACTTATAACTCGAGATTGGCTCAACAGATTCTTCTGATGTTTGATTTATTGGATTCTTCTCCACTCCGGATAACAGAATAACTAATAAAAAGTTAAAAAAATGGTTAAGAAGTGATGTAAAATACAACTTTTAAGTTTGTATGGCAAGGTTACCTGGAACGCGCTGACGACATCGCGGGTACTTCCCTCTCATTCTCGCATACGCTCTTACAGTAGCCCATCCCACTTACTCCTCGGTATTCGGACGTTATCATAAAACGTTAACAATATTGTCGGCAGTGTTGCTAACTTGCCGACTTTGTCGCCAGATCTAGCGACTTTTGGACATGGAAAACGACTTTTCATTTTCATTAATGACAAAATATTCTAGCGACTTTTCTAGCGCCTTTTAGGTCCATGGTGCTTTTCGGTTTCGGTTGTAGTATTTTGATAGAAGCCAAAGTGAGCGATATAAAAAAACGCGGAAACGAAAAAACATAAACTAAAAATGAATAATATGCTTTTATAAGTGATCCAATGCCACAACCTTCTTCTTCTGCTTCCAATGTACCCCAGACTTCTAGAAAAATGGATTTATAATGTCATATTAATTTTAATGACTTTCTAATTTTTAAGTAGTAGGTACTTCATATCTTTTTATTTTTAACAGGAGCACTATTTCTTACTATCACTACAAAAATATCGCCTAAATATTTTCTTTGCTCCCCCCGACCAATTTTAGCGACGTCTGAAATTTCAGAAATATTTTAATGTTATTATTTTATTAGCTTAACTCAATCGAATTAATTTAGTGTTGTTTTACGGGGGCGCAGTGCACATTGTGTACATATTAACGGGCCACTTCGGCTGGACCGATTTTTATGGTTTTTGATTTGTTGTATTCGTCTCCGTCGGCTGGACCGATTTTAATGGTTTTTGATTTGTTGTATTCGTCTCCGTCGGCTGGACCGATTTTCATGGTTTTTGATTTGTTGTATTCGTCTCCGTCGGCTGGACCGATTTTCATGGTTTTTGATTTGTTGTATTCGTCTCCGTCGGCTGGACCGATTTTCATCGTTTTTGATTTGTTGTATTCGTCTCCGTCGGCTGGACCGATTTTCATGGTTTTTGATTTGTTGTATTCGTCTCCGTCGGCTGGACCGATTTTCATGGTTTTTGATTTGTTGTATTCGTCTCCGTCGGCTGGACCGATTTTCATGGTTTTTGATTTGTTGTATTCGTCTCCGTCGGCTGGACCGATTTTCATGGTTTTTGATTTGTTGTATTCGTCTCCGTCGGCTGGACCGATTTTCATGGTTTTTGATTTGTTGTATTCGTCTCCGTCGGCTGGACCGATTTTCATGGTTTTTGATTTGTTGTATTCGTCTCCGTCAGCTGGACCGATTTTCATGGTTTTTGATTTGTTGTATTCGTCTCTGTCGGCTGGACCGATTTTCATGGTTTTTGATTTGTTGTATTCGTCTCCGTCGGCTGGACCGATTTTCATGGTTTTTGATTTGTTGTATTCGTCTCCGTCGGCTGGACCGATTGTAATGGTTTTTGATTTGTTGTATTCGTCTCCGTCGGCTGGACCGATTTTCATGGTTTTTGATTTGTTGTATTCGTCTCCGTCGGCTGGACCGATTTTCATGGTTTTTGATTTGTTGTATTCGTCTCCGTCAGCTGGACCGATTTTCATGGTTTTTGATTTGTTGTATTCGTCTCCGTCGGCTGGACCGATTTTCATGGTTTTTGATTTGTTGTATTCGTCTCCGTCGGCTGGACCGATTTTCATGGTTTTTGATTTGTTGTATTCGTCTCCGTCGGCTGGACCGATTTTAATGGTTTTTGATTTGTTGTATTCGTCTCCGTCGGCTGGACCGATTTTCATGGTTTTTGATTTGTTGTATTCGTCTCCGTCGGCTGGACCGATTTTCATGGTTTTTGATTTGTTGTATTCGTCTCCGTCGGCTGGACCGATTTTCATGGTTTTTGATTTGTTGTATTCGTCTCCGTCGGCTGGACCGATTTTCATGGTTTTTGATTTGTTGTATTCGTCTCCGTCCCGAATAGGCTACTAGCTATTAAAAACATGAAAAATTGATAAGGAATAAAAATATTAAGAAAATAAAATACCCATACATTTTGTATGGAACGGTTATTCCTTTCTGTGATAAATTTCTTGACAGCGCAAATTTATTTACGTAGGTAAGCAACCATTAAGTTTCGAAACAAACATAGTTACCTTTATCAAGATAGGTACACAATATTCGATAATTGCGTATTAAAACAATATGATATGATCAAGAAAATATTTTTTTAAAAACTTTATCACTTCAGTATGGCAATAATTTGCCTAATTTCACTGATTAAATTTTAGGTAAGGAAACTAACAAGAGGTTAGCTCGAGTATACACGAATACTTATAGTTTGATAATTCTTAAAAATGCGGACAACTATTTGCTACGATGATCGTCAATTATTGACGTATCGCATGAAAGAATGTTATATATTATGTATTCTAAAAGTATCGAGAAAAAAGCCTACAATGATTTTTAGAGATTTCTTTGCGGTCCATTTAAAATTCCGCGAAATCTTATATATAAAAATGGAGAGCTATTTCGCGTGGTCATCGGATGGCGCCTTAACGGTTGGACCGATTCCGCTAATTCTTTTTTTGTCGTGTAGGCTTTTATCAGGAGAGTGTTCTTTTAGAAGAAAAAAAATAAGAAAAATACATGAAAAATTAGATAGGTAATTTAAGAAAACTAACTAAAATGGAGAGCTATTTCCCGATGTCAACGCATCGCGCCTAAACGGCTATACTGATTTCACTAATTATTTTTTTGTCGTGTAGGCTCTTATCAGAAAAATATTGATTTAGAAGAAAAAAATAAGAAAAGTGCATGGACAATTAGAAAATTAAAGAAAACTATAACAATGGAGAGCTATTTCCCGATGTCATCGCATCACGCCAAAGCGGCTGGATCGATTTCGCTAATTCTTTTTGTCGTGTAGGCTTTTATCCGGAGAAGGTTAAAATAGAAAAAAAAGTGCATGGAAAATTAGAAAATTATTGAAAACACAGAAAGTAGGTAATCTTTTTAGTACTTTTTGCAAAATAATTTGGTCTACTTTTGAATTTTAACTAATTAACATTTGAAAGAACTGTCAGTGGGTTGATAGTTGTTGCGATTGATAGAAGGCAAATGTAAAATATATCGTATGAAAAAGATTGATTGGATAGGCCATATTATATTCATTGCAATTAATTATTATGATAGGTTTTGGTAAGTTTTAATACAAGGAATACCTATACATTATTGGAGTATAAGGAGTTTCTAAAATTTTCTTTATTTACAGAGATTTTTAAAACCGTCAGCAAACAAAATCGTATACATAACTTTGCTATTAAGGAGTTAATACTTAATTGAAGTTCATTTTATAAGGAGTTTAGGTAAGTTTTAACACAATGAATACATGATTAGGTATAATGAAGAACAAGTAGAATATTTTTTTGTTTGTTTACAGAGATTTATAAAACTACCATTAAACTGAATTGTTTACATGATTGACAACGAATACTGATTATAAACTTAATCGAAAAAAAAAACTTAAACATGTTCAAAAGAAGGAAATTGGCTGGGAGAAGGGTTGGCGGTGCACTAAGACCTCTAAGAAGGTCTCTTTTTAAACCACAGTTGATGCACAATGCAATCCTGATACCATCCCTGATTTATGGGAGTGAAACTTGGACATGGACGAACAATTTGGAAGTTGGAATAAATGCTGTGGAAATGAGATCACTGCGTAGGATATGCGGAAAGAGACTGATTGATAAGATGAAGAATGATAATATTAGAAGGGAATGTGGAGTGGATGTTAGTGTAGTGACTAGAATGAAAGTGAATGAAGAAAGGAGGTTCGGGCATGTAAAGAAAATGAACGAAGAGAGAATGACGAAAGGGATATATGAATCTGAAAGGATGGGTGCACGCAGACGAAGCCGACCTCGAATGACATAGACCGACCATATCGTTGCTGTCTTACAGGAGGACCAAGTCAGAAGTAAAAGATTTTTTTTTTCGGATTTTCGCAAACATACAGTTTTTTTTAACAAATAATAACAATATAATGAAAAGTACAATACATAAACCAGCAAAGTTTGCAGACATTACTTTCTTATTCTTTAATATCAGGAGGGTTCTTCCTCTCCCCACTCTACATACACTACACACCATCAAGTATTAGAAAAAAAAAACACTTATTAACATGTATGCGGAATGTTATGCGTTTGGAGGAAGTGAATGAGTTTGGATTGGAAAGAATGGAAGTCCATACTCTCTGCCTACCTCCTTCGGGAATCAGCGTGATGGGTAAAAAACCATTGACACCTCAATGCGTATTTTGAATCGGTACGGAGATATTCCTTATCGTAATTTGATCAATCAATCAATATTATTTTAACTGAGCAAAATAACTATTAAAATATCGAATATAATGACAAACCTTAATTCTTTTTTTACATATTAACATCAAATCAATCAAAATTAAAACTCCCTTTGAACTCCATTCTGGAGCAAGATGAAGCAATAAGAACTCTCCATTGCACTCGATCTTGCGCAATGATGACTTCCTCCCACACCATATTAACATAAGTTAAAAGTTTTTGATGAAAAAATAAACTCAGACCCAATAAATGCAGCGTGGTATGCAGGTTTTGCTAATCCCAGTAAATAGTCATTCATATTAAATAACTAAAAAAAACGAATTTGAGCTCTGTTGCAAAAACCATAAAACCCATATTATTTATTTCGATACAAAGTTCGACGGGTCAGCTAGTAATATATATACCTAACTTTTTTGTAAAAGGTCCGCTGTCCGTGAAATAAAAAAAATGGTAGGATCGTAGTTTTTCAAGCTCTATCTACTGATGTAAAAATAAAAACGATTATGCACGATCGCTCCCGAAAACTAGTTTATGGTTATAAATATGTTAAGCGTGATCGAGGTCTATGGGAGGAATTAGCCACCGAAAGAGGGCCTTCCATGTCAAACGAACCTTCTTGCCAAAATTCAGGCAAAAATAAAACTCCGAAGGTCCGAGACTGGCCCAATTTCGATGCGACCTCACGCCTCGAACAGGTACCAAAAAGGGGCCGAAATTCGGCTATCAGATATAGTGTATATATACAACTGAAAAAGGTTCCTGATGGTGTACAGACTACAGGGGATGAAAGCTATCTTTTGACTATGTAACTCTTGACTCTAAATACCTAAACGTACTTTCGGCAGAGACTCAAAATAGGACAGGATTTTACTACGCGAAAATTATGCCTCGGCTAACTACAGTCAAACAACGATCCTGCCCACTAACAATTTTACTGACTATCTCGCGTGTATTTAATTATTATCTATCTCAATATCAAAATAAACGTTCAATTACTTTATAGACGAACAATTCAACCCTCTAGTCGAATTACGTACGGGCTGTCATTAAACCGCAAGTCCTTCCTCATTGGAATTCCAAATCGCTCAACTGCTTCGGTCTTTGCGCGCGACCTTTTCGCCAGTGAACCTCATGAACTGAGCTGAAAAGCGTCCAAATCAGCAACAGCCCATTCTCATAGACAGTCATGTGGGGAAGGTCTTCAGCTTGCGCCAACAGCCCTCCTACACATATCGGTTTTATAACTTTACATTTATCACGGCGGCGAAAACTAAAATATAAACTCTATCTGTGCGCGGACAGACGCGAACTTTAGTAAATTCATTCATAGCTCGACTGAATAAAATTACTCTCACGGGGAACACACCAATGTACCTCTACAAATAAAAATTCTACACTGAGCTTACTAGAAGGTTCTAAATATGAAATTCCTAACCGGATTAAAAAATAAACATTAAAGATAGGTCACACCACTGGTATCGGAAAATGGGGGTAACCCGCGAATGACAGATAACAATTCGCGACGTGTGCTTGACGTGTGACGTGTGAAAACAATACAGGGAGGCACATGCTGCAATACAATAAGCCCAATGGCACACAGAGATCACAAATATTCAAAACAATGCCGTAACGCATCGGCCATATATCTCTCAGCTAAAACCAATCGAGCAACTTGCTCATAAGCATGCTTGGCGGGGCAACCAAGCAACAAATAAAATACCACACCAGAAAACATCTCTCTGTGTCCATACAAATTCTAATATCAAAAAAATCTGGTCACTCACCCAAAATTCAGCATACCTTCAAAATATTTTTTTTTCAAAATAAAAGCACAAAGCACCAATGAAAATAAAACACGTCACATTCATAGTTGGAAGTTAAATTATCACGGGGGCTGTCCAATCTAACGATCCGCCACGCGACCTCCCTCTATGGTTAGCCCAGTCAAACAATAAATAATATATTATAATAATTAAACAGAAGGCTTAATCCAAAACCGAAGATTCTAAGTTTTATCAAACGCAAATTTATCAAATGTGATATTTTAACCTCCAAAGATACACATCAATCAAGTCGCACGCAAATCCCGTATTAATAACAACACACTCGGACACACCCCGGTAGGTACATAATATGTACAATTGAAATATGCGAAGGATATTAAAAATTACTCAAACACTTCAACACAAAATTTAAGAACGTCTCCCATCGGAGCGTGGATCTAGACTAAACTTCAAAAAACTATTTGTCCTATCGAGGGCCAAATATACTATATCAAAACAAAGAAGCCTTGCCTTCTCTACTAATCCCTTTAAACAACATTTTTTCTAAAAAATGGTTTCCCCGTACATCCAATAATGACTTAACAATATTTTGAATAACACATCTGAATAAATCCCTCACATCAAATAAACATTTAGTAGCACAAAATGAAGACATTTTTTAATTTTACATCAGTCTTACATCAAGCACCCTCGGCCGAAACTTTGAACAGTTCTAAAATTTATTTTGAAAATCCAAAATCCATTATTATCAACGTCATAGATCTTGACAGATTTAGCTCAGAGGTAAAAGTTTGTCGAGCCCCGGATTAGATCACTATTAGCGACTAGACTACCAAAGTGGTTTTTTTTTTTTATTTTTCGATATCAGTTACGCTTTCTGTCATATTATCACAATAATAATTATCCATTTCCGACCTGTAGCCTAAGTATGTAACTCGCATAGATAACTTGACATTGCGTCATGTTAAGGTAAACGTTACGTTACGTTTCAAGTAGACGCGAGAAATCACAGCGCGTACAAAAACGCATAGGTTTTCACTAAATTACGGTGACGTAGGCTTACATACTACCGATGTAATTAAAAACTGACAGTTGGCTCCGTTTTGGTACAAAACGAAGACTATAAGTACGTTTTGTGTCTTACATACTTAGGCTACTGAACGTGAAATCTATGTATTAATACGTGAAGGAAAAACTTTGTGACTATTTTTACGAAAAATTGCGCGGACGGAGGAGTATGAAATTTCGCACATTTATAGTTTACTTTATATCAATATATACCTACAGAGAAGGAGTGGCGAATGTATATATTTTTTTTTTAAATTTGAATAAAAAATATTAAATCAATAAAAAAAACATTACAAACACTACTGTAATACTCACACATACCTACTTCCCATCATCGACTTCATAGAAAAAATAATGCAAAATGAAAAGCGCCTCATAATGGGCGCAGAAAGCTTTTGAAGGTGGTAAGTATATTAAAATCGAAAATAAGGTGGAGCTGGAAATGGCGGGATATAAATAATTGAGAATAGATTAATATTGTTTGTCTTTGATAATGATCGAATAATCGACATTTCAAATTTGACGTATCACGTCATTGTTTTTGAAAGAAAATTTTGAAATTGCTCTCGCTCATTCTTTGACATTATATTATAATTTAAATAATATGTAAGTTATGGTCGAAATTCGAGAACTAGTTACTATAGATTTTACACATCATAAAAAGTATGTATATGTCTGTATGTACAGTAATCAAATCATGACGATGCAGCGCGTAATGAGAGACAGCTGCTTTGCGTCGGATAATTTGGTCTTGATTTGAATTATTGGGAATAAGCCGATCAAAAAATCATTAAGATCAAGAAGTCATTTTTTGGCAATTCATCGTGAAAATAAAAAACAATCTGACATTATAACGGAGTTTTTCTATATCATTACGCTTTGCCATACTTTGTATGATTATCTTTAATGAGTCAAACCTGTTGCAATTTCTCAGTATTAATTTGTTAAAAGTACGCTTCCAAAGTCGATTTTATACATTGACTGTATATTATTTTATTTATTTATTTATTTATTTACGGCCTGTTGGGCCTTTTTTAAAAAATAATATGTATAACAATATATACAAAATTATAATTATTTCAATATTACATTATTTTAATATTACACATCAATAAACAATAACAAAACATTGTGGACACTGTAGTGAGAACAATCTGATTAGATAAAAAAAAAAAAAAACAATAATGCATGCAGACACACTAATAGAAATACAATTGATTAAAAATTACAAATTCATCACTAAACCAACAAGTCGTGTTGACACAAAATAATAGTAGTAATAAGAAATGTGTCATTTCGACATATTAATAAAAATAATTGATTAAAAAATAATAAAATAAAAATTAAATCCCTTATTAAAACAAAACCAATCGTGTTAGCATATATAAAGAAAAAAAAATGATTGTATAAAACGAAACAGGTAAATTTAGATACATCAATAAAATATAATTGATTAAAAAACAAATTTAAATCTCATTTTTAAAACAAAACAAAAGGTGCTCACATCTAGATCAATTGATTGCACAAAACGAAAACACGGTCCCTTATTGATCACTTCCAGTGATACGTTCCTGTGGCCCCTCTATTGCATTTCTTAGTCTTAATTTAAATTGTGAGATAGGAGTATTAAATATATCTATAGAGCCTAAGTAACGATTAGCCAAAATGTGAAGACGTGGCACAACCGTGTTTCGGATATAGTTGGATGCGTGTGTATCAACGTGAAAGGTATCAGTGTTTCTTGTTGTGCGGGTAGGTACTCTAATAGAAATCCTGTTGAGAAGTTCAAGTTCGCTATAGACCGAATTTATAATTTTATACAAAAATACCAAGTCCAAAAATATTCTACGCTCCTGCAGAGGCGCTAGGCTAGTGTGAGTGTACAAAAAGTCGTAATCAATTAAATCACTTGGAATACCGAGAACGTAGTTGACATAACGTAGGAACTTCTTTTGAACTCTTTCGAGCTTGTTAATATGTACCGCATAACACGGTGACCATATAGGTGTCGCAAACTCCAGAGTACTCCGCACAAGAGACGTGAATAGAAGCACCAACGTGCGCACATTTCTGAACCCGCGGACAGTTCGCAAAACAAAACCCAATGTCTGCATTGCTCGGTTGGCTACTTCTGCGATATGCGACCTGAAAGACAAGCCACTGTCGAAGGTTATGCCAAGGTCGCGGATCTCATCAACAGATTCCAAATTTACAGTGTCGATTTGATATACATGGGCGATTCTGGATCTGCTCCTCGAGAATCGCATAAGTTGACATTTACCTATGTTAAGGGGGAGGGAATCCCTGACACACCACTGGTAGAGTTGATCCAGAGCATTCTGAAGCAGCTCAAAATCGTGCTCGCAGGTAACCTCTCTGAAAACTTTTATATCATCAGCAAAACATTAACATTTCTAAAAACGTCTACAATGTGGTTGATAAATATGAGAAACAAAGTAGGCCCAAAGTGACTGCCCTGTGGTAATCCACTTGTAGCCACAAAACTAACCGACACGACACCCTGGACATTGACAGTCAACCTACGTTCGCCCAGGTAATCCGTGAACCATTCAAGCAAACATCCACCAATACCGAACGCCTTCATCTTTGCAATAAGATGCTTATGGGACACCTTGTCGAAAGCTTTACTAAAGTCCGTATAAATGCAATCAACCTGTTTACCACCAGCTAAGCTATCAGCTATATACGTTTCGTATATAGCCAAATTTGTGACAATAGTCTTCCCCGGCATAAAGCCGTGTTGTTCGCTGTTTAGTATGCTATTAATAGTTGGCGAAATTTTTTTGAGTATCAAGGACTCGAGAAGCTTTGCCATAGCAGACTGCAGACATATAGGTCGATAATTAGTGATATCACTCTTGTCGCCTTTTTTGAAAATGGGTGTTATATTGCCACATTTCCAGCGGGCAGGGAATATACCTGAGGCTGTTGACGCATTAAAAATGTATGTCAGCGGAACAACCAGTGCATCGGCACATCCCCTGAGATAGTCGGAGGGGATCCCGTCCGGACCCGGTGACTTGCCGGTATCAAGCTGCAATAAGCCGGTCATTACCTCGTCAAAGCTCAAAACACACTCATATAAATTTATCGACCTCACATAATTGTAATCAGCCACATCGCCGTCGGCTCTGCAATCGTCGTAAACACTCTCAAAGAACCTCGCAAACAGATTCACTACCTCATTCTTGTTACTAGCCACCTCCCCATCCAGGTACATTGAACTAGGGTAATTACACTTTCCTTTACTGAGTGAGTCTTTAAACTTCCACAGTTTTCTTGGGTCAGTGACGGTGTCTTCGGCTGCACGTATGTAGTCGTTGTAACACGATTTCCTTAAACTATTGCAAGCACCTCTAAGTTCAGAAAACTTTCTGTAATCAGTAGGTAGCATTGTTTTTTTGTATTTTTTATGGGCGAGTTTCTTTTCAAATAATTTCTCCTTCAATTCCTCAGAAAACCATATAGGAAATGAAGATCCTCTGAAACATTGATATGGAACGTATAAGTCAATCGCTTCGAGGAGGATGTCATATAATTTAGACACAATCGTGTTCACGTTCTCGCTCCCAAGGAAGGTCCAGTCAGAGGCAAACAGATGTTCAAGCGTACTAACATAGTCACACTTTTTAAAATTGTAGAAATAGACTGGATCACTCTGGGGCAATAATGGTGATGGCACTTCTATACAAAGTGGTGGGTGGTACTCGTCAATTGGCAGGATCTCGTCGTCAGACCGCACTATGGTTATACCCTCGCAATTAAAAAAGACCAAGTCCAATAAACGTCCCCTTGAATTTGTGACAAAATTATGCTCCTTTAAGCCTAAAAACTCAATCCCTTCTTGAAGTTCTTCTGCATTCTCACCTGCTTCACCTTTAGAGCAACAAACTCCATCCGTGTTCCAAGTTGCCCCGGGTAGATTGTAATCGCCCATAATAACCATCTTTGCACCTCGATATTTACCACTTAGAAACTCTAGAACCTCAGCGTGCGCTTTGTAGGTGGCAGCTTCGGATTGTGGAGGAATGTATACACACCCGAGAATAATCTTCTGTGTCTTCGATTGAATCATCACGTAGACCTGTTCAACACTGTTCACCTTGATTTTGAGTAACGATGAAGGAATTCTCTTGTGGACGGCCACCAGTACTCCTCCACCTCGAGATTTGTTACTCGAGCGTTTACTTCTATCGCATCGGAATACATTAAAGTTTTCAAAACCCAATTCAGAATCGGAGATGTTAGCATCCAGCCAAGTTTCGGTAAATGAGATCACATTAAAGTCGAAAGCTGGCAAGCTTTGCCTCAAATCGTGAAGTTTTGTCTTGAGGCCTCTCACGTTCTGATAGTAAATATTAATTTTGTTGATCAGTTTTTTGGTCGGATCGTGACAATCTTAGGCGAACCATTAATAAATTTTACAGTAAGGTTAGATTCTCCCTCCATCTTCCTTTTATCAACCTCTTCCCATAGTTTTTTAAGCTGTTGTCTTTGTAATTCAGTCAAATCTTGCTTCACTCTGATATCTCTGGGCAGTCGGAATCTACTTATGAACACTGAATTTGCAATATCAGAATTTTCAAAAACTACTTTAACCGGTCTGCATTTGTCTTCCCTACGCACACCCAGTCGATGGACTTTAATCATACTGTCGGAGCTGATTGTGCTGGCATCCTCAAGCAGTTTCGTGATTTCCGCATTATCCGCATTGACTTTTACACCTGGTGGTAAGGCAGCATCCGCCTCCGGTACATTTAAAAAGATCAGATTGTTTGATCTTGCGGTTCTATCTGCCAATTCCGAGAGTGCATCACAAATATCTCTTGATCTTCCGGAGGATTCCGTCTGAGAGATTTGGGGATTTGGGATAGTTCTCAATGCCTTAATTTCTCCCTCTTGAATTCCTATATGGATGGCCATTTCCCCACATAAACTCAACATATCATCGTGTAGAGGAGATAACTTTTTTACATTTTCTTTACTGGCCCTAGTTGTTTCATTGTTTAACAACTCGTTTATATGTCGCATTATATCGTGAGCTCGGCTCATGAATTTTTGCGCTGTACTGTTATTCACATCCATTTCGCGAAAAATACAAAATAAATATGTGGGTAATATGTGTGTATACTAAAGTACACGATAGTGTCTGGTAGCTGCAGTCAGTAAGTACTGGCTCCAGGGGTGTAGGTATTATTAGTCGATATATTGCTAATTTCTAAAATCAAAACAATAATAATAATAAATAGGTATGTATATCGCGAATGAACAAAATTTAAAAAGAGCCAACATACGACTATCTGTAGAGGTAATTAAAATTTAAATAGCTTTAATAATAATAAAACAGATTTAAAAGAAAAATTGAAAGAAATCCAAAAAATATTTATAAAATTTTGTGATAATTAATTGTAGTTACATGCTTACAATCTCCCTTTAAACCCCATTTAGGGTCATAGGAATGCAACACGAGCTCTCCATTGCGCTCGACCTCTTCCCACGCAATGTCAAACTCCCTCAGCTCTGCTTCGAAGAAGCGGGTCATATTATGATAGGGTCTTCCTCGTCTTCGGCACCCTGTTAGGTGGAACCACGTCGCTTCTCTTAGCCAACTGTCATTCGGCATCCTTAACATAATATATGTCAACATGTTCTCTCATCCAGAATGGTTGAAGTGGTTGGCCTATGTATTATATTTACATTATTGTTTTATTTATTAATTTATTACTTGTTTATTTATTAATAGTTTACTTTACATTGGTGGTATGAGTAACACATACAATTTCATACAGATGGCGAGTTTACCACAACGATGTTGCGGTCTCTAACTAGACAACTAACCCAAATGTAAAGAAAAAAAACAAAAGAAGGAATGCAAAAACAAAGAAAAGAAACTCAAACAAAAAAGGAAAGGAAAAGGGAGGTGGATGCATGGGGTGGGAGAGAGGGAAGGATAGATGGGGTTTTAAGACACAGAGACTGTATTTGAGGAAATTATCATCTCTTTAACAGCTCGCTTGAACGACGTCAGACTTTGGGTCAGTCTAAGGTCCGTTGGGAGATTATTCAAGCAAAGAACTGCAAATTCTTTATCTTTATTTCTCTGTGTTTTTCACTTTTTATTTCAACCGTAGTAAGAATTCTGTCCCAAATTGGATGAAACCGCTTAGATGGTACAAATTTTCTAAGCTTCAACATTTTTTACATTGATTCATCACTATTTCATAATTTTTAGCTTAATACCCCATCTGTACAATAAAAATTGTCAACAGACATATGTACATAAAGGTTTCCTAGTCTATAACAGACTTTTTGACTTTTACACCCAGTTACCTAATATTTTAATTGAATTTCTGTTTAGTGGATGCAGCAGTAACCGAAGCTCCCGATGACGATGACGATTGGGAAGACACTTCTTCAGGCCCGGCCGTCTCCGGAGGACCCCAAGAGGCAGACGATGATGGAAGGGTCTACAAGAATCCGCGAAATTCACCCTCTGCGGTATGCCCCAGGGATGAGGAACAGGCCACGCTTTTGGTGAGCTTTAATATTTTTGTAACTACACTTACCCCTATTGAGGCTTTGTATTATAATAGTTTGGCTTTGAGGAGTTTTGTCACTATCTTTTTACTCCTTCTTCGATGGCGCTACAGCTCAAATCGAGCCTTGGCCTCCTGTAGACAACGCCTCCAACTCCTCCTGTCCTCCACTGCGGTCTGCCAATCCGTCACCTGCAGAAGTTGTGCCGCATCCTTCCTAACTTCGTCTTCCCATCTGAGCCTAGGTCTTCCGACTCGTCGTCTTCCGCCTGGGTGACCCTCGAGAATCCTCCTAGTGACCCGTGAGGATGGCATTCTCTGCAGATGCCCGGCCTATCTCAGCCTATACTCAGTCTGGCATGTACAGAGAGCCTGGGAGCCTTGTAAATATTATATAGCTCTTCGTTGAATCTAAATCTCCAGGTTTCTCCATCATTCACGGGCCGCAAGATTTTACGCAACACTCTCCTCTCAAATGTATCCAGCATCTCGGCAGATTTTGCCGTCATCGTCCATGGTTCACATCCATATATTGCCACTATTCTTGTGCTCATTTTGTACAGGGTTATTTTGGTCGTCCTGTGGAGGTTTCTGGATTTGAGCATAAATATTTTTACTCCAACGAGGATGAACTGTATGAAAAAAAGAGATGTCGGAAACAATAAAATTTTTCAAGGATGCACGAAACGTATGCATAATTAGCAATTTTGGACTCACCCCCTACTTCTATTAAACACATTAGGGCATGCACAACATCCAAAGATATGACTATATAAGGTAGCCATGCTTTTACAAGGTTCGAAAGTACTTAATAATCACTATTTTCGCTGTTCACACCCTGTTTTTGAAATTTGGAAAATATTTGGTAAAGTTACTAAGGAATCCACTTGTATGGACGCTTCACCACTCTATATAAATAAATGATAACAATAAAATGTTTCGCGGTAATGTTATTTCCTCTTAATATGTGCTGGAATGGGTTAATTATTTGAAAAATCATGTAGAGATCTTGATTTTATTGTGCTTCCGGGTTCTAGTAGTGGCGTTATGTTATGTCGATATTTTGGCTACTGAAAAGTCAAGAAAACTTCTTCCCTCTTCTTCTCGTTCACGTCCGCTCTCTAGGTGGAGCATGTGGTCGCCACAAAGCCTCGCTTAACATCTCTATCCCGGGCTGCATCTAGGGCGTCATTCCAACTTAAGCCGGTATCCCAAAGGTCTTTATCGTAAGCTCTCTTGATGGTGAAAAAAAGTCCTTGAAAAAATCTTATTGTATCACCGCAGCAGGCGAGACGTCGGTATTGAACGCCATTGAACGTGACCGCGAAGAAAACTCGATCAGAATAACTAGCTCAAGTCGTAAAAGCTTTTGATTTCTACTCAGTCTATTTTACAAAGTGTGTGATTATTTGGACTTCTTCTCGTCGCAGATTCTAGATTTGCTTATGGTTGTCAAGTGGTTATTTACTTTCTTTTTTTTTTTATTTTAACAGGGTCAGAAATGTTTGAGAAAATGCTCGTCGGATGAAGACTGCAAAAGCAAGAAGAAGAAATGCCTGTGCGACGGAGCTTGCGGAATGTCTTGCATCAAACCAGGTAAGATAATCTTATTTTCTAGTTTAAATTTAAACCTTGCATCATCTTTATTATCTGCATTATTTACCACCGTTGGGTTTGTGAGTTGGAGTTAGCCCTTCAAAAGAGTCATATTGGTGATTTTCGTTGTCTTGCGATCCTAACCATGAATATTGTACCTATTCAAATTTGTAAAATGATAAATTAATTACGTCTTTTTACCATTGTGATTCCGACTGATGCATCTGTTATAAACCATATATTTTGCATCCGCATTCTGTCACCCGCTCCAACTTTCGAACAACTGACAGTGCCTGTTCAAGGCCATTTTAATTTCAAAATTAGAATTAAATTATTTTGTAAATATGTAGCACTAAGAGGAAGACCTACCTACGTTAGGTTTTCTTAAATTATCTAATGTTCCGCTCAACTTTCATTTTTTATTTTCATAACATCCTTATCCTGTCAATATCAAACACAACAAAAAAAAAGAATTAGCGAAATCGATCCAGCCATTCTCGCGTGATGTGATTACCACGGAACACGGGGCTCCATTTTTATATATAGAGATTATGGTCTATTTATCCCTACACGTTTCCGAATCTTTGATACAGAAAATCTGAAAACATTTCACTTTTGTACCTATTTTCCATTTGTTGAAATTATCAGCACTTTAGACAATCGCTTTCAGCTGATGTAATTCTGCTTAATTCACTAACAGAATTTCACCACTGAATCCGGTGAAGTAGTGATAATTCTGATTTGAATTTCAAGCAGACGATCTGTTTTAATAAAACGAAAATAATTGTCAACGCATTGGTGTATGTCAATCAGGGAGTTGTTTTATAGTCCAGTGTACTGCTTATTATATTGATTATTTTATTGAGTGAGGCATTTACGTAACGTAAAAAAAAATATAAAAATACACGATGACTTTCTTCATTTAGATAACCTTTTCTCGACTGCAACTTTTTTTCGAAGAATAAACCTTCTACTTCCTTAACCCCAAACTTAATTTTTGCGTCTCCAAATATGCCATTCTTGAAATAGGTCTATCCTATCCAGATACTACTACGGTACCCTCTTCCCGTCTTACCGGTGTTGCCCTAGAGTTTCTGTCACAGGGGTTATTTTAAAATTTCGGATATACCTGTTGCCTGTCTTATGTTGTATATATTCTATTGAGTGCCTGCATGGGCCTGTGGATGGAGAAATAAATTATATAATACCCTTTTTACCTACAATATTTTTATATTTTTTATTAGGTAGGTACTACGAAATAATGCAATAAAAAATTATTCATACGTTAAATAAAAACAACTGCAAAACATTCACCGCAGCAAACGGGATGGGTCCCATTAAGTCTAATGGTTTGTCAATAGGACCTATTCACGCTCACAGTTCGTCCACACATTAATTCGAATTTTAAAATGCATCAAAATCAAATGAAATCTCCCTTTATACCCCACTTAAGGGCTCCCCATTGCGCTCGATCTCGCTCAATGTTTATGACCTCCTCTCACACCATGTCCAAATCCCTCAGCTCTGCGCACAGTATAAGAGGGTCTTCGTCGTCTTCGAGACCATCGGAGGAAGAACGGCGCTCTCCTCGGCCAACTGTCATTTAGCATATTTTACACATTGTTTCAGCTATGTCCATTGTCCAGCTTCTCTCCACAATACTGGAAGTGATGGGCCGGCATTGCGTGTGATTTTTGTGCCTGGACTTTGGTAAGTTACCAGGACTCACACCCACAAAGAAGGTTAAAGGGTAAAAGCGTAAATTAAACAACACAATTTAAACAATAATATATTATTATTGTCTTAGACATTTAGGTCGGGTTTGATGGCTAGTATTGTAAATCCCTTTCAGCATTCAAAGATGCCGGAAATTTTCCATTTGCACCTCCCCTACCTCATTTACTCACGGACAACTTCACCACCGGCACCGGCTAAGATTATAACAATGCCAAGTAGAGTGGCTGGGTCGTTCCGGGGGGAGGAAGTGGGGTCGGGCCGAGTCCGCAGCAATGCCGAAGATTTATGAATGCTGGATGATACAATATTATGTACGGCACGGATTCACCCCATTAAGGTCCGCTAGGTTAACAACGGCACATATTGATAATGTTGGGGTTTATCTCTGCCAGTCGTGTTCGGTGTTGCCAGATAAAATATATCATCTATTATGTCTATCCGACTTGACCTGCCGCAGCGTTCGAGCGAATTAATACTGGCAATAAACCTCTTTAGATGGCATAAATTCATTTCCGTTAGGAGTTTCCTTTCTCTAGAATCTCAGTACTAAGAATAATAATTATTTAGATTCCGTTTTCATCTGAAAGATTCCATTTTATTTGTATTTTGTTGAATTCGGCTTTCGCTTAGCAAACCTCTGTAACATTCTTTTTTTTTGCATATAGAATTTGTTGCTCTTTGTGCTTTCATAGGCATGAAGATTTTTACCATTTTACATAAAAAAAAAATCAGTACTACCTAATAATGCTTATATAATACACGTATTATCTTTGGGTCGGTTGGCCTAGCGGCCAGCTTCTCTAGCTTTAAAGATCTGCTTGATGAGAAACAACAACGTCTCACTATACAAGCAAAGAAATTGGTGCATAATGCAATCCTGTTACCATCGATGATGTATGGGTGTGAAACGTGGAGATGGACGAAAAATGAAGAATGTAGTATAAATGCAGTAGATATGAAATCTCTACGAAGAATATGTGGAAAAACTTTATGGGATATGAAAAAGAATGAAAATATTTTTGTTTTTTTTTTGTTTTTATAAAATGAATCTTTGATCACTCAAAGTGAACACAAATACACTTTTTTACTCTTTCACAGTAAGCTATTTAAAGCTTGTGTCGTGAAAAAGGAAGATGGTCGGCACCTGGGATCGAACCCACGACCTCCGAACGAAACCGCACGAAAGCCGGCGTTGTAACCGCTGGGCTACCAACCACTTCATATTAGGAAGGATGTGGTATGGAAGTAAGTGTTGTGACCAAGATGAAATTTTATAAGTTGAGATGGTTTGGGCATGTGGAAAGAATGGATACAAGCAGACTGACGAAAAGGCTGACAGCAAAGGTGTAAGAAAGCGTGCGATGGCCGATCGAGAATGACGTGGATCGAACACATCGATTCCGTCCTCAAGGAAGGCCAGGTAAAAGAAGTAAGAGAAATAGGAGAAGGTGTAAGAGAAATGTTATGTCGGCGGAAGAAGCGAAAGAAGTATGCTTGGATAGAAAAGAGTGCGGAGGTCCGTTCTCTCTGCCTGCCCCTTATGGTACACGGCGTGATGGGTAAAAAAAATATGTATCCTGATCGCTATAGTTGAACTTGGCTATCTTGGTTATGTTTATCCCATCATTCACGACAAAAAAATTGTCCCATACATGAATACCTACTGCAAATAATGTCATCCATTGTGAGAGATGTGAAACGTTCCACTGGAATATTTTAATTAGTTTCCAAAAAATGCTTGAAAAAGGTCAATCATTTATTTAGACAGGGTATACGATTTTGATTTATTTAGTTTTTAAACAAAAGGCACACTTTGTTTTATCGTATCAGAGCTTTCGAAGGTTCAAATTGGTTGATCTGGTTGACGATTTCCACTGGGAATACCCCCTGGGCAAACATAAAAAATAATCGAATTAATATTTGAAGTTACGAACGATATTAAAAAAAAAACTTTTATCTCGGCACAGGCGTCTGCCTAGTGAGATAATAAATCCCAAAATAAATAAATATATATAGATTGTAATTACTTGTACTTATTATTGTACTCGTGTTATTAGTATGGGAAATAAAAAAAAATAAAAAAAAAAAAATTCATTTTTTGGACCATGATCCACAATTAGATTACAGAAAATAAATGAGTTTATTGTATATTTTTTTTTCATATAGCTTATTTCGACGGACGTTATGAATAGTGAATTCCAAATTGTATTATGATAGATTCCATTATGTTAATCCGAATTACACATGAATGTATTAAGTAATATATTTTGAAAATAAAAAAAAATATTAATTAACTATTTAAACAATATAATTCCGCTCGATGCATCTGTTTCAAACGATGTTTGCAGGCAACATTCTGTCAATCGCTATCAAACATCTGACAGAGATGTCATTACCAATTTAAAATCAAGAACACATTCATTCATTCTCCCTTTAAACCCCACTTAGGGGAATAGGGAGACATCAAGAGCTCACCATTGCGCTCGATCCTACGCAATGTTAATGACCGCCTCCCAAATCCCGCAGTTCTGCTTCGAAATAGCGGAACACACTATGAGATGGTCTTTAGAGCCGTGGTCATGACAGGGGAGGGGGGCACTAGTTGCTTGACCCCCCCCCCCTTATCTCTGATGGGGTCCAGGCTTATTTCTTAACTACTTTTTTAGTAGGTTGCCTACTTTTTTCTTTAATAAGAACCTTTACCTGACAATAGCAAAGACACAAAAAGAAAGAATTTAGTCCTGCCGTTCACCGTAATCAAGGGGAAATGGGGGTTCATTTATCTATATATGTATTAAGTATGTACCTAAAGACAACAAAATTAAGCCTCGGACGCCTGGGCCCCACCAGGGGGGGTCCAGGCAGCTAGTGTCCCCCCTGTGTTGACCACGGCTCGGAACAAGAGCTTGAAAATCGGGACCCTGAATGTCCGCACTCTGAGGGCGGGCGGGGAGCTTGTTGCTGCCAAGTTGGCGGGAGATTATGGACTGGATATCCTGGGGCTGAGCGAGGCACGCATCCCAGGGACGGGGCAGAGTGACGCTGGCAACTATGTCATGCTGCACTCTGGTCACCGAACTGCACGGATGCGTGGCGTCGCTCTACTTTTAAGTAAATATGCCTTCTCTCGCCTTCTTGGTTGGGAACCTGTTTCTGACCGCCTGATGAGTGCGTCCTTCAAGATGACAGGCGAAACACTGACGGTCCTCCTATGCTATGCTCCCACTGAGGATGGGGATGCGGCTGCCAAGGACTGTTTTTATGACAGTCTGGATGCGGTTGTGTCCCATGTCCCAAGGCGCCACCGCTTAATTGTACTGGGGGATTTTAATGCCAAGGTTGGCAGTGACCCCCAGTATGGACCAGGCGTCATGGGTAGGCATGGCATGGGAGTGATAAATGATAATGGAAGCCGTCTGATTGGTTTCGCCACACTCCACGGACTCTTAATAGGGGGAACTCTGTTCCCCCACAAGGATATCCATAAATATACTTGGACCTCGCCTGACAGGAGAACAAAAAAACCAGATTGACCATCTTCTGGTAAGGGCCAGCAACCGAACTAACCTGCGAGATGTCCGCACCTACCGAGGGGCAGACATGGATACTGATCACGAACTCCTTGTGGGTTCGTTGAGATTCAGATTTACCTATTTCCAGCAGGGACCGTCTGCCTCTCGCCCGCTGGACATACGCAGGTTAGAGAGTGCTCAGTGTCGTCATACGTACGAGGCTGAGTTACGCACCAGGTTTGCCCCCTTGCAGGATTCACACGGAGCTGTTTGAGACAGCTTGGAATAGCTTCCGTGACGCCGTTATGGAATCCGCACGTTCTTCTGTCGGCTATAAGAGCAAAAAGAGGCCAATATGGATGTCCGATGGGTCCTGGAGCCTCATCGAAGATCGCCAGAAGGCTAAGACCCTCAGAGACAGCGAAAAAGACCCTCAAAAACTGGCTGCTTTGGTGTCTGAGTACAGAGAGCTGAGCCGCAAAGTGAAGCACTCTGTACGAACAGATAAGAGAAGACACCTGGACTCTCAGATACGGCGAGCGCAATCTGCTGCACTCGGAAATGACTCAAGGACACTTTTCGAAATCACCCGGGAGGTCGGGGGCAGGGGTCAAAAAAGACCCGTGACGGCAATACGAGACTCTCGTGGAGCCACTGTCACTGCCCCCGAACTGATTAAAGGGAGATGGAGGGAGTACTTTGAGTCAATATTAAACCGTCCCGAGCCCTCCTCACCTTACAACTTTGAGGAGGAGTTGGCTGGTCTGAATATACCTCAGGCAACTGGGATATGTGAAGATCCGCCGACCCACAGCGAGATGGTGCTGGCCGTGATGAGATTGAAGAACAACAAAGCGCCAGGAGACGATGGAATCCACGCAGAGCTCCTCAAACAAGGCATAGACACCCTTGGCCAACCACTTCTCGATATATTTAAAATGGCGTGGGAAGAGGAGAGGTGCCCAAAAGATTGGCGGAATGGATCCATCGTCGCAATATTTAAAAAGGGGGACCCCCTTGAATGCGGAAACTACCGTGGAATTACTCTACTGAGTGTTCCCGGTAAGGTATTATCTCAGATATTACTACACCGCATTCGGGGGCCTGTCATGGCTGTCCTGAGAGAGCAACAATGCGGCTTTGTACCTGGAAGGTCCTGCACGGACCCAATTTTCTGTGCCAGGTGCATCTTTCAGCAGTGCAAGGAGTTTAACTCTCCAGTCGCTTGTTGCTTTATAGATTTTGAAAAGGCCTTCGACAGCCCACATAGACCATCAATATGGAAAATACTTGCTCTGTATGGTATACCTCCGAAAATAGTTAAAATGGTGCAGTCCCTGTATGAAGACTCCGAGTGTAGCGTGAAAACGCCAGGTGGTCCTACTGAAGCTTTTAGGATCACCACGGGAGTCAGACAGGGCTGCGTACTAGCTCCCTTTATATTCATAATAGTCATGGACTTCCTGTTGAGAAAGTCCATGCAAGGAGCAAGAGGTATACCGATAACACAGAGAGATGGTCTAATGGGCGAACTGTGCGATCTGGAGTACGCGGACGACCTAGCGTTGTTCAGTACGACAGTGGAGGAATTACAGCGCAGTGTTTCAAGACTCTGCGACGAAACAGCACGCCTCGGCCTTCGAGTCAATGCCAGTAAGACGGAGCTCATGGCGAATAATGCCTGCCCCGATAAACAGCTACCGATAATCATTGATGGTCACCAGGTCTCCCGGGTGGATAAATTTAAGTACCTGGGAGCAACCATTACCACCTCTGGTGACCTCGGGGCTGAGCTCCCGATACGTATCGGTATGGCGAGTGGCGCCTTTAACAACATGACCAAGATTTGGAAAGCGTCGGCGTTTAGTGTCGAGACGAAATGTAAACTGTTTGATGCGTGTGTGTTGCCCATTCTCTTGTATGGGTGTGAGTCCTGGCACCTGACCAAGGCCCAGGCACAAAAAGTCTCAGCCTTTGAGATGAAGTGCCTAAGGAGAATTCTGAGCGTAAGATGGTACCACCGCATCACGAACGACGCTATACGCCGGCGCACCCAGCGTGAGCCCATCACCTCCACCATTGTGGGGAGGAGATGGACTTGGCTGGGACATGTGTTAAGGATGCCGAATGACAGTTGGCCGAGGAGAGCGCTGTTATTCCTCCCATCAGGGTCCCGAAGACGAGGAAGACCCTCTCACACTGTGTTCCGCTCCTTCGAAGCAGAGCTGAGGGACATGGGCATGGTGTGGGAGGAGGTCATAAACATTGCGCAAGATCGAGCGCAATGGAGAGCTCTTGTTGCCTCCCTATGCCCCTAAGTGGGGTCTTAAGGGAGTTTGGATTGGATTGGATGTACCTATATAGATAACGCTTGACTTTATTTCAAAGTTTAAACGAATTAAAGTATGAAAATTTTAATCCGATTTGTTAGCGAATAAATTAAGCATTATACAAATCCCCTTAAGACGAGCTTGAAAGATTAGAAAAGCTGCCGTTTATTTTCTTAAGATGAATGTTTTAAGCTATTTGGGGCGGTTTTAATCCTAATAAAATATTTTGTGAATATTTTACTTTCTTATTGTCTAATTTTTTTTTATTTGAAACGTTCAATACACTTTAGCCAGTCAAAGCCTGAAAATGTGTTAAGTACACTAAATAGTCATGGGTCACTTTATAAGGACCCAAACCGCCCGATTCAGCTGTGTGTCGAATCAGTTATCCGGATCTCTGGTCAATTTTGTGATACTTTCTTCGAGCAATAAAACACAATATACAGGTCAAATCTCGGTATAACGAACATCACGGGACCACAAAAAATATTTCGTTAAAATGATATTTCATTATAGTGGGTATATAGGAAATGATACGTTTTTTATTTTTTTTGTGTCGCCATATATCTACCTACTGATGTCGAATAAACTATTATTGCTATTATTAAGTGAGTACAAAAACAAATTTCAACGATTTATCAATCACGTGAAGGAAATATGTCAGGCAAACATTCGCGAACTCGCCAATGCGAAGGACAATCTGAAGTCAGAGATTTTTTATTGCTGTAAAATTTTAAAACAAAAATGTTCACTATACTGAGATCTACTTCGTTACAACTAGGGATTGCAATCCGGAAAACCGGATCCGGTATTCCGGTGGATCCGGCATCAAAATGCTCATATCGGATCCGGCAAAATTTTACGGATCCGGAGATCGGATCCGGTTAGTAATATTAAGAGATTTTTTGACATACTCAACACGAACCGGACTCGAATCCGTATTCCTAGCAATTCCACATGGTCATTGTAGGTACCTATAAAGATATGAAGAGAAGAGGAGGCAAATCCGTCACACTGAGCACAGTGTAAATGCTGCTTTTGCCTCCTTGTGCCCAAGGTGGGGTTAGGTAGTGTTGACTGACCGTATTGATAGTCTTGACTGTCGAATGAAAAGACATCTCTTAGAAAAATATTGAGAGCATTAAGTAATAAAATTCCAATCCAAATCCAAACTCCCTTAAGACCCCACTTTGCATCACACAGAAAGCAACACTATTGTACATAGTGTATACAATTAGAACGTTGTGCACCAACAAAGCCAATAGGCAATAAATATGAGACATTAACAAAAATGGATATAGTCATATCCTGGCGCCAAATACATGACAGCAATCGCAGTCTTTAAATTTGGTTGCTCTCTTGTTCTCAACAATTTCCAACTATTATCTATATTTTTCATTTTATTATTAAATTTCTACTTGTTGCACATGATTATTTATTTATTTATTATTAAATTTCTACTTGTTGCACATGATTAGCGGCGTATCCGTAGGAAAACAACCCATTAGCCAGCCTTCGAAATAACAGTAGAAGACAGTCGTAAGCCCGTAGTGGTTTGTTCCATTTAAAAATCGAACATTAGTAATGAATTGTTAGAGTCATAAGTTTTTTTTTTTCTTTATAAACTATTGTGATTATTATCTGGTATTCATTAGATTAGTTCGGTCATAATGTGTGTGTTATATTTAAGGATAAAACTGAAATATTTTCTAGAACCCTAAACTTATCATCTGCACATCCATCTCTTTAGTGCTCGTCCAAGGGTCTGCTGGTTGATGTGATCTCATCCTCTTATAATTACCAGAATCACCGGATCCGTTCTGTTGACGTGATCATTCCAGTAATGTCTTCTATTGCTACCCCATTGTCTGGCGTTGTGGATATCGTAGAAGCTCCGAATCCGGAGTTTCTAACTCTGCCTCGAATGGTTTATTCCAGAATGGGTTGGAGAGTTTTCTAACATCTTTCTTTTTCGTGGTGTCGGTTCTCTGAGAATCTTTCTTTTCAAATCATGATCAATCAAGCAGGTCAAGATAAATATTTTCGTTAAATTTAAATTTGAAATCCGTAATCTAATTTGTAATTTTATTTCTTTTGAAACTACATTTTTTATATTTTTTACCATTTAAAAGTAGCCACAACCTAATTAAATTAATTTCGTGTATGTGCTGTTTTATTTTTAGCCTTCATTATTGTTAAAAATGTCAATTAATCAAGGTTGTTTCAATCCGGTCGGATCCGATCGGATCCGGCCGGATTAACGAAAATCCGGTTGGATCCGGCCGGATTCAAAATGAGACCGGATTGCAATCCCTAGTTACAACGAATTTTGGTTTTTCGGGGACAAATTGACGATTCGTTATACAGGATATTTCGTTACTTCGGTATTCGCTATAAAGAGATTTTACCTGTAATACTATTATTATAATATAAAGTCTAGTACACCATACCATATCATCAAACTTTATTTTGATCAAGATGTGAAAATTCCAAATTATATGTCACATTTTTTTCGTTTATGAGGTTAGGTGGTGAAAGGACGTCGAGCAGAAGGAGCAACTCATTTAAATAAGCATCACAGATAGCTTTAATTAATAAGTAATAATAATTACTAAGCTATAGGCATATACCCTTTCATACGTCATAGGTCATAGCTATAATAATGCGGGATCATATTTGAATCGGTGATTGTTAAAACAACACAACCAACATATTTTACAAAATCGTTTTTATAGACCATTAAAGGATGACGTCATCTGACATTAGGCTGGAGGAACAATGGCGACACACATACACCACACATCCATAAGCCATAGTGATGGGTAACAAATTATTTTGCATAGCGACCCGAATCAATAGTGATCGGAATCGGATGTCTGGTTCACTTTAGTCAGTTTCGTGATACTTTCCAGGAATAAAACACTATTATATATTATTTTTCTTGTAAAATACAGAAATTTTGTATTGTTCGTATGAATTATTAATATCTTATAATTAAGTACCCACACATTAAAATATTTATTTCCATTATAATATTATCAATGATTCTTCTCGGTCATAATAATAATTGTTTTTTATAATTTTATTTATCAAATCCATATCTTTGTTTATATCCTCACGGATTGAAAACTGGATTTTTCCTAGTAACATAGGTAATCAAAACCAATGTATTGGAAGACAATCTCAACAGACAATGAGTCTATCAGATCTTGGACAACAGAGCTGAGGGCTTACAACCTCCTAGGCCAGTTTAAAAGCGCTTTCTATTCCTAGGAAACATTCGCTGTTCTCTGTTGCCAATTGTCATTTCGTTGAAACTTGTATATATACAGTGAGTGGGGGAAATATTCCAATTTTTAACGATTTTCGAGGCTAGTGACATCTACTGGTGGGTCGATACAATACTTGGACTGATTCTAAGGTTTATTTACTAACTGAAGTTCTATCTGAATGCCATCTGTCGTAATGTGGTGGAAACAAGTCGTCAACTGAGAATCCAATTTTTGTTTCTATTTTTCTTCAATAGGTGTTGTTGAATGTACTTGATATTTTTTCGTTATCTGTCGAGGATTTATTTTTCCAATACGCGGTGGTTATGAAAGCAACTATCTTTTTATTAATCCCTCAAATAATCTTTCGATCAAATATTTTGAAGGTAGATAGCGCCAGGATTATTAATCCATTTTAGCTAACCACTGATTATCACCAGTCTATATAAACATATCTTTGTTTATATCCTCACGGATTGAAAACTGGATTTTTCCTAGTAACATAGGTAATCAAAACCAATGTATTGGAAGACAATCTCAACAGACAATGAGTCTATCAGATCTTGGACAACAGAGCTGAGGGCTTACAACCTCCTAGGCCAGTTTAAAAGCGCTTTCTATTCCTAGGAAACATTCGCTGTTCTCTGTTGCCAATTGTCATTTCGTTGAAACTTGTATATATACAGTGAGTGGGGGAAATATTCCAATTTTTAACGATTTTCGAGGCTAGTGACATCTACTGGTGGGTCGATACAATACTTGGACTGATTCTAAGGTTTATTTACTAACTGAAGTTCTATCTGAATGCCATCTGTCGTAATGTGGTGGAAACAAGTCGTCAACTGAGAATCCAATTTTTGTTTCTATTTTTCTTCAATAGGTGTTGTTGAATGTACTTGATATTTTTTCGTTATCTGTCGAGGATTTATTTTTCCAATACGCGGTGGTTATGAAAGCAACTATCTTTTTATTAATCCCTCAAATAATCTTTCGATCAAATATTTTGAAGGTAGATAGCGCCAGGATTATTAATCCATTTTAGCTAACCACTGATTATCACCAGTCTATATAAACATATCTTTGTTTATATCCTCACGGATTGAAAACTGGATTTTTCCTAGTAACATAGGTAATCAAAACCAATGTATTGGAAGACAATCTCAACAGACAATGAGTCTATCAGATCTTGGACAACAGAGCTGAGGGCTTACAACCTCCTAGGCCAGTTTAAAAGCGCTTTCTATTCCTAGGAAACATTCGCTGTTCTCTGTTGCCAATTGTCATTTCGTTGAAACTTGTATATATACAGTGAGTGGGGGAAATATTCCAATTTTTAACGATTTTCGAGGCTAGTGACATCTACTGGTGGGTCGATACAATACTTGGACTGATTCTAAGGTTTATTTACTAACTGAAGTTCTATCTGAATGCCATCTGTCGTAATGTGGTGGAAACAAGTCGTCAACTGAGAATCCAATTTTTGTTTCTATTTTTCTTCAATAGGTGTTGTTGAATGTACTTGATATTTTTTCGTTATCTGTCGAGGATTTATTTTTCCAATACGCGGTGGTTATGAAAGCAACTATCTTTTTATTAATCCCTCAAATAATCTTTCGATCAAATATTTTGAAGGTAGATAGCGCCAGGATTATTAATCCATTTTAGCTAACCACTGATTATCACCAGTCTATATAAACATATCTTTGTTTATATCCTCACGGATTGAAAACTGGATTTTTCCTAGTAACATAGGTAATCAAAACCAATGTATTGGAAGACAATCTCAACAGACAATGAGTCTATCAGATCTTGGACAACAGAGCTGAGGGCTTACAACCTCCTAGGCCAGTTTAAAAGCGCTTTCTATTCCTAGGAAACATTCGCTGTTCTCTGTTGCCAATTGTCATTTCGTTGAAACTTGTATATATACAGTGAGTGGGGGAAATATTCCAATTTTTAACGATTTTCGAGGCTAGTGACATCTACTGGTGGGTCGATACAATACTTGGACTGATTCTAAGGTTTATTTACTAACTGAAGTTCTATCTGAATGCCATCTGTCGTAATGTGGTGGAAACAAGTCGTCAACTGAGAATCCAATTTTTGTTTCTATTTTTCTTCAATAGGTGTTGTTGAATGTACTTGATATTTTTTCGTTATCTGTCGAGGATTTATTTTTCCAATACGCGGTGGTTATGAAAGCAACTATCTTTTTATTAATCCCTCAAATAATCTTTCGATCAAATATTTTGAAGGTAGATAGCGCCAGGATTATTAATCCATTTTAGCTAACCACTGATTATCACCAGTCTATATAAACATATCTTTGTTTATATCCTCACGGATTGAAAACTGGATTTTTCCTAGTAACATAGGTAATCAAAACCAATGTATTGGAAGACAATCTCAACAGACAATGAGTCTATCAGATCTTGGACAACAGAGCTGAGGGCTTACAACCTCCTAGGCCAGTTTAAAAGCGCTTTCTATTCCTAGGAAACATTCGCTGTTCTCTGTTGCCAATTGTCATTTCGTTGAAACTTGTATATATACAGTGAGTGGGGGAAATATTCCAATTTTTAACGATTTTCGAGGCTAGTGACATCTACTGGTGGGTCGATACAATACTTGGACTGATTCTAAGGTTTATTTACTAACTGAAGTTCTATCTGAATGCCATCTGTCGTAATGTGGTGGAAACAAGTCGTCAACTGAGAATCCAATTTTTGTTTCTATTTTTCTTCAATAGGTGTTGTTGAATGTACTTGATATTTTTTCGTTATCTGTCGAGGATTTATTTTTCCAATACGCGGTGGTTATGAAAGCAACTATCTTTTTATTAATCCCTCAAATAATCTTTCGATCAAATATTTTGAAGGTAGATAGCGCCAGGATTATTAATCCATTTTAGCTAACCACTGATTATCACCAGTCTATATAAACATATCTTTGTTTATATCCTCACGGATTGAAAACTGGATTTTTCCTAGTAACATAGGTAATCAAAACCAATGTATTGGAAGACAATCTCAACAGACAATGAGTCTATCAGATCTTGGACAACAGAGCTGAGGGCTTACAACCTCCTAGGCCAGTTTAAAAGCGCTTTCTATTCCTAGGAAACATTCGCTGTTCTCTGTTGCCAATTGTCATTTCGTTGAAACTTGTATATATACAGTGAGTGGGGGAAATATTCCCGCGTATTGGAAAAATAAATCCTCGACAGATAACGAAAAAATATCAAGTACATTCAACAACACCTATTGAAGAAAAATAGAAACAAAAATTGGATTCTCAGTTGACGACTTGTTTCCACCACATTACGACAGATGGCATTCAGATAGAACTTCAGTTAGTAAATAAACCTTAGAATCAGTCCAAGTATTGTATCGACCCACCAGTAGATGTCACTAGCCTCGAAAATCGTTAAAAATTGGAATATTTCCCCCACTCACTGTATATATACAAGTTTCAACGAAATGACAATTGGCAACAGAGAACAGCGAATGTTTCCTAGGAATAGAAAGCGCTTTTAAACTGGCCTAGGAGGTTGTAAGCCCTCAGCTCTGTTGTCCAAGATCTGATAGACTCATTGTCTGTTGAGATTGTCTTCCAATACATTGGTTTTGATTACCTATGTTACTAGGAAAAATCCAGTTTTCAATCCGTGAGGATATAAACAAAGATATGTTTATATAGACTGGTGATAATCAGTGGTTAGCTAAAATGGATTAATAATCCTGGCGCTATCTACCTTCAAAATATTTGATCGAAAGATTATTTGAGGGATTAATAAAAAGATAGTTGCTTTCATAACCACCGCGTATTGGAAAAATAAATCCTCGACAGATAACGAAAAAATATCAAGTACATTCAACAACACCTATTGAAGAAAAATAGAAACAAAAATTGGATTCTCAGTTGACGACTTGTTTCCACCACATTACGACAGATGGCATTCAGATAGAACTTCAGTTAGTAAATAAACCTTAGAATCAGTCCAAGTATTGTATCGACCCACCAGTAGATGTCACTAGCCTCGAAAATCGTTAAAAATTGGAATATTTCCCCCACTCACTGTATATATACAAGTTTCAACGAAATGACAATTGGCAACAGAGAACAGCGAATGTTTCCTAGGAATAGAAAGCGCTTTTAAACTGGCCTAGGAGGTTGTAAGCCCTCAGCTCTGTTGTCCAAGATCTGATAGACTCATTGTCTGTTGAGATTGTCTTCCAATACATTGGTTTTGATTACCTATGTTACTAGGAAAAATCCAGTTTTCAATCCGTGAGGATATAAACAAAGATATGTTTATATAGACTGGTGATAATCAGTGGTTAGCTAAAATGGATTAATAATCCTGGCGCTATCTACCTTCAAAATATTTGATCGAAAGATTATTTGAGGGATTAATAAAAAGATAGTTGCTTTCATAACCACCGCGTATTGGAAAAATAAATCCTCGACAGATAACGAAAAAATATCAAGTACATTCAACAACACCTATTGAAGAAAAATAGAAACAAAAATTGGATTCTCAGTTGACGACTTGTTTCCACCACATTACGACAGATGGCATTCAGATAGAACTTCAGTTAGTAAATAAACCTTAGAATCAGTCCAAGTATTGTATCGACCCACCAGTAGATGTCACTAGCCTCGAAAATCGTTAAAAATTGGAATATTTCCCCCACTCACTGTATATATACAAGTTTCAACGAAATGACAATTGGCAACAGAGAACAGCGAATGTTTCCTAGGAATAGAAAGCGCTTTTAAACTGGCCTAGGAGGTTGTAAGCCCTCAGCTCTGTTGTCCAAGATCTGATAGACTCATTGTCTGTTGAGATTGTCTTCCAATACATTGGTTTTGATTACCTATGTTACTAGGAAAAATCCAGTTTTCAATCCGTGAGGATATAAACAAAGATATGTTTATATAGACTGGTGATAATCAGTGGTTAGCTAAAATGGATTAATAATCCTGGCGCTATCTACCTTCAAAATATTTGATCGAAAGATTATTTGAGGGATTAATAAAAAGATAGTTGCTTTCATAACCACCGCGTATTGGAAAAATAAATCCTCGACAGATAACGAAAAAATATCAAGTACATTCAACAACACCTATTGAAGAAAAATAGAAACAAAAATTGGATTCTCAGTTGACGACTTGTTTCCACCACATTACGACAGATGGCATTCAGATAGAACTTCAGTTAGTAAATAAACCTTAGAATCAGTCCAAGTATTGTATCGACCCACCAGTAGATGTCACTAGCCTCGAAAATCGTTAAAAATTGGAATATTTCCCCCACTCACTGTATATATACAAGTTTCAACGAAATGACAATTGGCAACAGAGAACAGCGAATGTTTCCTAGGAATAGAAAGCGCTTTTAAACTGGCCTAGGAGGTTGTAAGCCCTCAGCTCTGTTGTCCAAGATCTGATAGACTCATTGTCTGTTGAGATTGTCTTCCAATACATTGGTATCAAATCCATATTTTTTTGTCATCTGAAAATTGATTTTTGTGTCTAACGTGGTCGAACGATTGGAAAGATTTCCCGTCTCTATACATAGTGTCGTTTTGAAGGGTTTTTTTTTCAGCAATATAGCAAATACAATATGTTTGTTACTAGCATAGGTATAGAATTATGTGGTTACTAGAAACTGTAAAAAGCTATAAATAAAAAAAAATACGAACATTGACTATTGCAAGACCGTATAGGAACTGTCACATTTTAGGAAGAGATGCTGGCTATAATACTGGCGTTGCATGGAATTCTCGATGCTCGCTAACATTAAACAAATGAAAAGCGTTCTGTCATGATATCCACAACAAAACAAAAGCCACATGACAAAAGTTTGTATGAATATTTCGTGAGCAACAAAAACTCTCAAGTTATTTTGTTTTATTTTTTTATTTATTCACCTCTACATGGATGTTAAAATTAAGGCAACATCCCCCCCCCCCACCACCGCCACATTCGGGGATGTACATCTTCTCTTTTTTTTTATTCTCTCCCCCGCGTTCATTTTTAATTTCCGCGGTCGGACGGGGCCGTATCCCAGTGGCGCCCACACAGAACGTCCGCCGCTCGTAATATAAAACGTTAATTATCCTTCGGGAACTCGTGTAAAAATGTTTTGAAAAATTGCCGGTCGAGCAGTTGGTGTAGTTTTTTTTAATTTTCCTCATATATTATTAGGTAGTTACACGCTGGAGGTGTTTTCACAAGATTTTTTTTGGTTGAAAATTTACTGCCCATTCTATTCCATTTCTTCTTCTTTGGATACCCTGTCAAATCCCCACAACGGTGGCGACCACTTGTGCAAAAGCCGCTCGATCTTGCGCTGCTCTAAAGAATTCATCTACCCGAGCCATTCCTGGCAACCCCCAACTTCCTCGTGGTGTTGGCTAATCATTTCTTTTTTCTGCGTAGCCAATGCCTCTAACCGGTTCGTGATTTTTGCCTTGAGTGTCCATGTTTCGCATCCATAAAGGAGAATTGACCATGCATAGCATTTAATGAGAGGCTGTCGCAGTTTTAAATTTAGGTCATCATCGCAAGAGAAGGGTCTCATTTCATTTAATATTTTATTGACTTGCTCCAATATGCAACTAGTGATGTCACTGTCGTTTTCTAAAATTAGGTTCTTAAGAGTTTACATAAATATTATCTTCATAGAATAGATGTAGCTGTTTATAGCCGTTACTTGTTCTGCAGTCACAGGATTTAATCTAGCGTACTATGTCTCTGTGCTGATCATCTTCATCTTTCACAAAATAAAAATTGCTTTCAATAAAAGGTGTCGAAAGTGTATTTGTGTTCACTTTAAGCGAGCCCTTCTTCTTATTGCAATGCCCGCATTCAGGTCCCCCCGACGTTGTCTTTCACTTGGGCAAAGGCCACCCTGCTGTGCGACGTGGAGGGATGGCCGCTCAAAGTTAATATAATAAATCTCCTCGAAGCATTTGAAATGTGGATCCATCTCAAAATGCTTAAAATAGCCTGGACCGACATGATCACCAACACACAAGTCATACGCAGAGCGAACACGACCAGACAATAATTATTATTCACCTCAATCAAGCTAAGATTCGTAAGTTCCGTACTTTGGTAACATAATGGGAGATGAAAAGTTCAAGGTTCTACAGCTCGTTGGAACTTTCCTGGCTCCGAGACATTCGTCAGTGGACCGGACTGAGAACTGTGGGAGATTTATTCAGGGCAGCTGAAGATAGGGAGGCTTCTCTCAAGTGGTCGTCGACTCTGGGGGGACCCGATAGGACACCGGAAGGAGAAGAAGGCCTACCTGTCTCTAGATGCATTAATCAGTTTCCCGACGGTTTTGAAGCAAGTCCACGACCTAATATTGGGAAGCCATGACATGCGTCTTCTACCCACACCACGTCTTCCCTCCCTTGATAATCGACTGCAGAAGCGAATACTTATGTATCATCTCTGAGAACGTGGCCAAGGTAGCCTTGTGAGAACTGAACTGACAGATGGTGGCCACTGACTGGCTACTCCATTTGGCGACCGAAGGTAGCCAGAAATAGCCATGGCTACGTAGCCAGCGACGTTGCCATGGCATCCCGGTGAGGTAGGGCCCTTATTTGGTGAGTGGTTTCGCAACGATTACGTTTTTTTCATTCTCTACTCTGTACTTTATGTTTTTCACATTACAAATCCACTTTTCTCATAGGATCTGTTGGTCTATTGCTATGCTATGATAAAGGGTATTTTAATTGAAATTTTATGTTTGATGTTTTAAGGGTACAGTTCATAGCATTGGGTGTTTTTTTATACTCTTTATTCATTAAAATAATAAGAACAATGCAAGTTCTGTTAAGGCTTTTATACACGGTGTTAAGTTGGTAGTGGATAATCCGAAGCAGGGAGGTAGAAGACCTTAATACCTATCGATTTGACCCCTATGTATGTTCAGCGATATTGGGTGGTTCAAAAGTTATTAACGTTTTTGTGAAATTTGAATAAAAACCGGATTTCTGACTAAACTACGTAACTGTGGCTAAACTATTTAGATTACGATGATGATTTTTTTTCTGGAAATAGTCCGATAGTGGCCCTTACGCAAGGTATTATTGCTATGAGTCAGCACCCGATAGCTTTTGTTCAAAAAAAATTTTTTCAAGAATTTATTTCCAAGCACAAATTTTATAAAATCTTTCAAAGGCTCTAGACAAAAAAAATCACGGAACATTTTTTTTTAGAAACTATCTTAAAAACTTCTACTATTCATGGAGAATTATTCCTGCAAATTTCATTTGGCTGGTATAATGGGATCATGCTAAAACGCTCTCATAACTTGTGCAAGTATCAATATTCAACATTTTTTCATTAACACACAGCTTTGTTATATGGGTGGTAAAAGCCAGTTTGAAAATTATTTGAGGTACCTAAATGCATAATTTGATGTAATATTTAAATAAAATAAATTATTTATTGAAATAAAGATAAAAAATATTGTTATACACTCTTAAACCTATAATTAAAATTGTAGTACTTTAGAATAAACTGATGGTTCCTTTGTTTAGCCTGAAACCAATATTTCCCGTTATTGTTCAATAATATAAGGTATTTATTTTAATAAAATAGCTCTTAATTGGAACTTCCAAAGACGAAAGTCCATCGGATTTAAGCTGGGGACCTTAGGGGCTAGTTTTTGGACCCCCATGGCCGCTCCATCGGCATGGGTAAATTATGTCGAAAAATGTTCTCACTTAATTGTTCTTAATGTGGTCCCTTTGAATCATTAGGGGACTCTTAAATCATTCAAGGGGTCCATATAAAATGAAAATCCATTTTAGGGTCCCTGAAAAACATTAGAGGGTCCAAACAGAGGGCAAACAAATTATCATGCGCATGATTATTCTACCACTAGGAATGAACCTCTGCTTGGACCCCTGACGTTTTTCAGGAACCCTAAAATGGATTTTTATTTTATATGGACCCCTTTAATGATTTTAGAGTCTCCTAATGATTCAAAGAGACCACATTAAGAACCATTAAGTGAGAACATTTTTCGACATAATTTACCCATGCCGATGGAGCGGCCATGGGGGTCCAAAAACTAGCCCCTAAGGTCCCCAGCTTAAATCCGATGGACTTTCGTCTTTGGAAGTTCCTATTAAGAGCTATTTTATTAAAATAAATACCTTATATTATTGAACAATAACGGGAAATATTGGTTTCAGGCTAAACAAAGGAACCATCAGTTTATTCTAAAGTACTAATTTTAATTATAGGTTTAAGAGTGTATAACAATATTTTTATCTTTATTTCAATAAATAATTTATTTTATTTAAATATTACATCAAATTATGCATTTAGGTACCTCAAATAATTTTCAAACTGGCTTTTACCACCCATATAACAAAGCTGTGTGTTAATGAAAAAATGTTGAATATTGATACTTGCACAAGTTATGAGAGCGTTTTAGCATGATCCTATTATACCAGCCAAATGAAATTTGCAGGAATAATTCTCCATGAATAGTAGAAGTTTTTAAGATAGTTTCTAAAAAAAAATGTTCCGTGATTTTTTTTGTCTAGAGCCTTTGAAAGATTTTATAAAATTTGTGCTTGGAAAGAAATTCTTGAAAAAAAATTTTTTGAACAATAGCTATCGGGTGCTGACTCATAGCAATAATACCTTGCGTAAGGGTCACTATCGGACTATTTCCAGAAAAAAAATCATGATCGTAATCTAAATAGTTTAGCCACAGTTACGTAGTTTAGTCAGAAATCCGGTTTTTATTCAAATTTCACAAAAACGTTAATAACTTTTGAACCACCCAATATCGCTGAACATACATAGGGATCAAATCGATAGGTATTAAGGTCTTCTACCTCCCTGCTTCGGATTATCCACTACCAACTTAACACCGTGTATATATCATGTTCATATATTATTATTGAGGACTTCAGCCGTATTCAGCATCTCATGAAAATACCTTATGACGGGTCGAGTTTTCAAAACACGGGCCAGAAAGTTTATGAAACGATCAGGAAAAAAATTAAATCGAGTAGTGAATAATTGATATTTGATTAAATTTCACATATTATATAATGTATGTATCCTGAAAAATATTGATTCATATTAATCAGTTAATACCTACATAACTTTTTGTATAGATTATTATTATTTTCTAAATTGATAATATCAATGATGATGAGTTTGGGATAAGTAGATCTTTACATAATTTGTGACATAATAAATATACATACAATTTATTCAGGTATTTCTCAAAAGCCTTCAGCTCTGCTTCGAAGGAGAGAAACACTGTATAAAAGGATCGTTGGTTACTGTTTTAAACTCGGTAATGGTAAAACTTGTCAATAGCTTAGCGATTTCGTCGCCGACTTTCATGTATACTGAACTGAAAGTCGTTAGTTCGAAACCCGGAGCCGAATAATAATCCCTATTCGAACAAAACTAAACTGTGTATTCGCATAAACATAGGGGAAGTCTGATTCATAGAAAAAAAACAAATGTATAGTGGAAATAAAATACGCACTAAACGCCAAAAACTTCATTTTGAGATAATCTAATAAAACTGATTTTTCCCCCATATAGACATAGTACTATGATGATTTTTGGATCCGTTTTTTACGCCTTTAGATCATCGATATGGTAATATCGATGATCTAAATTCTAAAGTGCAAGTGCAATTTAGGCTATTGGCAATGGTTTGTAGAACATTTCCTCATACTCAACTCATTTTTTTAGTTTTGGTGCGTATTTTATTTCCAGTATACAAATCTGCATGGTCACTGTGGGGATGTAAATTAAATAAACAAATCAAAATAATTTAAATTTAAATAATTCATATTAGCGTATTTAAAGAAACTGAATTAGCGTTAGTTGCTCCTGATGTTATATCAGGAATATTACGAAGAGCTTCGAATAAAAATATCTTCATTAGATTTTTTTCTCTTCGTAATAGAAATTCTTCCATATTGGAATGCGACTCTTTTCATTTCAGTAATATGGAAAAGAGATAAAAAAAAACTAAGTACGTCATGATCTTTTCACACAAAATAAGAGTTATGTGTAAATACTAATATTGTTCATACAAAACTAGACTTATCTGCAAACTTTAATAAAAATTTTCTTAACAATATCGCGTTTTGTGTGGATTAAAATTGACAAATGACTCGTATTTTGTGTGAAGCTACGATATTATATTAACACACTGCGAGCGGGAAGGAAGTAGGTATATAAGAGGAAAATTGAATAGGTCCCATCTCATATCAACCCCTCTCGATCGCGAACGAAATACAAAATAATCTGTCAAGAAAATTATTTTTATAGGTATATGTGTATTGCGAATTCATAATATAGATAAAAGCATATTCAAAAGGCGATATTATCAAAGGAATATATTATTTGGCGTTGGCGACGATGCTGCAATACTCTGTTCATTCTATTGTGCACCCTAATGAAATATCTACTCTTTTTCGAAGCGCTTCACTGATTTTTTTTAAATTCTTAGAGAATTGTTGAATAATAGTGTCTTATTTGGGATCGTGTGCCGAAAGCGTTCTTTTTACTACATTTGATCATCAAATATCGAAGAGGTTTTGTCCAAAGACAACATTCCTGGCTTTGCAACACACGCGATTGAACAGGAATATGAAATATTAAAGAGCGGTTTTGAACTGCCATAGAAAGAGAATTTTAATCATAGATGATTATCAACCTTGGGAGATCCGACATGACACTAAAAGATGAAGAAGACAAAACTGGCACAGCTGTTTTTTGCTAACACAGTCTCCTTGATTGAATAAGAAACCGTTAAATGGTTGCGCCATTGTAAAAGCTAATCGCGTGGTTGAATTTATAAGGAACGATAACGTTGTTAAATTAACTAACTTCGACTTAATCAGATAATGAGTCAAGATACCTAAAGTCAAATTAGTCAAGTTACACAAATCAAGCAGGCAAGTCAAAAATGAAACACACAGCCAACAGAACGAGCGAGAACAAACAAAAACAACATCTAAAAGATAGCCCCTATAAAGCTAAACAGTTCCCAGATCTCTAAACATACGAAAGCCACGGAGAACCAAAACCAATTCTGAAGAGAGAAAGAGCTTAAAGCACGATGCATGATGTTTACGTGTATTTGATACATTTAACATGCTGAAATATCCTAAGCCTCCAACAGGTCATAGAATAATTTCACATTTCAATTTCCCAATTCGTTCAATTACGCCACAATATAATGTTAAGTAAGGTCACTGCAAAAAATCAAGTGAAAAAGTGTTTGAAGAAATCGAACAGAGTGTAATAAAGTATTACTTTTATCAAGCTGGCCCCATATTGTAGAGGCGACGTAAAATCAATTTGAGGAAAAACGTGTGCTGGCCCACTTCTTGGCTCCGTATTGAAATACTAATGGGAAAAATAACTCGCCAACTTTATCAGAGTTTTTTTTATTTTTAAAAAAAAATATCGTAGGTATTTTATTATCGAACGGGTAAAATATATTAATATCATAACTTTAACATCCCTGGAGAAATTTTCTTTTTTTTTCCACCTAGCTGACGTCCCATCGCAAACATTTTTATCTATTGTATAAAAATGTAACGTATTTGGTGATTGATTTTTTTAAACTACTCATTCTCTACAAACTCACTCTGTGTCATATGGTACATTCATACCAGTTACAGGATATTGATCCTGAGCATGTCGCCCGAGCCGAGCCACGTAAGTTACAGACTTCCTGGTCTTCTTAATCGGCATGTATTCCACCATTTTCCATGGTGTTTTTCATATATTCTATTCTTCGGACGTGTCCGGCGACCGACCAATGAAATACATATTAAAACTTTACAATCATTCCATGCATAGACCCGAAATAGACATTTGCTTAGACCACGGACTGTACGGACGACTTTTTCCCAAAGATTCATGTCATTTTTAGGACCTAGAATTTACAGTAAAATTATGCCGGATATCTCTGAGTCTCTGAACGCCGGGGGAACGAATTTGAAGAGGCTAGTTAACCAATGGCTGATGCGGGTTGGAATTGACGAATCGGAGAGTGCGCTAATGCAAATTTTAAGATAGGGACTTCTGAGTTGGACGACGTGTTGCGTAGTTGTTATTATTTTTGTTTTTTGCAGTTACGAATGGTTAAATTGGTGATGGATGATTCTTGTGAAATGTGCTGAAAAGACTATGAATGTATGTGTGTTCTATTTTGTGTGCGAGCTTATTCTGCATTTGCGATTTTCTAATGCAAGTTGAAAACTTCATATATGGTTGATGGGTGCATGGTTTCTTTTTCTTTTTACATTAAGTAGTATTGCCTCAGCACAGACTCTCGTCTAGTGAGGTAATAAACCCTTTATACAAATTATATATATATATATATATATATACACATTGTAAAATGCTTATGTTTTTTTGTATTTTTTGGGAATAAAATAAATAAAAAATAAATAAATAACGTTGTCCAACTAAGCTAGTATGTTTTCAATCTTCTTTAGTTTACAAGATAAATGACGTTTTACTCTATACATAGGAGGGAAGTGAGAATGCTCAGTCGTTAGAGCGTGTTTCGGGGTTAGACTATTGGATTTTTTTTGCTGTCTTCTTCTCCCAAATGTCACAATTTCCCCGAAGAATTGAAGGTCGTATGAGATCAGTTTTATTCGTTGTTAAATAATTATTCTCTCTGTTAAGGTTCAATCTTTCCGACGGCAGAAGTATGATAGCCGGAGCTTCTAGTATATTTAAGTGGCTTTTTACGTTATTTCTACCTAGTTTTATTTACGAGTTTGTACGTATCTTCGTATATAAAAATAGCATTTTGATATTTCAAGCACAAAGCTCATATCTATTGATTGAGAGTTTACTCCTTGAGTCTGTGCCTATATAGGACACAAAAATATTGGGAACATATTTTATAAAACTCTTATGTATTTGACATCCAATTCTAAATAATTACTCTTCTATGTAGGCTTGAGTTGCTAGACCAGTTTCTCATCCTTCATTCCTGGCATATTTTCAAATTTGTTTTCAATTTGACTTTCAGAACGAAATCGATATATAGATACATACATACATTCTCCCTTTAACTTAGGGTCACAGATAACAAGACGTCTCCATTGCGCTCGATCTTGCGCAATGTTTATGACCTCCTCCCAGCACAGCATGTACAACTCCCTCAGCTCTGCTTCGAAAGAGCGGATGAGAGGGTATTCTTCATCTTCGGGTCCATGTCCCATCAGACATGTCGCCGTCCGCCGGTTTATAGCGTAGTTCGTGATGCGATGGTACCAGCTTATGCCCAATATTCTTCACTATGTTTCAAACGCGGAGAATTTTTGTGCCTGGCTTTGGTCAGGTGCCAGGACTCGCACCCCAAATGATACGTTTATTAGATGCAAATCAATATTCTTCTGCTTTAATTACTTTTCAGAGGAATAAATGAAATACGGATCATTTCTTTTTTTAAAACAGTCGGTACCTACCTTCTCAACTTGCTACGTGATATCTGCAAGTATTATATTATTTCTTTTAACTTCCAGTGAGCAAGTTTGAAAACATTTTAATTAGATGAGCTGTATATAGAGTATAGACAGACTATCCAATCCATGCTAAAGATATCTCTCTCTAGAGTATTAATTAGTTCGCATCTCGGTACTCCGTGTTGTTGTTGACTTGAACGTACAGTGAAACTTTAATCTTGTTAGAACTCGATATACCTTATATTGAGTTTTGTTATTTTAGTAAGAAGCACGTGTTTTTCAAACTTTCACTTAAATTTATTTATCTTTCCTATCAAATAATAAAAAATTTTAACTAGTTACTTTTTTATTGTTTATTTAAAGGTAGCCCACTACTACCTTTAATAAACAATATCTCGTAACAATATCTCATAAAAAATTAAGTGCCGTATAAGGATAAAAAATAAATATAAAAGACAAAATAAAATATCTATGAAATCGCGATTTTCTTTTTGGAAAATGTTTCATCCTTTTCTTTTATAAGTGAAGTCTTAATAAAGAAGAATATTCCAAAAAAAAAACTTCCGCAATTTCATCGATAATTTTTTATTCGTACAATTCGTTTGATCAAGTTTCGAAATAACATATTGTAGATGTTAGGTAAACATGTGTGATCCATACGGGAGACAACTGAGGGATAGCCTGAGAAGACGGTGTATTCCAGCTGTTTGGCGAGTTTCCTCAGGGAGACTATGCGTCACCAACTCATCAGATTATAATTTAGATGAAACTCCACAAAACGAGCCGAATGTAATCTAGGGAGACGCAAAAATTTCATCAAGTCATCAATACCTCCAGTGTCTTGTTTTGATCAACTGGGAGAAAACGTATCAAGTACGAAGAAGACAAACTCAATCACCTGGATGTGTGGAACATTTTAGATATAGGTAGGTATTTAGAGCTTTAGATAGCAATGAAGTAATAGGTAAGAAAGGGGCTGCTACCTGGTTGAATCAATTACAGCATTGGTTTTTCCTCGTAATGTACTAGAAAATAAAAAGGCTCTTCCTTAGGTATATCAATGAAGTAATGGGCTGTACCAAGCACGGCATTGGTATTTCCTCGTAAGATACTAGAAAATATAAAGGACCTTACTTAGATATAGCAATGAAATAACGGGTTGTACCAAGTACGTCATTGGTTTTTCCTCGTACGCTACTAGAAAATATACAGGCCCTTACTTATATATATCAATGATGTAACGGATTATACCACGTACTGCATTGATTTTTTCTCGTACGTTAATAGAAAATGTAAAGACTCTTACTTAGATATATCAATGAAGTAATGGGTTATACAAACTACGGCATTCTTTTTCCAATGAACTATCATTTAAAAATTCAATGACATTGCATAGATTAATTTCTCTCCAATACGTGCTAATTTCTAGAAAACCGTACGGGAAAATACCGAGTATGAAAATTCAATGACGGAACTTTGAAAAAACCAATGCTTCACTCTGAGTAAAAAAAAAACAGTTCTTACGAGAAAAAACTCAAGAAATACGAGCTTTTCCCCCTTACTTTTCTCTCAGTTTAATATTTTTGTTGTTTTTTTCCAAGTGTATTTCACTGATTAAAATTCGCAACCAGATTGATTGATACAAGAATAAGCCAATCTTCCAGTCAATCGGTTTGTCCAATCTGAACAGGCCGGGATAACAAACCCGAGTGAAAGTTTCAAGCGAAAAAACACATTGAAAAAGTCTGCACATTGGGAATCTAACTCGGATTGATCTGAAGTCCTAGAATTTTTATATGAGAATTGAGAAAAAGCATCAAAATCCTCAACTTATAAGTATGAGAAGTAGCATCGAAATCCTCAACTTATAAGTAAGTATGAGAAGTAGCATCAAAATCCTTCGACTTTGCTTCAAGGTTTTATCAAACTAATGGAAGTTCTGAGCAATACGTCTTTTTTGCACTATATAAATAGAAAAGACAAAATTTGTTAAATTTGACTTTCAACGACGACGTATCATTAAAATCCAATATATCACCGTTTATTTGTATGTAGGTACATAATATTGTTTGGTATGGGGGGCGTGATCATTGTAAGCTCTGCTGGCTTGTTTTCTTCTGTCCAAATTGATTTATGTTTTATAATAATATCGCAAATAGTTATCAGCGTGTTTAGGACTATTCCTATGTATACAAAAAACATCGCTGTACATCGCCACCAAACCATTTATAACGATTTATCTTGCGAATGTTCTACTTCTTATTTCTCCTTATTGCCATGTACTACTATTTTTTCTCTAGGTATCTTTCGACGACGTGTTATGACGAATAGGGCGTAACCCAGATAATTTTTTTAAACATCTCATCTGTAACTAACGTTAACATGAATAGGTACTGCTCTCGCTAGCAAGAAGTAAAACTTGAGCTTAGTAATTCATAGTGTTCTGATGTGGCGGTGCCCTATTTTTCGTGGTCATCGAATCACGCGTGAACGGTTGGACCAATTTCGCTGATTACTTTTTTGTTCTTTTTTCTATTGTCAGGAGATGGTTCTTATCAATGGAAAAAAAATGAGAAAGTTGCGCGTAACATTAGAACATTTAAATAACCTTAAAGTAGGTAACCTCTTCTTAGTGCTTTTTAGAATACAATTTAATTTTGAAATTAATTGGCATTTGGCAGAAACTGTCAGATGTTTGATAGTTGTTGTAATTTACAGAATGCGGATGGAAAATAATATAATATGGTTCAAAACAGATACATTAGTCGGAATCACTTCGGTTAAAAGGTAATTAATTTATCATTATACAAATTCGAAGTCAATATTCATAGCTAGGACCACAGGAAAACGTCTGTCGGGAAAGCTAGTAATCTTAATGAATATCCTGAAAACCATCATTTTCAGTATAGAATTTCAGTTTTTTTTTTAAATGTGTGCAGAGTGTTAAATATAATGTACTAGCTTATACCCGTCTTGCTTTACGTTTTTGATTCCGATTGTCAGGCTTGATCGGTAGGTAATTAAACAGGTTCTAGTCTAACTTCCCATTGCTTAACAGACCTCTATAACTGACATAAGCACAGAAAAAGAAGAATGACACTTTTGCAATTTTTGTTTAACCGACCTCATAATATTATACGAACCTACCGACATAATTTGCAAGTTTTCATAGAGAGCTCTGTGGTTTGAATCTTAGCTACACTACTACTTTGATAATTAATTAGGCGTTCCACCCATAGAGGGTGATTTGTATCTGTCAAACTTCAAAATCAAACTGCAAATTTTTTCATTAAATCTTTATTTATTGAGAATATGTAGATAATAAGATTTGAATAACATTTTATATGTATAACAAATCAATCTACAATTATTTTATTACATTTTCATACCGTAATACCAAGATTCCATTCAACGTTTTACATGAGTAATTGTGTCTCCAAAAGATGACTTACTGTCTTTTTGAGAAATTTGTATGAAGATCCTAAAAAAATAGAGTTTTTTAAATAGCTCTAAATATATTAAAGTTAATGCAGCAAATTGTATTTAAGAACCTTCTCCAGCATTTTGTACGGCTCTGGGCATATTAATATCTGACGTAGCATTTGTATTTTGAGCGTGATGTTCACATATACGGTAAAAGTATTGTCAAAGGCAAATAAAAAAACAAACATTTCTGAATTATTATGTAGATTAATGCTAGCTATGGTAATGTTTGCAAATAAGAGACACCGGTTGTGTGTGAAGATGTTTATTACACGACGTTGAAGCAGAAAAAGAGGACGAAACTCCTTGAGTGGAAACCAATACGCGGAAACAAAATATAATATGCATCTCTGTCTATCTATGGAGATGCATACTTCCATCTTTGTCCCGCCCGTAGTCAATGCGGTCCCGCTTGTTAAATAACAAGTTAGTGTTGACAGCAAACAAAAATTTATCTAGGCTATGCACAATCATACGATCAAAACTTGACAAGCCTATACGTTGCAAACTAAACGCCGCTACAGGCTTGATCTTGTGTGAGTGAAAACGCAAATATATAAAAATATTCTCTGAAATAGTCGGGAACTTATGAACCAATATAATAGACTTGCCTATAAAGCCAAGATAAAATGTACTGAATCAAACTTACCTCAACGAATATGTTAAAAAATACATTATAATTAATGCTTCTGAAAATCAAATCATGATTGTAGGTGTATTTACAACACTGTTGGATAGTCAGGTACCTTGTACAAAAGCAAAATAACTGATTCAAAATAAACTGTGATGTTTTCTAAAAAAAAAATGATTTTAATGATTTTTTTGGGTTACCTCCTACTCACGTGAAAGACATCGAAATGTTCTGTAGTTTTATTGTTCTTGCAATATGTATGTAGCATTATTGGTACTGGTTTTTTTGTTCGTAGTTTCAGTTTAGCGTGCTATACGTTTAATGTCTGAAGCGATATATTATCAGATCTAGGGATTATTCTTATTATACTGCATAAGCGTTGTTTTGGGTAGCTTCATTTTATTATCATCCCCTTCTAGCAATACCCTAGCAGGTATATTCATTATCATTATATTTTATTATTCTAAATCAAATGTTCTATCATGATATAATAATATTAATCTGTTTAGAATTGATATTTTTATGTATGATCTTAATTATATTATAATTATGTTGAGGCTATGTATATGTTGTATCGAAGCTGTGTAATCGCCGATTCCGCGTAATCAGCAGATCTGTAGGAGAAAACTTATGGCGCTTTAAAGGAAACGATACATTTTGAGTAACCACTCATGTTGATGTTTGGTAGTTTTGGGTCTGTTTTATGTTAATTTCGTTCTTTATGACAATCATAACCAGAAATCACATACCTAACATAATAATATTAGTAGAGTTACATGCTTGTTTAATTTGGCAATTTTTGTAACAGTAGTTGTAAATAAAATGGAATCATCAATAATTCTCCGTTTGTGACTCTACTTAAGGGCAAGGCAACAAAAGTTCTTAAATTTGAATGATCTCCCACACCAGATTTGCTTCGAAGGAACGGAGCAATGTCTATGTAAAAGGGTCTTCCTGGTCTTCGTGATCAAGATTCGAGAATGAAATGCCATTTTTCTCTATTATAAAAAAATGTATAAGTACCTACCTAATAACAAAAAATGTTCGGCACACTAATGGGATTATTGCCGTAGGAATTTCCTTCATCCGATAAAACAAAAGCGAAAGTGGTTGGTGGCCTGGCGGTTATGACGCCGACTTTCGTATACTGGAAGTCGAGGGTTAGATCCTAGATGCCGACCATCTTTTACTGTTTGACAAATCTCATTACATACTGAAATTTTGTATTTCATAATATTATTATCACACCGTAAAATAAATAGCTGTGTCGGTTATTTGCCTCTGTCACATATTAATATACATACCCGGGTATAGTAGTTACGTCGTTAGGATGTATTACATCCTGAATATTGTCCCCTGCGAACAATGCCCCAAGTCGCAGTGTAGCTAACGGCGGGATCCGTAAAATATCGTACAGTTTCCCTTTTCCTTGCGCCGGAACTGGGGATACATTCAGAACGACATTACGACGTTACATGGGAGTTATTGTACCTCCGTCTAGCTGACAACTAAGATAATACAGTTACACCCGGTCTGCTCTGATAGACGATTCTAGAAAAAATCTCCACTTTCCGGTGTGACGATTTTCAACAATGGAATTTTGTTGTTGGTTCCTAAAATAATAATAATGAAACAAACTGCCCTTTCTGCGTATTTCTTCATATCATAGTCTGAGAACACGTAGAAAGCAGGTGGCGGGTTTCCGGTTGCAAGAAACCGTTGCCCGCTTAAACTTGCGCTGGGTACATGGACACAGAGAACGCCGGCAAAATTTGTTTGTGGTCTAGCAATCTGTGTTAAATACTCCATACTCTATGCTTGTGATCTTGTCAAAGAAACTGTCAATCTGTCAATAACATAATTGGCTGTCGTCCGCAGTAAGGAATGAAAAACTGTTCAAATTATGATTTTTTTCTCATCTAGTGCCCATCAATAAAATTAAAAGTTACAAGCGTTCATCCCATTAATTGTGATCGGTTTGTACATGGCGGATACCACAATATGCAAAGTTAAAGAACGACAAGGAAAGATTCCTACCAGTACTCCAGGATGTGTTATGGTGCAATCTTCGACGTGTTTGCGTTAAGGATGCTAAATTTGGATTTATTTTATCACTGGCTATCCATGAACATGAAGTGGTTCCTAGATTACTCACCTAGTACAATTTCGAAATATGAATTCTTTCCTGTTTCTCTAAATAAAGTTAACTGCTTCGATGAGATCAACGGAATGCATTAGTGCTTCATTATGTTGATAAGGATACATTTTTGTCCTTTTAATGTTTTTTTTTAACTTTCTCACTCTATAATAAGGTAAAAATGTACTTTAGAGATCTACTCAAGCCAAAAATTCAAATATGTTCGGTTTGCAGAGGGTAAAATGGATTCGGGGGTGCTTGTGAAGAAGTATGGCAGCCAGTTAGTTAGAAAACATGCTAAGGAACCTAATTTTTTTAATGAATTGGTAGTAATGTCAAAGTACGAGTAGATCTCTAAAGTGCATTTCAACCTAAAATAATAATGGTTAATTAATGAAAGTAAGTATACAAAAATAAACTTGTACAGTCATTACTAGCAGTACACAAAAACGATTTCTCGATCAGGTTAGCAAGTGGCAATTACATTGATATTTCCTGTTATAGAAAAAAAGTATAAATATAGGGTAAAGTTATGAATTTATCTCCAAAGCAGCAAAATAAACTAATACATAATAAGTAGGTGATACCCCCAGCACCACTCTAAAGTTCATAAAAAGTCATAGGTTTCTTTATTGTACTCTTAACAAAAAATCCAGATTGGAAACAGATTTATCCTCCAATTATATTCAATGGCTCCATACAGTGGTAATAAGACCCTTGATAACATAATGTGTCCCTGTTGTTTGGTACAAAAAGACTGAGCAAACAACCGTAAGGAACCTAATAATAATATAATATAGAAAATACCTAATATTATAGATAAATGTCGTGCATGTGGTCAGACAGGAGAGACTCTCACATCTAGTAAGTAAATAATAAAATATATTCAATGAGAAGTAATTCAAGATTCAAAAATAAGTCAAGTTACACAAATCAAGCAGACAAGTTAAGTTACGTTCCATTTAAATTTCCTCGTTTCATAGTTGGAAGCGATATCTCTATCTATACACACAGTGGGACTTCTTTGTCGACTGCTCTACAGTAAAAAAAAGAAACTACACATTTTTTTTATTTCAATGAATATATTTTGTCTATACATTGTCATTCATAGAACACATTTATAGTTCAATATATTACCCTCCTTATAAAGAAAAACTTGTGTTACAGAATATTAAACATTTGATTGAATGGAGACGGTAGTCTCTGAAAAGCGCTTCATGTTTGAATCGTTTTATGATAGAACTATATATAAAGGTCTCCTCAAGAATATCACTAGGTCCTTGAGCTCTTATGGTCTTGAATAATAAGGAGGGTAGACTTTTAGAGAAAGTTAGATAGTTTGGTTTTCTTATAAGGAAAAGGGCTCGGCTTGAGTAAAGAAATTAAATACGAGTTTTAGAATAGAGGTAAGAATTTATTCAGTCTTGTACTTACCGATATTAATTTGACATCACATGAAATTGAGAAAAGAAGGTTTAATTCACTATTAAATAAAAAAAAGGCTTGCTTTTTTCCATAAAATTATAATGATAAATAAAACTTGTAACAAGGATATTTGAAAAGTTACCAAGGTGCAAAAAATAATTAGATAGCCGTGTCTGCAAATGGAGTGTGTTAGATATTCTGTGCAATCTTCTATGAAATAAGGTTTTGTGTGAAATAAACAATAAATTGATATTCATCCCGGTGTTGAATCAAAAGGTAAACTGTTTATTTTGCATGTATGCTAAATTGGTGCTATTAACGTTGTGAGAAATTTTCGGTAGGTGGCGGAATTTCATCTGTAGATGGTGTGATTTCTCCTATAAATGCGATCATCACCAAGCACTTTCTGCAAAACACAGTAAGACATCTTGTTTATGAATATAGCATAAAACAAAGAAAGACAATACAAATGTAGAAATAAAAGCAACAATCATGAATAAAAATTATATGCACCTATTTAAAAATATGAGTATGGGCTCACTCAAAGCAAACACAAATACACTTTTGACATCTTTCACACTAACCAAAGGGTTGTGTTGTGAAAGTGGAAATGGTCGGCACCGGGATTCGAACCCACGACCTTCAGTATGCTGTGTGTATGCAAGCCATCGACTGATACCATTGGACTACCAATCACCTCCATACAAATTAAATTTCTTCTAAATAATGTTCTTCCAAATAAACATCTTCGCTAATATGTATCTCTATTGATAACACATGTACTGGGTGATTGTTATAAATCCCTTGTGAAGTATAGAGTAGGAAATGTTGACTGGTATACACAATCTTTTACTAATTTTTGCAACCTGCTTCTAAATGATAATAGATGATTCTTAATATTTATTTGCTTGGAGACACTCTAACTTCTGCTTCAGGAGTTAATGTGTTCAAGTGTGGACTTGACAGACTGAACAAGTGAATACTGTTGTGAAATCAAACATATCAGCATAGCTGCCTGTCTGATAACATTAATAGTAAAAATAATAATATCTAATGACTTATCGTACTTACATATTTGATGACAAGCATCTTTGCTTGCTTGCATGATGCTTGCAGATATATGTGGCATGTCTTCCTGCTCCGACCATAAAGAAGACTGTAATTTGGAAATTTACTGATAGCTCTTGGGAGTTGAGAAGACAGGAAGCCATCATTTGGGGATTCTAAAACAATATTTGCATGTGTATTTGGACCTCTTAGATTTCCACTTGACTGCCTCGGTTTTACTATATCCCTAAGAGATAAGAGCGATTGATAGTACGGCCATTTATGTACATTGTCGTTGATGGATCTTCTGAGATTATCATATTCAACTGCGAACTGGCTCCTTAAATATTTCCATTTCTTTCTCAGTTTAATTTCTGTAAATGAAAATACCATTACATGTAATAAGTTGTTATTGAAATAAGAATGATTTATTATAAATTTCTACAAAACAATAAAATTCTATACAATTAAATATACAGAGGGTGAGTTTATCATTGGACAGAGATATCTTCCAATTAATTTTCATTAACATTTCAAAAACATTCAGAATAAAACGTTTTAAAATTACAAACAGTTTTATTCCATAGTTCTAAAGGCGCTTGGGCGCTTCTTACAAATTCATTACAACTGACTTTGGAGGTTAGAGAAACTGTATTTCAAATAAGCTATAGGCGAGCAGTTTATAGCTGATGTGCCCATATCTAGCTCAATCAAAATCAATAATTATTCTTCAAATACTCGTCTTATAAAGGCGTCAAAAGTGTATTTGTGTTCACTTCGAGTAAGCTCGTGTTTCCTCAGGTGCGTGACCTGATTCATTGTTAACATTTCACTAAAGCTGGGAATGTGGTGATGCCCATGCAAGATCTTTAAGGTATCTAATAATATCCACACATTCTTATTTAAAAACCATGTGTTACTGCAATATGTAGATACATAAACACACTGAATATCAATTGTTATTAAAACTTACCAATCGAGATTTCTCTCCAACATTTTTGTCTACGGCATTTTTATTGCTGTGCAATTTGTTTCCTTTATCTTAAATAGGAGTTTTAGCAAAACCCGCGGCAATAAAATTTCCGGTATCCATCGAGTTACGAGTTATAATAATATTTTGACGACTCGACATGACAGTAATGACACATAACAAGAGAAAAAATGACAGAACCAGCGTCTGCCTGCCCAAAAAAGAATGTCCAATTCATTCCGGTAAATATGCCTGCGTCGCGTGCTAGTGCCTGAAAGCGGGCCCCTGTTTTTATTGTGCGCACGTCCATTCAAATGCATAGAAACATTCTTTGCGCCGGTCGGCAGGTGTCGGAATCGGCTTTCTACGTGTTCGCGCCCATAGGTTGAGTTGTAATAATTATTTTCAATGTTATTTCACATTAATCCTACTATAATAAATATAATTCACGAGTCTTTATGTAACAGAAATATGTTTTTTTTCTTCTTTTTTATACACTTTTAATAAGGTTATCAGAACAAAAAAAAACATTTAGTAGAAAAATCCGGACTAGGGTTGAAAATTCCGGAGTTTGGTAGAAATTTACGGACTTTTTTTTTTAATAAGAAATATACATTAATTTTATTATTTGTCTTAATATTGTAAATTCCGCACGGCTTAAGATTGCCTCGTATTCCGGCAAAATACTTTATTTCCTGACGTACCTATGGCAACTCTATCCTATTTTGATTCGGCGTTATTCGTTCGTAGAGGTCGGAAACCACTCAAAATTCAATTAAATTCTCCGTTTGTGTGTATAAAACATTATTGAAAATTTAATTTAATTCACTATGAAAAAAGTTGATAAAAACATAAATCAATTTACATAATATGTGAGACTCTTCTTTATGCTTTCGACAGTAGCCGCAAACTAAAAGAATGCCAAATATTATACTTTAGAAATGATAAAATATTATGACGGTGCGATATTTCATAAAATAACGAACTTCACTCGTATTCCTCCCCGCTGGTATAAATATGTAATCAGAGACAAATTGCAGTGATAAGTTAGTGACTGTGCCCGCGCCATAGATGCGGGGAATCCCTGTACGCACCACTATAACATAACCTCAATTTAGTCCGCGGTTAATAGGGCAATATATTATTATTCTCACTAGGGATGGGCAAATGAAAAAAATATATCGATATATATCGTATCGATAGTTTTAAAAAGTATCGATGTATGAAGAGGAAAAAATATCGATATTTCGATATATCGATATTTTTAGCCCAAAGCCTAAATACCTATATTAATTATCAAAATATTTAAAAATGAAAAGAAAAACAGCACATATTTGGTACATAGTTTTATTGGCTTTATTATTCGTATAAAATGAAAAAAAATATAGATGCTGGCAAATTTCTTAGGCTAAACGTAAACTGCAAAAAACTTGTAATCAAACCGTTAATTTAGAAAAACGATTTTAAAATGTGACTAAAGCAAGAAATTAAATTAAGCATGTACACAATAGGCTATTTGACACTATGAAAAATAAGATACAGATTGTGGTCATCCTGTTTGAAAATGGCCCAAGAAAGCTTATTTCTTTTATTTTACAACTTAAATAGGCTTATTTTTTATAAAAACACGTAATAAAAATCCAAATATTTCTATGGAACTAGTCACCGATGAAAACGCCTTGTGATTAGTTGTGGTCCCCGTGACGTCATCAAGGTGACGTCACCCCATGGTAAATGATAGTCATCAACCTCATACCAATACAGAAGTGTGACGTAAAATGCACCACGTGACCAGCGCCATTATACAAGACACGCGCGTTTTTGGATATTTAAACTTTAAACATGATTTTCATATAAAATATAGCATATCTTCAGAAAATATAAAGAGAATGTGCTTATAATGTATCGTAGAATAATTTAAAACGGTTTCTGGAAATTAGTCAAATACCCTATTATCTTACCTGGGAAAATCGATTTTTAGTCTCGCTTAATATAATTATTATGCCAAGAAGTTTGTTTTACAGGGCTCAACGCACCCACAGGTCGGCGATTTTCAAATTTTGTGCAGTATTTTTTAAAAGTTTCAGATCCATCTACCATTGTTTAGTGCTATACTTGAGATTCAGAAGCGGCAATATATTAGTATTTTAAAGGTATATTGCTAATACTCATTACAACTTAAAATAAATAAATGTAAAAATTAGAATTTTTATACAAAATTTATTAAAGCGCTTAAAAAAATATCGATTGCGATATTCAGAAATAAAAATCGAATATCGATATTTCCAGATTAAAAAAATCGACGAAAAATATCGATTATTTTCTAAAAAAATATCGATATTTTTATATATCGATATTTTTTGCCCATCCCTAATTCTCACGACTCCGTTGACACTTGACACGGATTAATGGTGGCATTTTTCTTCTAGTTGTAAATTATTTCCTATGGGGGTTGGGGGTTTGTTACGCGTAATGTAATAATATTATGCGAACTTTACAAGCGTTTGCAAAACTAACCCAAGTGGGTCAAACAAAATAAAAATAGGCGCGATCTTTATTATTAGTTTTCAAGGAACTATAACAAAATTCTCTTCTAACTTTAGCTCAATTTTTACTGAATAAATATAATCGTTTTCGAGTGTCCCGTGTGCTATCAGTTAGTCCAAAATTTTAAGAGGCAAATACTCTTCTTGTAAGTTCTTCTATGAGACTCATCATACCACCCATTCTAAATCCATTTTTAAGGATGTAAAAGATCTTTTCAGCCTACTCCAATCAATTCTTGGACAAAGGCCTCCTCCTTCCATGCCGCCCTATCTTGGGCTCCTCGGACACCTACATGCTTCAAATGGTCGTCTATCTTCGTCGTGGTGGTACTCTTTAACCAATTCTCTACCCGGTTTCTTGCCATGCCAATGGCCATTTGACAGATGTGATGCGTTATCTGAGACTTTGGCGCATCGTTTTGTTTCTCACTCTATCTCTCTGGGTTATTTATACACAGAATGGATCTTAGGGTAACCCAAAATTTTTCTATAGGTTCATGGGATTTTGCGAATTAAATTTATAACAAGCCGTACCTTCTTTAGCATTTCGGTCAGTTCTTCCGGGTTTTCGCTCAAGATAATGATGTCATCAGCGTGTAGTGTATGTGGTTCAGGCATTTACCATCAATAAAATATATTCCTTTTGATTCCCAATTTAAGATTTTCTTTTGTTCATACTCTTGCAAAACTTACAACATATTATTTAAACCCATTTATTATGAAAACTTCAAAAACAAAAAAAAAATGCTTATGAAGAGTTTTGTAGAATCTATGTTTACTCTTATATCAACCATATTCTTTTATAAGGTCACTATGTATCATTGGACAAATTTATTATCATCTCTAATTAATAGCTTTGTTTACATGCATTTGTATTTTTATCACAAAATACAATTTGACACATGTTCGCTTAATCCAAATTAAACAATTTAGTCTTGGTTTTTATTCTTCATCTTTTGAAATACTCCTGGAATGTGGTTTTCTCATACAGTCAACCCTGTTCTTGTCGCGTGGTCGTTCTTCACCAACATTCTGTTGACATGGAATGGTGAGTCAGTATAAACTGAACTTGTAATATTTTAGGATTGATTTGAACTCTGAAGTGTTTGCACAATTTTTCATTAGTGTTTCTTTCTTGTATTGTTCTCAGATCGTGAATGCCCGGAGTTGGACAAACCTGAGTTGGGAGATGTGACCGTCTCCGGACGATTATTCGGAGACAAGTGAGTATTTTAATAGTTTTGTGATTTGTTTTTATGTGAAAATATTAATAGGAGTTTTGCTACTAAACTTTTTTGTACCTACATATTTAGTAGCGGCTCTCCAAGGGAATGACTTATTTTGTGAGTGAGTGCTGCTTTTATAGAAGATGTCTATAAGTGTTTTGTTATCCTCTGAGTAGAATCTACAGACTGGGATTTCTGAATGTCCAATTTGGACATGTATGTTTCTACAGTATGCAGTGGCCAGTCAAGATCCTTACGTTGAGATCCATATTTGTTTTTTTTTGAAAGCTTGAGTGCTCTGCTGTCATTTCCTTTACATTTTCAACCCTGTACTATTTGCCCAAATTGCGTAGCTCTGAAATTCTGGAGTTTATTGTTGTTTAACTGATGGCAAATTCAATGTTGTTAGTGCTCATGACATGCACTCCATAAACCATAGGTTATGTTATGATTCTTACCAATCATGAAACAAAGTGTTGTAAGTTGACTAATATTGATTTAAGTTCATATCGCGGGCATCAAGCCAGAAGGGCGAACATGCAAAAATGCGATTTTTCGTTTTTAATGCCATTCGATGCCTGAACATCATCTCCACCTCTCCTAAAAAAATAAGAGCATTCGATTTAGTATGTTTTAAGATTTTGAAAAAAATAATTATGGGCATATGCTATGGTATTGTCGATCATGTTGAGCCAGAAGGGCGTATGAACATACGCCGTGGACTTGACAGAATATGTTTGTGTAATATTGTCGAGCCAGAAGGGCGTATGAACATACGCCGTAGACTTGACAGAATATGTTTGTGTAATATTGTCGAGCCAGAAGGGCGTATGAACATACGCAGCAGACTTAACAGAATATGTTTGTGTTATATTGTCGTGCCATAAAGGCGAACGTACATACGCCCTGTAATTTTGATGCGTGCATGTAATATTTTTCCTAAAAACCGGGCGAACACCATCTCAGTATCTATACGTATCAACCTACTAACGAACGGACGTTTGTATTTTTGTTGGTTACACTGGTTACATCCTAGCTAAATAACTAACTCTCCCTTTTACACTCACTCAGGGGCATTTATGGAGGCAACAAGAGCTCTCCATTGCGATCAATCTTGCGTAATGTTTATGACCTCCTCCTACACCATGTCCAAATCCCTCAGCTCTGCTTCGAAGGAGCGGAACACAGTGTGAGAGAGTCTTCCTTGTCTTCGGGACCCTGATGGGAGGAAGAACAACACTCTCCTAGGCCAACTGTCATTCATCATCCTGGGACATGACCCAGCCAGTTGGCGGGGTCATGTGGTCAGGATGAGAGGGACTTCCCTCTCCTCTCCACAATGGTAGAGATGATGGGCCCGCGATGGGTGTGCCAGCGTATCCAGCGTATAGCGTCGTTCGTGATGCGATGGCATCATTTTATACCCAAAATTCTCCAAAGGCACTTCAATTGGATGCGGAGATTTTTTGAGTCAGGGCTTTGGTCAAGTGCCAGGACCCCTCACCCATCCAGAATGAGAACACACACGCATTTCGTCTCGGCACTAAACGCCGACATTTTCCATATCTTGGTCGTGTTGTTAATGGCGCCACTTGTCATACCGATACGTAGCAGGAGCTTAGCCCCTAGGTCACCAGAGGTGGTATTTTTTGCTCCTAGTTCTTTAAATTTATCTACCCGGGAGACCTGGTGACCTTCGATGGTTATCGGTAGTTGTTTATCAGGGTAGGCATTTTTCGCCATGAGCTCCATCTTTCTGGCATTGACTCGAAGGTCAAAACGTGCTGTTTCGTCGCAGAGTCTTGAAACACTGCGCTGTAATTTCTTAACTAGTGTTCTGAAGAAATATTAAATTCCGTAATGGTATCAATATTACACCACTTATTGCTGCACAAGACTGTGAAATAGATGTCCTGGATCATACAATTTTGGAACTGGACCATAGCTTAATCATGAAGTGCGACATAATGCATTGGACAATTGAACGTGAATCCGAATATGCCAAAATTTATGTACCAAAGGACTGACATAATGTAATCAGTTTGGCACGTAAAGATATGCCTTGATTATTGATAAGCTCAAAATTATGAACCATAAAGCTTTCTATTACTAAGATATTCTGGAATATTAAAATGCCCAAATGCTTGTAATTCACACGTAAATATAATAATGGAATAATGTGAGGTAGCCACCTTTTAAGAAAGATGAATCAAACTCACTTTTTTCAAAAACAAATTATTGGTAGGAATTTAAGCAGGCGGTAATATTGAGCATAACAACTCGATCTGGATCTTGCAGGAACGTCGATCAGGCTTATTTTAGAAAAATAGGTGCCTATTAAAGCTAGTATAAAGATTTCAGGAATTTGTGTCAACTGGGGACTATTCAAGGAGTCATCAGAATTATAACGAAAGCCTATCGGTAGATCTGAATGACAATGGTAATTTACCTTAAATAGTGAAGAGTTTTATTGTCTCCAGAAGAAAATAAGAAGTTCTTTGTTTTTTTATGTAAATAAGTATAAAGGTTTTTAAATCTGTTTTGTTTAATTATGATTTTTTTTTACTATTTAAGTAAAAAATTCAAAAAATTGATGTCATATCCATTTCTGTTTATTTACCTATTACAAATATTATGTACCTACTAAAATTTCTTTTAAATAAAGTTTTGAGTACTATGCGTGCACCAATAGTATTTTGTGCTTTTTTAATTGATTCCCTTGGCCTTAGAGAAAAACACTGTAGGTAAATGAGAGTGCTTGTTTTATGTCTCTACTATAAAATAATTATTTTATTCAAAATTGACACTTGTAAGTGTGATCGTGTTGGCTTTATTCTGTTTTATTTCAGGAATACTCATTGATAGAACTTGAAATAAGGAACATTAAAATTTTAGGTTATGGAATAATTGTTAATCATAATATTTTTTAATTTATTATCAAAATCATTTTAAAATTACAACTATTTTGAATTGGAGAGTGATTATTACGAAGATTATAAGAAAAAGTATATACGACCTCCTGTTAAAATGGCACGGTAACACTGAAATCTGTCAAGCCAGAAGGGCGAACAGACATTAAAAATCGTATAAGCTTTAGAGAAATTGGCTCAATTTCTGAATCAAGGGGCTTAAATTTTAGTAATAAATAAGCTCAATAATTTTTATCTATAAAATATAGCTGTTTCCGACACTTGTTTTTACGCCCTTCAGTTTTCTTATAATTTCATGTACAAATATTGAGTCCATATTCACGTATATAAACGAACCAGAAGGGCGTGTGTGCAGAATCTATGCGTAAATAATAAAAAAAATGAATTTGGGTGGCACCCTTTGATTGTGATTATTTTTTGCTTAATTTCATAAAAAATAATAACATTGATAAATTCATTCGTTACGGAAATAAATAGTTTTTTGTCTCTCCTGTAAAGTAGTCATTTCGTTCATACGCCCTTCTGGCTTGATGCCCGCGATATGTTGATTACTATTATTTTGTTTGCAGGGCTCTGTATTCCTGTCCTCATGGATTTCATGTTGTTGGGCTGCAGAGTAGGAACTGCCAGGCCGATGGACAGTGGGCCGGACAAGCCCCAGCTTGTAAACAAAACAGTGAGAATTACCTATTTGAATTTTTACTCTTGAAATATACCACAAATCGGATCCAATTACATATTATGTTTTTTTTTGTTGTATAAAAGCAGTTTTGGAACTGAGCAATTCTTTTGTATTTTTTTAAAGCAACAAATGCAAATCATTAGCAGACATTTATAATGAATGCTTGTTCAGAGTCTGGATACATCAATAAATGCTCCCAAGGTTGCCTGTAATCAGAGATATGCAAGGAACCTACTATCCCTTAGCAGAAGAAATCTACATATCGTTACAACTCCTGAATGTGATATGTGGGGATTTACACTCTGGCTAAATAGAGCAGACATTATTGATGAACTAAAATGTTATCGCTCTGGCAACATTGAACATAGATTATTGTCTGACATTACAAATGTTTACGAATGGACAGCAATTCTAACTAGTAACAACAACATCCAATTCATTTTAAAAATTATAGTACCTTTTAGTGCCTTTTACTAATTTGGATATTTTTCCGACATATTTTTTTTCCTATAATATTCATTTACAAATAAATTATGGGTTATGTTTAAACATTTTAACATTTATATCATTGAAATTCTACCATAGAATAGTAAGCAGTAGATAACAGTACCCATTATCTCTTATCTCTTGTATAGCATTTTTGACTCGTTTTGCGTAGAATTTTTTCTCTATCTCTTTTTTCATACTACGACTGGTACAATTCGTTATAAAATTCTTTAAGACAACCTCTACACAGCATTTCTCATGAAACCATGTTGGATAGTATTTTTTTTTTAATATTTTGGCGGTTACAATGCTGTACTTTATAAATGTAGAGTACTTATTAAATGTTGCTATACAAACGACTGCAGCGCCCTCAATTATTTTCTACTCTATTTAGCCAGACTGTACTTGTGACCTGCTTGATGCATTATATAAAAAAAATGTGCAAATTTATAATGAGCAAGAGTAAATATCAAAGAGCTGAATACCACCGAAATCCTCCAATTCTTTTAGGAGGCTGAAGTGAGTGATGAACTTTGAATGTAAGGCTAGTCATAGTAGTTCCGCAATGGGATAGAGTGACCACTTACGAAGAATATCATTGTTTCAATTTGCAGTTTACTGTCTCACACCACCTCACATAGAGCACGCTCGCCACTCTGCTTTACCGGAGCAGGCCACATTTGATCTGGACGCCACCATTCAGTACCACTGCCATACGGGCTACGTCACCAACGGTTTTCCCCGAGCAAAATGTCTGGCTATTGAAGGGCAGGCTTCCTGGTATGGGCCGGACATCACTTGCGAACGTAAGTCATACTAGCAATATCACATTAACAGAAATATATTGAATTGTATTAGGTATATAGTTGATGTGACAATATATTTTTCTCAATTAGCTCGTTCGTGTGGCCCCCCTGGTGAACTTCCACACGGTTGGGTGACAGCCGAGTGTCACACGTTTGGATGCCGAGCAGCTCTTCACTGCGGGGCCGGTTTCGAATTGGTTGGCAGGGCTGAAAGATTCTGCCAGTCTGACGGAACATGGGCTCCCAACGAACTGCCTACCTGTGTCCGTAAGTTGCTTTTAATTCTATCTATTTTAGTGGTTTTGATACCGATCCCTGTCATATCAATTCAGTTCAAAACAGTCATTCTGGGTAACATTGACACGCTTGGTAACTTTGACACTTTTCAATTCATTTTTTGTTGGGAATTGTAATTTTCGAAATTCTTTTACCAAAATTATACCATTCTTATAACAAAATACTCGGCATATTGTAGACGGTCTACCGGGACTCTTCTAGTGCTTTCTTCATCAACAATTTTAGTTCATTGTGAATACCGGGACTCTTAGTAAAATAAAGATTTGATAATCACAGAATTCATAAACTAAATAAATATAAAAATATTTTTAAAAGTTCACCCAAACCTGTTTAAAGGTACCCAAAACGACTATTTACTCAAAACATGTTATTCGATATTATCTACATAATATATTTAAACTGACTTTTTTTCAATACTTCTGAAAAGTCATAAATCATGTTTTTTTTTTTTACATTTCACTCCACAAAACGGAGAATATAATATTATCTTTTTCCAACGGAACTATACTGTTGTGTTTTATTTTTTCTTTCCATTCCACAATAATTATTGCATGACATTTTTGAAATGGAAATATCATTTTGGTTTTTAAACTAGGCACATTATAGCATTTAAATCTTTGCTTTTTCTTTTGAATTTTCAAATATCATGTAGGTACCTTATTATTTACGAATACATTGAACTGAAGTACAAAATAATATAAAAAAATCAGATATCAAATTATGTGGCAATTTATTATCAGTGCAATAAACAATATCTTGTACCAAATTAATAGAATGATTAAATATCGTAATAAAATGATGAAACTATTAATTTCTATTTTAATTGGCAAAGAGACGACTCTCCTTTAGGGATCATGGCTGGCAAAGATTTTAGTTTTAAAGAGTAGTTTTCGTTTAGTTTTTGGGCATTACTTATGATTAGTAATATAGTGGGAGATTTCAAAATTTAATTTGGCATCTTATGATAATTGTATTTTCTAGCCAAACTTGCCATAAAAAGACTGTAATATTGGTGTGGAGATTTGTAGATAACAGTCTCAATAGAGGGAAAATTCTTTATAATGGCCTACCACAGGGGTCAATCTTGGTCCCTTTACTATTCAATATTTTGGACAATCAATATTATCTTCTCTAAAACTTTGTTATGTATATTAATAGTTTCTTCATTTTACTCATATCGAAAAGGAACGAATGTAGATATCGCTCGCTGTTTTCTTTTTATTTGATATATGTTGATTTTTCATATATTTTTTATTATTTGTTTTTATTTTGCAATCATAAGCATTTTAAAACGACTTAAAAAATTAAATCATATCTTCTATTTTAAATATTTGAGAGATCTTTTGGGGGGTTTTTTCAGGGGCATGGTTTTAATCAAATCATCTTTTCAACAGTTTTTAGATATTTTTGTTGCAAAAATACGACAACTTAATTAAAAATTGAGTATTTTATCATTCATTTGACAGATTATTTGTAACAGGATGTAACCCCAAAGTATTTTTTTAATATATGTTATTTTGTTGTATATTTAGTCTTTTTATTTTTATCAGCGGTTCTAAAATTGCTCACAAATAGCAAAAAATTATTGGTGCATTTGCTTAGAAAACCAATGGAATTCGTCTAATTTGATTTAACTATGATAGTTCAGAGACAAATAAGGTCTAGTATCATATGGAAAAATAATTGTTACTGCAATAATCAAAAAATTTTGGGTTACATCCTATTACGAATGGACCGTCATACATTTACCCAAACTTTTTTCCTCCTATCGTTATTTTTATTTATTTATTTTTAATTTTTTTAATGCTGCATTTCAAAATGGAGGAGCATGAGAGATGGGTTGTCAGATTGAACAAATCGTGAACATCCTACGTGGAGTCCGTAGACGGAAAATTGTTCAAATAACGAAAAAAAATGAATAAAACAAATTATAATATTTTGTTTATCTATCAGCATATAATATATTATAATATAGTCATACGTATTCTACTATTTATCTTTTAAAAGATAAAATATTGTCTATATATAATAATAATATGATCGTTGTTATATTTTAAATAATTACCTATACTAAATAATTTATTGTTGTTTCTTATAATATTGCACAAAATAAATAAATGCACCCGTGCACTTAAAAGTATTCAAGTATTTGCAGATCTTCACGATGCACCAACACGCTTTCATGCTCTTATAGAGAATGCTTTACTTTCTTTTCTTTCTATAATCTATTAGAAATATTAAAAATGAAAAAAGAATTCGTCTCCTATCTAATAGTTTTATAATATAAAATATATTGTTGTATTTTGGTAAAACTTAGACAAAAAAAATTTTTATCGATGTTTGTTCTATGTAAGACGAATTACGAATTCGTCTTAGGCTTTTTTTTTGTATGAATTAATAATTCTTTAGATGAAAAGTGTGTAGTTCTTGTCTTTCAATGTTTGTATTCTGAAAAAAAAAAATAAAAAACCTCTTGAATCCACTGTGCTTCCAACATGTGTAACTTCTTCATTTATCAATTATTCCTTAATGAAATAATTACCTTGAATGCTTTCAAATGCCGCATGTCATATTTTTAGCTTGATCGTAATCATCACATTTTTTCAAATCTTCGATTTTGTAACTCATTTTCAAAATACATACAAATTTTTCAAACTTTTTCCCTTTAGGGTTTTTGCATGCGTAGTGAATATACCTAGTCAGTAGGTAGGGATTATTTTTAGAAAAATATCAAGAAAATATTGATTGTCAAAATTAATAGTCAGTCTTTATCTGGTTGTTTAGAAGATTTTCGACATATCAATTGTTTTCTCTTTTGAATATTTACATAATTGTTATTGTAATTTTTCCCTACAAATAAATTGTCTTCTCTAGATATTATTGCGTTATTGATTTCAATACCTTATCATTATAAAAAAAATAATTTCGTAGTCTTATTGATGATTGAGTCAAGCTTCATTCAACTAAAAAACACGAATCTACTTGGTAGTTTCCGATCAAAAATTACAACCGTTTCGATCCTATCGGAGAAAGAAAATCTGAAAATTTCTGACTCGTCCTGGAATCGAATCCGGGACCTCTTATGCCACTGGACTACAGATGTCATTGAATTTGAACCTATCAAAAATATTCCACATTTCTCGCAATGACGCAATGTTGTCATTTTTTTCTAGTATTCTATTTCATCCCACACACAAAGATGTTATCTTTTACTCGATATAATTTTAAAACATAGATTCAGTGAAAAGAGACAAATTTCTTAGTCAAGTGAATTTTGTTATACCTAATTACATAATCCTTTTGATCTGCAGGGTTATTCTCGTAGCGCTTGAATTGCAATCTAGTTGAAAAGATATCTTAAAGGGCGGCTCGGATAAGGATCGGACCAATCAGAGAGAAAGAGGGAGTGTCTAGAATACGACGTAGCCAATCGTGGAACGATCATGACACTCCCCCATTGATGATTGTTCCACGATTCTTCCACTCTCTGATTGGTCCGATCCTTATCCGAGCCGCCCTTTAAGATATCTTTTCAACTAGATTGCAATTCAAGCGCTACGAGAATAACCCTGCTGTACTCATCATTTCATCATAAGTTTCTTTTCACTACAAGTGTGGCATCATAAGTTCATTAACACTACATGTATGGCATCATTAATCTATTTTCACTACAAGTGTGGCATTATAAGTTCATTTTTGCTACAAGTGTGGCAGCATAATTTCATTATCACTACATATCTATAAGCTATTTACCACAATGTATGATCACAAATTTATTCTTGCTCCTGGGTCATATACATAAAACGGAGAGATTATTATGTAGGTTGTTCATCAAAAAAAAACGTTTGTTCAGTTGTAACAGCCGTTCAATGTCCCACTCCGGATGCACCACGTCATGGAAGAGCCATTTATACATCGTGCGCCTACAACTCTATCGTCAGCTATGAGTGCAAATACGGATATAGGCTCATCGGAGACAATACCAGGAGGTGTGGAGCTGACAAAAAATGGAGCGGAACACAGCCAGTGTGCAAAGGTTGGCTATCATGTAAAATTTTGCACATAAATAATGAAAATTGTTGTTACAAGATGATTCAAATAAAATATTTAGAAATTAAAATACTGTAGAAAATGGATCAATAGGGGTTAATACTCCATTTTAGACCCCACTTAGGGGCATTAAGATTTAATAAAAGTAGTAGAAAATAGACATTTTTTTTCCTTATATCTTATTTTGGTTGGTAAAATGAGTTACGATTTTTTTACATGAATTTGTTTTTTTTTTTCACTTGTATAACTTGTGCCTATGAAACTGTGTGATAATTTTTTATTTTTATTATTTTTGTCAACCGATTCACATAAAGCTATTCACCTTCTTCTTAACTTCTACAACGAATGATAAATTTTATCTACATAATAATTCAGTTATTTATTCATTTTATATATTTCAGTATATTGGTCTATTTTTATTATAATCGTCGTTGATCCTTGCAGGTATTAATTATTGTGGTAATTATAAATTCTTCGAATATATTTAAAGTTATTTAATAATTTCTAAAATTTTAAATCTTGATAGAAAAATTTTACTAAATGAAACAGTCATCTTTTTAAACTATAATGATTGATGTATATTTCGTGTGGAACCCTAGTATTGTGGTATGATATTATATAAAAAATATTGACGTTTGATTTGAAATCAAAAAAAATTTACTTACAAAGCTTATAATTCTTATTTTCTAATGATTTTAGTGGAAAAATATTAGATAATAATTTTGGAAATTTGACACATGGGACGGTCGGAAAACAGTACCCGCTAGGATCATAACAGAAAAAGGATAATGTTATTATTTACCGGTTTATTAAATAGTTCATTGATAATAAGTAAATATTTTGTAGGTAGGCATTCGCATTTTTATCACACAGTGAAGTTGAACAAAGTGTTATGTAGACTGACATTTTGTTTCTTCGTGAATGGCAGACTATGTATGTTTTTTTCTCTCTCTTTTTATAAATAGTGAGTGTGACATTATTCTTTTGGTTCCTTTGTGTGATTCTTATGTTTTCTTTTTCTTCTATTCTATTAATATTGAAAGTGATATTCTTCTTTTTTTTGTTGCGGTGATTCTTGATGTTTCCTTTCCTCTTTCTTTTTTTTATGATTTTTTAAGTGTGGCATTCTTCTTTTGGTTTCTCTATGTATGTTTTCTCTTTCTTCTTTCTTTTTTTTGTGTATGTTTCAGTGACTCTTATGTTTTCTATTTCTTCTTTCTTTTCATTCTTGGTTTTCTTCTTGTAACATTAAAATAATGTAATGTGTAAATTACTCTTCAAGCCCTTTCTTCTATGTCTGTTGAGCAAAGGGAAGCTACACGACAAAAACCTGTTCATTAACCTATTGCTCAAGTCTGACTATCTAAATGAACAACATAGAACAAGACGGGTATCAGCTAGTATCAAATATTTCAGAAATTAATTGTGGACACCCTGGTCGTCTTTACAACGGTTGGTTGGAGAATATCGAAGCGGGAACCGGTCTTGGAGCTTCCATTATATTCCGATGCCATGATGGGATGAGAATGGAGGGTAATTCTAGTACTGTTTGTCAGCTCGACGGAACATGGAGATATCCACTGCCAAAATGCTTAGGTAACTTATTTTTAAATTCGGCTTAACTCTTTCTGGAAACCTTTTTTTTGGATGATATAAAGTTATGTATGTACTTATAAGTTGTTGACGTAGTGCAACAATCAGAAACATGGTTTCGATTTGAGTATGTGTGTGCTAGACTAGCCGCATCTCAATGATTTTACTCATCATTTCTCTCTTTTCTTCCTGGCATTCTTCACACTTATCGCCTCTGTTGGCTGTTTAGGTAGACTCTTTTCGTGCGAGGCTTATGTTCTGGGTCCTTCTTCTGTTATTCCGTTTCTATGCAGAATCTTGTTGCATTGTATCATCCAGTTTTTCTTCGATCTCCCTTTACAAAAGTGACAGGGAAGATTTATTGACGTTTCTTGATTCACCGTGTGATCTGATGGTCTTCATTTTGTGTGCCCTTATCAATTGCTAACTAACTGGAATTACTCTAATTTACTGTGTGTGTCACGTCGACTCCCCGGCTGCCAAAAATGCATTTACTTTTAAAGTTATACTCCCATGCTTTACATATCATTTCTGAAGTTATTTAATATGGTAGAGGATGTGAACAGATTAAAAATCAATTGTGTGTGAATGAGCAAGGCGTGGGAGCTGGTAATTAGTGGCATCTTGGGTTAAATTCATTGTAAGTATCCTAACCCTGAAAAAAGGTGGATTTTTCCAAGTTTTGAAGAACCAAACATGATTTAAAAGGAGAAGTTTAAACATAAACAGGGCTATAAATACAGCCGTATCAACTGTATCAACGATATGGGACCCTCAGCCTATATAGGGAGCCTGAAAGTATGCAAGAAAAAAATTCCTCTGGGTTTGCTGCACATTTCGAGCAAGGCAAGCTTATGCCACTGCTTAAAAATTTCTCTTTCATTTACACTTTCTGTGAATGTGAATTCCACTAGTTTATGTTGAATAAACCCCGAGTTTCGTAATGAATGTTTTAACAACTTTTTTATAGCTCCTTGTGTTGTGCCACACGTGACCCAAGGCAAAGTTATATTAGTACCGAGTAATATTACTCAGGAGACCAATGAAACCACCCCGTCTTCAGCGCCCACCACTCAGATCATTGGATCTTCTACGGTCGTACACCATGGTTAGTAAAATAACTTCTAAATCTTAAATATCTACCTAATTATTATATGTATAGTTGGTGGATGGAATGTCTCGAATTTGAGTTTCTGTTTTAGGGGACGCTTTGATTGTCGAATGTGAGAAAAATTACGAATTCCCGTCTAATACTCCGGCCGTGACGTGTAACAATGGAACATGGACGCAAATAATTAAATGCCAACCGGCGAGGTTTGCTTCTTTGGACATTCTTCACTGAGCCTTCTTAAATAATAGAAAAAATATTTGTTTCTTTATAATTAAAAAATAAATAATTGTATTGACAAAAGTAGTTTGAAAGAAAGGTCACCGATGACAATGTCTTAAAATGTTTGTTCAATAGAAAATATTTGGATGGTAGCCCCGGCCTCCATTATTTTTTTATTACTTATAAACTTTCAAATTTACTTCATCGTCTCAATAGCATTCAAGTTAGTTTGTGTTTACACCAAACCGACATAGAGCCAAAGTAAGAAATAGAACATACTTCATTGGTTGATATTGGACACCACCGAAACAACCACGAGCAAGAACTAATTAATGCACGATAGCAGGTTACACGCGCCAGAGTTATGGTTCTTTCCCGTTCTTGTTTTCTTAGGTTCCATACCAACAATCATACTTTTTATTTCCACCTCTGGCTCTAGTTCGTTTGGTGTAAACTCACCCTTATATTGAACTTTTACCATCTGAGCAAAACACCTTTTTCTGATGGCTTTTTCATAGCATGATATAAATTTCATACAATTCCAATTTTCACACCAAAGAACAATAGAGTACAGACCTCGATAGCCTAGTTGTACTAGCGGGGACTTCAGATCCCAGGTCCCGGGTTCGATTCCTGGTCGGGTCAGAGTTTTTCTAAGTGTTTTTTCACTTGAAATTTCTACCCGGGGTTGGCCTGTCTCAGATTGGACGGGACCGGTTGACTGGAAAAAATTGCCTCAGGCAATAAGTTCCGCCAGCTATACTGACACCTTTGTATAGAAAAGTGTTATATTATTAGTATTGGGCCAATTACCAAAATTGAAAGAAAGTAGTTCTAAAAATTGTATGCTAAATATAAAAATGAAAATCTTTATACAGGATTGTGTTGATAAATAATTTTCTTGTTTTAAAGATGTAAAAGATTACCCAAGCCACCTAAAAATGGAATGGTGATTGCTCCGAAAACTGATCACGGAATGCGAGCGAGATTCCATTGTAAGGACGGCTTCACTTTAAAAGGTCCCGAAATGTTGCTGTGTTCGTTCGGCAACTGGACAGGGGAAATGCCCATTTGTCAGGAAGGTAAAAAAAGAACTTAAATTTCAATTTTATTTTGTGTTTTTTTTTTAAATCTTTAAAAAAAATATTGGCTTTTTTTTAGTTTACTGTCCCTTTCCTGGTTACATCGAAAATGGCAAAGTCCTGCTGGTTGGAAATATGGGTCTTTACGATTATAGACCTTACGTCAAAAAGGTAAAAAAAAATTACACCATACCATATGGAAAGGTTTGATTTGTTAGAGCTTTGTGCTTATTTTTGTGTATATTTTAAGGTTGTGAATAATAAACAAATAATGTACGACTGCGATAAGGGTTATGTGTTGTCGGAAGGGCCTCCGGGTGCCACATGCATCGGAGGTCATTGGAGTCCTAAAGAATTGCCAAGGTATGAATTTTTCATTAAAAATACATTTAAGTACCCTAATTATGTACAATATAATAATTGTATTGCTTTGAATTTTTTTTAGCTGTACACCTGGACAACATCCGAGGTTACGTTGGAGTCGGCGAAGACGTCGATCAGCCGAATTAAACAGGAGAAGATACCTAAGGGCCAAATATTTAAAAAAATATTATGATTATCTTAGAAAACGATCAGTCGAAATAGCAAATTATCAAAATTTAATAAAGAATTACGATAAATATGAAAGCTTGGATAATCTCATGCACTCCAGTGCTGGCTTAAATATCTATGATGGTGGGCCCAATGTCGAGAAAAAATATGTTATTGAGAGCGAACCAAATAAACATATTCGAAGGAAAAGACAAATTGATAGTATCAAACAAAAGAAAATTTCTCAATCTAAATTTTCCAAACTTTTTAGATTATTGAGAAAAAGGTCGTTGGGCATGAAGCATCCTTATAATATTAATTTAAGAAAATTTAGAGGTTATAATTTTTTTGGATTGCATCCGCGAGTAAAAAGAGACGTCAGAAATAGATATAGTAATCTAATAAATAGTCAGTACAATGAGAGATTCCAAAACGAGTTTATAAGTCATAAAATTGGCCAACACTTTATCGACATATTGCCATTTGGAGAAGAAGCTGAAGGCAGTCATAAAATGGAAAAAAGATCTGTTGATATATTGCCATTGACAAATGAGTTTTTGAGCCACAAAATTGGGAAACGCCATATTGATATCTTACCATTTGAAGAAGCTGACAGCAGTCATAAAATTGAAAAAAGATCTATTGATATATTGCCATTGACAAATGAGTTGACTAACCACAATATCGGAAAACGTCATATCGATTTTCTGCCATTTGATGGAAAAACTGATGAAAGTCAAATTATAGAAAAGAGGTCAATAGATATATTGCCTATTGCAAATCAACATAATATTGAAAAGCGTCAAATAGACATATTACCATTTAGTGAAGATTCTTCCATTAGTCACACTTTCGACAAAAGATCCATTGATATATTGCCATTGACAAATGAGTTCACTAGCCACAAAATTGGCAAACGTCATATTGACATATTGCCATTTGTAGAAGGAGCTCAAGACAGCCACTCTGTTGAAAAGAGGTCTATTGATATATTGCCACTTACAAATGAATTTACTAGCCACAAAATTGGGAAACGTCATATTGACATATTGCCATTTGTAGAAGGAGCTCAAGACAGCCACTCTGTTGAAAAGAAGTCTATTGATATATTGCCACTTACAAATGAATTTACTAGCCACAAAATTGGGAAACGTCATATTGACATATTGCCATTTGTAGAAGGAGCTCAAGACAGCCACTCTGTTGAAAAGAGGTCTATTGATATATTGCCACTTACAAATGAATTTACTAGCCACAAAATTGGGAAACGTCATATTGACGTATTGCCATTTGTAGAAGGAGCTCAAGACAGCCACTCTGTTGAAAAGAGGTCTATTGATATATTGCCACTTATAAATGAACATGAGATCGGAAAGCGTCAAATAGACATATTGCCACTTGAAAATTCTGCCAATGTTCATACCATCGACAAAAGATTCATTGATATTTTGCCTTTGACAAATGAACAATATAAAAGTAAGAACCCTATAGACATATTGCCATTGAATTATGATCCTTCCATCCATCACACTGTAAACAAAAGATCAATCGATATATTGCCACTTACAAATGAATTTATAAGCCACAAAATAGGCAAACGTCATATTGACGTATTGCCATTTGGAAAAGGATCTGAAGACAACCATTCGGTTAAGAAAAAATTGATAGATGTATTGCCTTTAAGAAATAAGCACGACATCACAAAGCGTCAAACTGACATATTACCAGTGAATTATGATTCTTCCAACATTCACACTATCAACAAAAGAGCAATTGATATTTTGCCTTTGACAAACGAGTTTATAAGTCACAAAATTGGCAAACGCCATATTGACATATTGCCTTTTGGGGAAGAAGCAGAAGATGTCAGCCACAGTACAAAAGAGAGATTTATTGATATATTGCCTTTTACTGAAGGAGCAGAAGATGTAAGCCACAGTACAAAAGAGAGATTTATTGATATATTGCCTTTGGCACAGAAGCGTCATTTGATTAGCAAACGTCAAATAGATATATTACCTGTCAACGAAGAATTCAAAATTAAAGGTAATGCAGAGTTGCCTTCGTTTGAAAATCGTACTCCAAGATCACTGCTTGATGTTGGTGAAAATCTCAGTAATAATTTTGTTTTTAATAAGAAAACCATTGACATTTTACACAAAATAGAGAAACGGCATACAGACTTACTGTCCAACTCAAGCTTTCTTAATAATGTTAAGAGCGACCAACACAACTATACATTTCACCACTCGGATTTTACCAACAAACACTCGATTAATTTTTTAAGTCCAAAAAAACCTAAAACGACCCTCGCTAAGAGGGATGTTAACGGTATAAAAACCTCTGTTACATTTAAAAAATATTTAGAGATGAAGCAGCAATGGGAAAAAGAAATGGCGGGGAAAAAAGTTGAAGGTAAAACCGAAAATACAAAGGATGTAAATTTTCAAGAAAATCCTCCGTTAAAGGTTGATCCTATAGAAAACAAAATCAATAAAAACAGGGGTAAATTTAAAGATCTTCCGAGAGTCAGCGTCGAAGAGATGATCAAAAGGATGAAGAGAACCAGCAGGAAAACGGAAAGACTGAATCAAACCACTGCCAGTGTTCCTAAAAGGTATGATTAAGACCTCCTTTGCAAGATTTTTCATAAACAAACTTGTATTAAACTTCCAACAATTTTATTGCAGTAATAAAGATAATAAAAATCGACAGTCAATGCCTTCCCCCGATGCTTATTCTTCTCCGACTGAGGCGTCTGCTGTGGACGTGACATTTGGAAATAACGGCGAAGAGAGAGGACGAGGAAAGGGAAGAGTCAAGGGTCCATGTGAGCCGATATCCAGTGAACCGTATGTTAACGTTGAAGTTGTGAAATTTGGACGAGATCCTAACATAACCTACAGTTCAGGTACATATATATTAAATCACATCAAAAATTTAAAAAGACAAATCAATGAACGCGTCTAAAATGTGTAATCTTTAAGGTACTATTGTGAGGGTGGCTTGTGGCAAAGGTTATGGCCTCAATTTGGGTCACAATTCGACGGCTAAGTGTGTACGAGGAAGGTGGAAGCCTATGAAACCAGTTTGCGAAATTCGTAAGTTCGTTTTTTTGTGCTACGTTATTCTTTTACTTTTTCGCGTTTTTTGTTTATTTGTATCTGTGTTCTCGTTGTAGTCCCTTGCCATATACCTGTAACGGAGAATGGTTTATTCACGCTATCCCCATCTGAAAGTGGAGAAACTGACGCAGAAACCCTATTGAATGAGACTATGGATATCGAGAATGGACAAGTTGTGCAATTTTCCTGTGAAACTGGGTGAGACATTTTTTTTATAGTTGCAAGGTTGACAAGGGAAATCAACATTTTATGCAAATGGTATAATCATTGATCCTAAAATATTTTCATTTTTACCCTACATACTCGTCTATGTAGTGGTGCATGAGTTCTGTTGTTTGAAAATACACACTCGCACACATACCCTATACAGGTACCGCGTCAGTTGGTTGTCAATTATGCGTCGAATCGAAAATCAGCATAAAAATGGGTGGTGAGTCTGTCATATGGTGAGGGGTAACTGCTAGTATGTAAATTATAGATAAAAAATGTTAAAAAGTAATTTAAAAAATCTGGTACTTACTTTTTTAGTTTTGAAGATTCAACCTAAAAATGTTGCTAATGTAAAAATATATTTTTGTTTGCAGTTACAATGTTCAAGGTGCTAGTAACCTGCGCTGTTGGCATGGGGACTGGGCCGTCACCAGCATGCCTGAATGTGTGCCTGGTATGTGCTTTAAATAAATAGGTATCCCAAAAAAGTTAAATTGCATTTGATTATAAAAATAATTTTATTTTTATCTTTCTAGCCCCCTGTGAGTTACCTGTCGTATCGCATGGAGTCTACTCGGCCGGTTATCGTCCCGGTCTGACCACAGCTCACGGTTCAGCCGTGACTCTTCACTGTGAGAGAGGATACGCACCGCCGGCCGTTCTTCAGTGTTCACTTGGTGAAATTAGAGTTAGGCCTCCAGAACCTTGTCAATCTATTGAAGGTGAGTAAATCTTAATACAGAAAAATATTACCTAGTTCATCATGATTAATGACGGAAATTATTTAAGTAAAAATCTGTGGAAAAAAAGGTTGGTGTAAGAATGGAACGATAATGGTTAAGATGCCGCTAACGGATCAGATGATTTTTTTGTAAGGTTTGTGTATTTACGTAGTGAAAGTTCATTATTATGAATTTAAACAAATACAGTTGCATTTTCTCGATATGTTGAAATTCATGATCAGATCAATTCCTAAAAGATGAAAAGAACTTTTTATATACCTACTACGCTTTTAATTTTTTGAGAAATCAAATCCTATACTATGGTTTAGCAAATGCCTCTTACAACAACTTTTTGTTTAATTGAATCTGTGCTCCCTCAAAGTGAATACAAATACACTCTTGGACTCTTTCACAGTAAGCTACTTAAAGATTGTGTTGTGAAAGAGGAAGATGTTCGACACCTGGGATCGATCCCACAACCTCCGCATGAAACAGTACAAAAGCCGACGTCGTAGCTGCTAGACTACCGACCACCACATTATTGTTCTTTTATAAATCTCTTTTTAAATTTAAATATACATTCAAAGTATTTTTAAGATCAGATTCGTATCTCTAAGCAATCTTTTAAAGTAAAATTTTTATTACAAATTTAATTATGTAGGTACCTACAGCTTTTTTCGCTGTGCATGAGTGAATGTAAAACATTAAAAAAAAACGAGGCTTGATGTGAAATAGCCTAAAGCCTTCCTCAAGGATTGGGATATCGAATGTAAAATGACTTTTCAAACCTGTTAGAGTTTTGTTTATTAGTATTAGATTTTGCTGCTGTCATACAAAACCAAATTGACTTAAAATTTTCTCAATTCAGCTTAAAGATGACTTCATCTTTATTCAGCTGACTGAAAACGTGGTTGGTAAAATTAGGATAACTCTTGTTCTTGTTTATTATGTCAGGAAACATCTCAAGTATTCGTGAAGGGCAGGACTTTCGTGGTGGCTCCGATATAGTTAGCGAAGATTTTGACGAGTTGGAGTACCCGACTTCTTCCAGCACCACTGACTGTGGCCCACCTGCGAGGTAGTTAGAACGTAATTAATTTATCACTCTTCTCAAAAATGTCTCTTTCCGATAATTGCGGTGTTGGAAAGGCAAATGTATCTATATATTATTTTTGTATCATAATGAAGAAATCTCTAGTGTCAATTGGAGTCAATCTGTCAAGAGAAAGAAGTTTGCTTGAAAATACTTGACATTGATTTACTGACTGTAAATTACTTGGCTGTTATCTGACAAAATGATATTTTCTATCATTCATTTGCCTTTCCACCATCGATCAAAGAAAAGATACAACAATGCAAAAAATGGTTGTATCTTTCGTAAATATGACGTAACTTGATTTAATATTGTGACATTATTATTACTCGATGTTGAATATTTTTATGTTTTCGGAGTATGCCAAATATAATTATGTTTATATTGAATTGCTTTACCAATATATCTATACTACTTATATCTGTGTAATCAATGTCATATAACTTTTTGTTTCAAAGTATTTGCTTTTAATTATGTTCCTTTTATGTACTTATTTTATTTCACGCAATTTAGGACGTTTGGGTGGTTGGCTTATTGGGAATTGGCTCTTATATACCTATATTATAAAAAGTCTTGCTTCAGTCATTTATATTATATTGTACTATTGATTATATGTTTTAGTTTTTGTCCATTTATTCCTAGCCTTGGACCGTTTCAATAACTATATTTTCATTTTACTTTATTCCATCCAGATGTTTTACTCTAGTTACGAAAAATATTGTGGAATCTATCGCTGATCCGGAAGAAAAATGTCACAAGTCTGTGATTCCATTTTTGTTATTTTAAAATATGTCTCTCTTTGTTGCTGAAAAGTGACATAAGTGTTATTCATCGTCTATGCTGTCAGCAGGTGAAAGTATCATTTTTCAATTGTAATAAGTGCCTACTATAAAATGATATTGCGAAAAACGTCACAAGTGGTCAAGTTTGTACCTAATCATATCGGGTTATTATTATAAAGGTCATAATTCGAAATATGACGTTTTTCTTGCTAATATTCTACCTACAATTATAGAAAACTATCACAAAAAACCTCACAACTTAAAACATAGAAGTGTTTTTTGGGCAATTGATGATCTGAGTTCATCAATCAAAATTTATATACTAAAGTTCAAAGCTTAAAAAAATTAAATGGATCTCCTAAAATAAGATGTTATTTCAATTGGGACATTTTTAATCCGGATCAGCATTTTGACCTCTCCCGCACATTCAGCGTAAACAATATTTCCTAAGTTCCAAGAATTTTGTTATTACCTGGATTAGGGAATTCTGTTTCCTAAGACACTAGAGTTGGAACTGTCCAAGGAGTTGGGATATTAGTGTTAGTGTTGTAAAACTAGTCCGAAGATAGTTGCAAAACGTTGGTTGTTTGATTGCTTTCCGTGGGCCGGCTCAGTCTGAAGGGTACACAGTCCTATAGCAACGCAAAGCCCTGGTAAGCTTCTCATTTCATGGATTGGATCTCCACTTTACTTTATTTACAGAACAGCACCTCTGCCTCTATTTTATTTGTCTTCATCATGTTTTTTTTCTCTTGAATCTATTTTCTTTCTAGTTATCAATTTTTTTCATTATATTTTGATATGAAAATAACTCATTTCCTCTCATCTATGACTTCATTCTACGCAGATGGCTTTCAAAGAAGTACATTCTTAAACTAATTGAATACCGAAGCAACAAAGTTTTCCGTTTTATGAATAACTTCCATCAAAAACTTTTTAAATCGCTGTTTCAATTAAAAGGCAAAGATAAATCTCTTATAAAACTCTATTCTTTCAATACATTTTAATAACTTAATTGCACTTTCATGATATGATTTTAATTTACAAGATAGTCCCAGAAAATTTACTTATTTCTCGACTAATATGTTGCATATTTTAAACACAATCCTAGTTATTTTTCTTTTGGGCAATACAAATCCATGTGTATTTCTATAATATTATTTTGATTTATAATATCTGATTACAGAAATCAAGCGTTCTCCATCATTCATATACACTCAAAAACATTAAGTAATTTTACGCTAGTTACATAATATCGATCATGGTTCATGGCAATATTTTATGATCAGTTTTCTTCCGTAAAAATCAATCATCTTCATCATAAATACATAATTCACCACCACTATCACAATTTAAATAGCTAAGGGTGAGTTTTCAATACATAAAGAGGCACCATGCAATGCACCCCTGACTTATGACTTATCAACTTGACTTATTCACATGCAATGTTTGCACTTGATCACTGTTTTCCTTACGGAGCACCATATGCACCTCAAGGTATGATTTGACCTTTTTACTTGAATGCAGGTAAATTTGGCAATTAATATTGAGTTGATAAATACTCAACTAGCATGAAAAAAGCAACAATTATGTCGTTTTGTCTTAGCTTGCCGTGTGTGAACTAAGTCTTGAACTGTATCTATGAAAATATATTTTATTTTATACATCAGTGAAAATATATTTGTTTGCTTACTAACCCATTGAATGCCAAGATAGTTTTATACACCATTATGCATTGCTGATATGTGACAGTACTACACAGAAATCAGTAGGTGGCATACAATGGGTTAAATAATTTATATTTTTGTGTTTTCATCACAAGATTGGGATATTGTGCAGGATAAATCGCAAAATTTTTATTAATAATGAAATTTTTAACATAAATTGTTCAATGAAGATGACAATTTAATCAAAACAATGCTGCAAATTCACCTGCGTTTTGTTTGATGTTAGAATACATATTATTTATATCAATAATTGATGCAACACATGGCAAAAAGTTGAATAGTATGCATACTATTAGTATGCAATATTCAACTTTTTTTCATGTGATATGTCCAATGAGATATTATACTGGAGATGCAATCCCATACAATTTTTAGTTTGAAAGTAGCATTATGAGTAAATTTGAAGTTGAACTTAAATAAAAATATGCAATCAAGCATTACTGACGAATATGTTTGTCTTTGTCACACATAATACGCCAAACGGCTAAGTGCTGTCACCTTCTACCGGTACACATTAATAGAAATTTCTTTTTGTGCGTGAGATTTGAATGCATTTGTCAGAATTGTCTAAGAACCTTTTGAAAAAGATCTCTCGTCTTTATTAATGCGAGGCATACAACGAACAGTTTAAAAGCACATTTATAAAAATATTTTTCGACAATGGAAAAAATGATTTATTTATTCGAATCAAAATGACCCTTTTTATAAAAACACTAGTTATAGTGTACTTGCTTCTAAATGTCGTCCGGCTAGGTAAGGGCTCATACACACAGCTTAAACGAGAACCGTCAGAAATCCGGCACTGTGGGAAAAACCGCTGGCGATTTCTCAGTTGTATGATGGATTTCGTAAAAAAATTCATTGAAAGTGGAAAACCTCTGTTTGCAGAACATCCTTAAATTCCATATATAATTTTAATTAAGGAGCACTCTGTTTAAATATAAGTTGTATTCTTTTTTCTAAATAAATTGATAAAAAAAAACCTTGATAAAATAAAAAAAAAATTCTAGAAATATATATACCTATTCACTGTTGCATACGCCGCGTACGGGTGTATCTTTTTAAATGAATTTGGGCTAATTAAAAGTGAACACAAATACATTTGGAAACTTGCACACACTATGGAAGAGTTGTGTTGTGAAAGTGGAAATAGTCGGCACAGGGATTCGAGCCCAAGACGTATGCTGTAGTAAGAAAGCCGTCGACTGAACAGCTGGGTTACAAATTCAAATAAAAATGTATCTACGCGTTTCATACAGACGCGTTTTTTTTTACCCCGCTCGGTATGCACCCGTAGTGTGATGTGGGCCTAACTAATAAAACAAAAATAATTGTCAAATATATTTTTATATTTTAAACATTTTATCACAATAATATGCACTTAAACTATATAAAATACGTCCTTTTTGATAAAAGGATTTTCCTATATTGATTTCTGTTGAGGAACGACTTTTATTCACCACAAAATCCACCATTTTCAAGAACACCGTATTACCGCGGACACAACTGTCAAGGTCGAGCTGTTGTCAACGACTAAAACACGAGCGTGGCACATTTTCGGTGGTGGCACACTTTTTCACATGCCATTTTTTAGACTCGATTGCATCTCTAGTATAATATCTCATTGGATATGTCAATTATATGTCGTCTAGTGAGGTGATAAATTCCAAATATGTACCTATATAAATTTAAAATATGTACCTATGTAAAAGTTGGAAAAATAAAGAAATAAATAAATAATATGCACTAGTATGGGACAATGATTGCTTAATATAATATGTATATTTTTTATTTGATTTCAATATTGAGAACAAAAGTTATGTATGTTTGTTCTCAAATTATACCTATAATGTGTTATGCTTATTGAATGATAATAGAAATTGCATGCCTACGCAGTATTGTAATTGAGAAAGTTAAATTAAAACAACACTCTCAACAATCATTTTTGAGGATAGTAGCATAAAACTTTAGCTAACCTCAAATCGTGTCATTATTTTTCCGAACAAGTAGTGCTGTTTTCTTTTTACTCTCGCCACGAATTTGATCACAATTGACTTCTTTCGATAATCATTATTGGTACATAAGATTCTGCACTTTTAACCATTTCTTAGCATACATTTTGTAATACAATTATTGCAACTTATTTTAGGATTCAAGGGACTCTGATATATCGAGACGGTGGTCCGACTAATACTTCGAGCACACCTCATAGATATCCTCACGGTACGGAAGTAACGTTTCGATGCATAGCAGCAATAATGGGAGAGAGATCCACCTGGAAAATACTCTGTGATAAAGGAAAATGGGTGGGAAAAAGTGTATCGTGCGGTTAGTTTTAATCACTTTTGATTAATCGGAAGTTTTTTTTTGGTGTTCAATTGTCATTCTGAATTTTGTTTTACAGAAGAGGAAGATCTAATTCCGGCGGGTCTGCTGACCAATGCCACCTGTTCCTTCCGTAATAACGAAGCCAACGTTGTGTCGTTTTATAACGATTTAGAAATAAAAGAAGAAGTTGTCGAATTTCCAGCTGGCGCTGTCCTCGTTTCCAGGTATTTTTTGTCTTAAAATTCAACTTAACATCTTAACGAATAATTCGGTAAAAATTGGGTTTAACAGAGTCTTTTCATCCAACAACATATACAATAATGTAACACACTTCACATGTGACTTATTTCCTACTACACTGCCATCTCTTGGATTTTTTTAAGAGTTGCGCAACTATAGAGGAATTGTTGTTATTACAAACTTATGGGCCGTCGAATTTCATTCAGCATTCAAATCAAAAATAATTATTACATAATGCAATATATTATAAGTTAAATTTAATTAGGTTTTTATGTCATAAACTGTTTTTAATTCATGTAATAAGTCAAAATATTATCTTTTCATTCTGGGTTAGGTCGGAGTTCAACGGGCGGGTCAACTAGTAAATATATAACTTAAAACAGTCACTCCCTGCTCTCATTAGTCTGTTATATCGAGTTTTTTCCGCAGTTGACTTTGAAGTGGTGACATTAAGATTTAATTTTTCAGATGTGTTGATATTGGAAAGTACGCCATGATCGGGCCGAATTCAAGGAAGTGTGTTGGAGGAGAATGGGACGGCTCGAAACCATCGTGCTTTGGACTTAACCAAGAGAATGATTACGCCAGTAAGTATGATGTATTTACTAACAACAAGAAAAATACAGTCTAACTAAGACGGAATGAACTCAAACAATACTGAATTCATCTAGTAACTTCAAAAAAACATTTTTTTAAGACAAAGTCATTTTTTTGCTATGAAAAAACAAACTTGACACAAAACCTGCAAAATTAGGGGATAGCAGAACTATAGAAAAATAGTAATTACAATGTATTTATTATTATTATTTGAATACTAGCCTGCAGCCTCCATGGAGGCCGCCGTCACTGCGTCCCATAATGGAACTTTTGTGACTGGCCCTGTATCTAGAGTTCATCGCTCAACCCGGCCTCCAGGAGGAAGCGCAGGATTTTGTTGGCGTTCAACTCTTTGATGTCATCTGGGCACATTATGAATTTGCCCAGATTTCTGTGTCTGTTATGCATCATTGGTAGGCATTCGCATAGGAGGTGCATTGGGGTCTCGAGTGATTCCCCGCACATCCTGCACACGCCTGAGTCCAGTATCCCTATGGTACACATATGCTTGTTCAGCCTGCAGTGACCAGTTAGGGACCTTGTGATGATGCATAGATTGTTCCTGCTAAGGAATAATAGGTCCCTTACGGATTTTTGATTGTAGGCATTAATTAACGCCTTGGAATGTTTTTGTCCCTGGGTTTCAGTCCAGAGTTTAAAAGAGCGTTCATTGTAAATGTCCGCTAGAGTTTTGCGTTTTGTGCTATGAGGAATACCAAAGAATGGTTCAGGCCCATAAAAATTCCTCTCAGCTCCGGCCCTCGCTAGCTCGTCGGCCTTTTCGTTGCCTGCGATGCCTTCGTGTCCCGGTACCCAACGCAATATTACCTTATTTCTGTTACCTAAGGTGTTTAGTACATCTTTACAGCTTTGCACTAGCCTCGAATTGGTTGAGGCCGATGTCAAGGCCATTAGGGAGGCCTTACTATCCGAGTTGATGTAGATTATTTATCCTGAATAGTTTTTCTGAAGGTTTATCATTGCGCATATTTGTATGGCATAAACCTCAGCGTGAAAGACAGAGGGATGCCTACCGAGGCTTATTGCCGCCTGGTATCGTGGCTTCTCTCCGTAAATACCACTACCTGCTCTGAGGTTGTTTTTGGATCCGTCAGTATACCATATCAGCGAGTGGCCTTCAAAGATAATCTTGTCTTCAATTACAATGTAACAAGTTACTATAAACAGGTTATTGAAAGGCTTCATCGTTGGGTCAGAATCCATATCTCGCGTTATTCCAAAAGATAGATACTTATAATTTGGAAAGAAATTCTATCTTATTTTTTTTACCAAAATTGGAATTAAGATAGAGTTAAAAAACAAATAGGAGATAGATAGATTATTAAAAACGACTGATAGTGATACGTCTTTGATCTCATAACATTTCTTTCCCATGCATTATATTTTTTTTATTTGATATCCATTTAAATTATTTCATTCTTCTCAATATTAATTTACTAATATTTTGAATGTATTATGAATTGTTCGGTAAAATTTTCAGTGGAAAAACCCCCCACCATTCTGTTTCGTCATCAACTGGGTCCCATAATGCAGAGCAACGATGGCAGACTCATTGTGTATCCGGGAACCATCCTGCATATGGAGTGTCTGTGGATGAGAAAGTTTGGGAATCCCAAATGGAATGTTAGTCATGAGTATAGGTATTGCTCGCACTTACTCTATCTCCATATAAGCTTCTGTTTTTATCTATTACTTTCTATTGTTAAAACCGAGTTTTTGTTTATTACAGGAAGTATCCAGAAGGGTGGTCCAGTGACCCTGGCCGGGATAGTTATTTGGAGTATAGGATTAGTATATTCCACGCTGTTCAGGATGACTCCGGAGTGTTTACTTGCATAACCCCAGCTAGGCAGTCTCATCAAGTTGAAATATTGGTAGAAGGTTTGTTACTATTTATATTAAGTAGCTCTCCGATCAGTCATAGATGTTGATATCTTCCCAGTAAGATTATAGAATCAAATGCTTCTCACCTTTGAGTGTGTTCTAACCTATTACAAAACTATAGCTCTTCATACAAAACTAATAGAATTTTGATGGTTGTTAGCAATCTTGAATGTTTCAGAGATATCCCGGGATATTCTAACGGGGTTTCCTGTATATCTCGAGGATATCCCTGGGACGTGCATGTAATGTATCTATTATTGATTAAACCTTATTACATGGCATTTTTGTGCTCCTAGCTGATTTCCTGGAGGTCAAAGCCGCGGTATGGTGTATCTAGGGTCATTGCTTCGAATCCTATCAGGGGCATTTGGTTTTTCAACATATTTAAAGTGTTGAAGATACTCATAATGGTAGGAGATTTGAAATTTGATCACCTAATGACAAATAGGTACATATAATTAAACTAAGCCAGCCTTTGAAACAACTGTAAAGGACAGTTGTAAGCCCATAGTGGTACAAATTTGAATTAGCTATTAAAAATTGAAGATGATTGGTGTAGTTTTAGTATTAATCACATGTTCAATTTGTTTCTTTATTTAGCTGTTCACTGTACACCCTTACCGATGCGAAGAGGATTAATATCGAGTAGTCAATCTACAAAGATGGGATCCGAAGTCGAATTCTCTTGTGCCAATGGTAATTCTCTGATTGGAGCCGCGAAGATCACCTGCTTACCGAGCGGAAATTGGAGTGCACCACTTCCCTTATGTGAAAGTAAGCTTGCAACCCTTAAAATATTTTTTAAATTACTACATTTATCATTTGTTTATGTGATGATAGTTGAGTCAGGCCAGTCAGGGGTCAAATGAGTTAAGGCTCCAAGAACACTTGGTGCTGACAATCAATTTGGATGGGGATGAGTTAAAACATTTGTGTACTTTTTAAGGTGTCGAATGCGGAGAAGTTGCATTGTCCTCATCCGGCACTCCGAATTCTCGACCCAGAGTGTCCATAGTTTCTCGTGGAGTTGGAGGACGTGCGGCGTTTAGCTGTTCTTCCGGTTGGGGTCTGAAAGGTCCTGCAGAAATAGTGTGTTCCCCGTCTGGAGAATGGACGCCAGCTCCACCCGTTTGCATTGGTATTGAAAAAATCTTCGTACTTTGATTTAGATGCATCTACTTGTTTTTTTTTTATTTGTGTTGACTTTTGAAATTGCAGAAGTATCATGTCCCCCTCCCGCTGCCCCGGTGAATGGTTATTTGTTGGGTAAGGCTCCGTTTAGAGCCGGCGATATTGTGCAGTTCAATTGCAATCCGGCTCATATGATGCAAGGTCAGCCGATTGTTGCATGTCAAGATAATGCCAGATGGAGTGGAGATACTCCGAAATGTAAGTATTTTGAGGTTATATCAAAATATAACAAGAAGTAATGTTCAATTCACTAGAATTTCAAATAATGTGTTGCGTTTGTTTCCTTCAGGTATTCAAGCGTGTTCGTACCCTGGAACGACCATCTCTGGTCGCATGTCGTCTGTGAAGTTTTATTACAAAATTGGAGAGACCATCAGTTTTACGTGCGAACCTGGGCTTGTTTTGCGAGGTGCTCCCATGTTGAGATGCTTACGGTTAGTTTTGCTACTTTTTTTCATTTAACCCGTTCAATGTCAATATGTTCAATACATTTGTAGCACTGCAGATATATTACTTATTGATAGGCTTGCTGCCCCCTAGAGGGCTGCTGTCACTGTGTCCCACAATAGAACTATCGTGACTAGCCTTTCATTAGAGCTCATCGCTCAGTCCAGCCTCCTGGAAGAATCAAAGGATTTTGTTGGCACTAAGCTCTTTAATTTCTTTGTGCACAGAAACTTGCCCAAGTTTTTTGATCCGTTTTGCATCATTGGTAGGCATTCGCAGAGGAGGTGCATGGGGGTCTCTGGTGACTCCCTGCACATCCTGCAAATGTCTGAGTCCAGGATCCCAATAGTGCACACACGCTTGTTAAGCCTGCAATACCCTGTTAGGGATCTGGTGATGCAGATATAAAATATATGTAATATTCCTTAATATAAAATTACCATGGCATCCAATGGGTTAGTTCTTCTTCGTTTCACTAATTTATACATTTTTATTTGTTTACAGCAATGGCAAATGGTCGAACGCCATTCCGATATGCTCGAGAGATTCGTCTGGGAATGAGTCAAACATGTCTGGTAATGATTCAGAACAACTATTGAATGATGCACCAATACTCTCAGAACACCACATAATCACCAATACTGCTAACAGTAGTTCATCACCATTATTAGACAGCACCAGTAGTAGTGCACCTATGAAGCAACAGCAGTTGTATACAAAATCTGAACAGTTGCTGTCATTTCCAGGATATACCGTTAACGTCTCAGATATCACGACGCCGACTCCGACACAATCGTTGATTGTAAAGAAACCGGAAATGCGCGCAAAGCTACGCAAATCCAAAACATACTATAAGATCAATCAAGATTTATTGGCCTCGTTGTCTTCTGCACTCCCGACGGTTGTAGATCTTTTGAAAAAGACGACAATCGAAAGTGCGGAAAAAGAACAAAGCACGATGGCGTCAAATACGTACACAACTAAAGCAACATTTACTGTTGAAAATACTACTCAACCAATTTTAGACACTTCGACGAATATTAGTACAGATGAAGAAAGTTATACAAGTGTAACGGAAGCGTTTGCGTTTGTAGAAGAAATAAACGAACAAGATTCAACTGTCGCAACACAATCTGTAAATTTAGAAGTATCGTCAGTTGAAAGTGTTGAAACTTCATATTCCCACGAGTTTGATGATACGATTGAAACTACTCTTATACCTACTGACTCGGTGGAATTCAATTTTTCTACGTCGGTATATTCAACAGCCAGTAACGAAGATCTTTCACATTCTAGCGAAGAAAATTTAGAGACTACCACGAAAAAATTAATATTGAAATCTCGTAAAAGCTCTTTAAAGAAGATGCCTAAAAATTGTACGGAAGTTGAAGACGAAATAGATTCTAATTTGGAAAGTGAAAATAATAATTCGAACATTACTAGTTCTTCTGTGGAACCTAAAAATACCCAGTTTTCTTCTAAATCTTCAGAAGGGAATGATTTTACCAAAGAATACGAACTTCTTTCTACTGCACATACGCCCGTTCGTAATCTAAAAACCAAGAATAAAAGTAAGGTGTCCCTCGATCTTCTCTCTCTGTTTCAAGAGATTGACAAATTAGAAAATAAAGACAATACAACGATGTACAGCAGAAGTTCGTCCAAAAAGAAAGATCTATCTCACATCGAACCAGCGTCAAACGCGGAGATGGATCATATAAAAAAACAATTAGGAATAGACACCAATTCTAAAAGAAAACCAATAAATAGATAGATGTTGTAATTATTAGGGTTGATATGAAAATAATTAATAAACCGTCAGAAAATGTAGTTTTTTCTGATTCAACAAATTACTATGTCTAACAAACATCGAGATATTGGTAGATACTCAAATAAATGCCAATAAAGAATTGCCAATCTATGACGAATGCCAAATTTTTCACTAATGGTTGATTTTAAACTAAAATTTAATTAAGTTTCATTTGTAAAAATGGCCTAAATTGAATTAACACAATAATATTGAATCTGACTAGGAAACATAATAAAAATATAGAATATTTTGTACTTCATAAAAAGTATAATAATTCCAAATTTAGATCAAACACCTTTACTTTTTCTTAGTCACATTTAACTATAATAATTTCTCGTCATGTGAATAAAGTTAGAATCATAAAGGCGTGCCACCCAATAATGGTTGATTTTTTGGGGAATTTTGCTAACTTAACGGAGCTGTAAATATAACAATGAGAGACCGCTACATTTTCAAGTGTAGCTTAAATTAAATGTTAAATGTATGTAAAATATTTTATATTAATATATTGTTTATTTATTTTGTAATAATCGTCATGACAATATTTAAAAAATGTGATGAAAGTATATACAAGGGAATATCTGTATTCATATAAAATGATCGGTAGTACCTATAGCAACTTTTGTAGCGAAGGTCGTGGGTTCGATCCCAGGTGCCGACCACCTTTTCCTCTTTCTCAGCATAAGCTTTGCTTTTTTGCATATTTTGGTTAAGAAACGGAACAAAATTTTTTATATAGGCAACCAAAACTGGAATGAATTTTTTTATTAGTCAAATTCAAATATTTTTATTAAGAAAATAAAAGAACATTAAAAACACATATACGCAATAATAAATTTATACATATTTTTTTGTATATATTTTACCCCCAAAATTGAGCAGAGTTCGTGCTTTGGGGGATTATAGGGTTGTATTTATTTATTCAATAAGCATGTTACATCAAACAAGAGAAAACACAAACACACCAACATACAATAAACAAGCATTACAAAAGAAAAATTGCAATGATAATAACAATTACAAAATCATCAGAGATGGTAAAAAGTAAAAAACAGTCAAAATTAAGATACATACATTCAAGCCAGAACAATAAAAATAAAACAATAAAATTAAACCACAATAACAAAGAAAAACAAAGTCATCGCAATACAGCAAAAAATCAATATAGTTTAATATGTACTTATGTATTTTTTTTACTTTGTATTTTTACTGCTCTCTATGTTATCTTTTTTTTTTCTTTAAAAGGCAATTTGCCGTTGATAAATAAATAAATAAATACACCCATGAATAGCGGATTAAAATATAAAAACAATGGAGCCAACAATTAATGAACAACTCTTACCGAATAGTTTTCTTTATATTTAGTTTAAATTTACCCAATTCATCCGAATACTTAAATTTGTTTTCTTTTTTTAAATTATTCTACCAACCCACCCCAAGATAAGAGTATTGGTGCTGAAGAGTAGAGCTGTCCTTTTCGTAGGTACTTTAATACGGCCTCCTAATCTTGGGCATTCACTGATACTTCCCACTGGATGTAGTTTTTGCAGAAAGTACTCTTTACATGTCTGGCATATTGCTTTTCTCTTATAAATTATTTCTAGGGTGGGAACCGAAAATTCTTCAAAAAGTTTCAGGGTTAGGTAGTCAAATGGTTTCTTAAGGACTATCATTCTTTGTTCTTTGGTTGACACCCAGCGAGTAGAGACTATTTTTGTAAGCACCACCCCATGCCAAGATACCGTACTGTAAGATCGACTGCACAAGAGAATAGTATACATCTTTTAATTGCTTCACATGCATAATATCCCGAAGTCTGTAAAAAACATAAGATAACTTTCTCAATCTATCTACAGTAGCCTGCATATGATCCTTCCATTTCAGATGAGAGTCGTTACAAATAAAATTTGATTAGTGTGTTTTATTTAAGTGTATGCAAAGCTAGGCTTAAGGATTTCATTGTTATTTCATATGAAAAAAATAAACAACTTTCATGGGGATTATAATATCTTAAGAATACAGAAGTTCCCATGTATTCAAATATTTAGCCAAAGACACGAGATGAATAATTACGAAGATATTTTATATCGAATTAGTGAATTTCACAATATTCTAGTTTTTAAAACTATTAGTTTGAATTCTCATTGATATTTTATTTGTTAAAACTATCTCAAATATAATATTATGTAGTTGGTGATATTACAATATTACGTTGTTGCTCAGAAATAGTGATATTATATTTTTTAATTAGCAAAGTATATTTTATTTTAATGTTATACCTACCTATATAGAAATAATACAGCACATAATATTTACATATATGTGTGACTGTCGGCGAAGTAGACTATCCATGTTATTATATTATTGTCTATGGATTGTCCATTTTTTTTTCTTTATTTTTTCTCTTTGTATGGATTTTGTTTTAGTTCAAAAAAGAAAGAAATATATGTATATTATTGTATGTGCATTGTTCACCGCAAAGGATTATTACTCTGTAATGGTGAGCAATGCTTAATTTTGACAGAAAATAAATAAATAATAATAGTTATGTATGTATTTTCTACATAAACCACAGTTTTTTGTCAATCTTTGAACATTGTAATTGTAGTGATGTTTCATGCAAATTATCCCATTTTCTCAATATATACATAGTTACTCAAAAATCTTAATAAATTCTGTTTTTTTGGGAGTAAAATTTCATCGAAAGAGAAGGTCACCCTTTGAAAATTTATCATCTTTTGAAAATGTAAAGCTGGATGGGTATCAGCTAGTATTTCCATAGTTAAGTTATTGGATTTTTTACTAAAATAAGATTTGACTCGTAAGTAGTATGAATGTGGATTTTCTTGACACATATTTTATTATTAAAATTAATTTTTTAGTTCCTTTTCTCTCTTATTTAGCTGATGATCTTAAATAAAAACCAGTCAATCAATATGTAAATAAATAGATGTTTTAAAATAGTGATGGAATTTTTTTTCGCAATCTTTATTCTTTTCACTATTTTAGGCATAATTTAACGCTATCAACGAATTTTGCCTAAAAACTTTTACATACCTACATAGTTCCAAATGGCTTTAAGATTTGAAAGAAATAACGCATATTATGAAACTCATAAAAATTTTGCTACTGTTAAGTACTTAAATAATACTAAAATTTTGTTCCTGCATTACATACTCATAAGGATTAAAATAGAATAACCCAAAACTAAAAAATGATAAATCTGAAGAAATAAAATTTATTTTATTTTGTTACAAATAGACAAAAAATATATAATTTATTTTATATTTAAATCAACATTAATTATTAAATACTAAATAATGTTCACTTTTAAGAGAACAAAATAGTATTTTTTTTTTTAATTTCATTTAATAGAAGTTATAATAAATTATTAAAATAGTTGATGTAATATCCGTATAAATGTTTCATTATACATGTATATTTATTAAAAATATCTAGTGTTTTAAAATGTAGCGATGAAAATACATAGATATTCTTATTATGTACTCAAATTCTCATTCCTATATTGCCGTTTTTAATTTTCAGAAGATACTTAATTAATTTATTAATTCAATTGATTAAAAAATATGGCCTATTAAATATACTTTTAGTGAAGTAATTGAGTACCTATATAAAAAAATGTTTAAATAGTACCTACTTATCTAAAAGTCTGTACCTTAATAGTCAATAATCGATTTAAGATTCTTCTGTTGAAAAGAAATTTGTAACTCGATAAAAAAAAATTGTATAACCAACTTAATATTTTTTCGTTAAGTGTGAGTGTTTTAGTAGAATTACCTAAGTATGTTGATTTATTTAGTTTTAATATTTATTTATTTTAGTAATATTGTGACTTGTTTCATGAAAATATTGTAAATAAATTATTATTTAAAAAAAGAGCTATTTTAATGGACATGTCCTTTCTGATACAAATTTATCAATGTATTTTAATCGTTTAACCGTAAGGAAAAAGTATGAAATAATATCCTTCATCAGTGATAACTGTATCACCGACTAGGTCTGGTAATAGAAGTGTCCTGTGTGCGTGCCTAGTGGAAGTACAGCTATGTCCTCACACTTCCTGGTAACCAGAACCTTATACGAGGACATCGTGAAGGGAATCCTTATAACCTGCAAGGTGTGCGCAACCTTTTTTCAGACTCATCTAAAGAAAAGTATTTATTTTCTAATATGCAATTATTATCCAATCAATATTTTTGTAAACAGTGTTCCCACCTTTGTAAAATGTTTGACCCCGGAAACAAATTTGAAAAAAGGTCATTCTGAAAATTTTGTATCCGGAAATAATAATCTTTGGACACAAAATTATCGGAATGCCCATTCGAACGAATTCAAATCTAATCTTCTTCTATATAATAATTCAGAAATGTTTGTTTTTTTATTTGCCTTTGACAATACTTTACCGTTATGTCCGAGCATCACGTTAAAAATACAAATGCTACGTCAGATATTAATATGCCCAGAGCCGTACGAAATACTGGAGAAGGTTCTTAAATACAATTTGCTGCATTAACTTTAATATATTTAGAGCTATTTAAAAAAATCTATTTTTTTAGGATCTTCATACAAATTTCTCAAAAAGACTTTTGGAAACAAAATTACTCATGTAAACGTTGAATGGAATCTTGGTATTACGGTATGAAAATGTAATAAAATAATCGTAGATTGATTTGTTATACATATAAATGTTATTCAAATCTTGTTATTCTCAATAAATAAAGATTTAATGAAAAAATTTGCAGTTTGATTTTGAAGTTTGACAGGTACAAATTGAATAAACACATATTAGCATCGCCATCTGTTGAAAAGATAAATAAATGTGTTATGAATTATTGATATTGAGTGTTTTGGCGTTGGTTCCACAGATGGCGGTGGTGACTTGAATTTTTGGTATTATTGTTCTGTGCTTACGTCAGTTATAGAGGTCTGTTAAGCAATGGGAAGCTAGACTAGAACCTGTTTAGTTACCTACCGATCAAGCCTGACAATCGGAATCAAAAACGTAAAGCAAAACGGGTATAAGCTAGTAAATAACATAAATGAAAGTCGGGTTAGTGCAAATACTTTTAACTCGAGATCGGCTGAACATATTCTTCCGATGTTTGATTTATTAGATTCTTCTCTACTCCGGATATCCGAATAACTAATAAAAAGTTGAAATGATGGAACTGATTTTCTACGACGCCACCGCCATCTATGGAAAATTATATAACAACAAAATTATTCTTAACCTGACAAACGTTGAAATTAAAAATATTAATACGCAGTACAAGGATTTTAAATAGAATTTCATTCAAGTTTTCAGAAATAATATATGCATTTAAAAATATTTTAAACCTATTTTTGTATATTTACTTAAATTACAAATTCGAAATGAATATTCATAGAATGGATTACAAGACAACGTCTGTCGGGAAAGCTTGTAAATACATAAACTAAACACATAGGTACTAAACCAAACAAACGACGGTGTCATTGCTCGAGATGACCCATCGCAAAACGAATTTCCATTGTTGGGTAATTACCAATTATGTACGCTTTTGTGGGTTTTAATTAAAACTTGGTTGACGATCAATGACTCCACGTGCTGACAGCAATCATCATGACAATGGTTGCCTCACGAGCCACTACCTCTACTCACAGAGTATACATTATTCTTTGCTCAAGCAAGAGTACACGACGCGTCAGGGAGAGTAAATGACACAATGTCTGACCGTTTGATTTATCTATATAATAATTCAGAAATGTTTGTTTTTTTATTTGCCTTTGACAATACTTTACCGTTATGTCCGAGCATCACGCTCAAAATACAAATGCTACGTCAGATATTAATATGCCCAGAGCCGTATGAAATGCTGGAGAAGGTTCTTAAATACAATTTGCTGCATTAACTTTGATATATTTAGAGCTATTTAAAAAAATCTATTTTTTTAGGATCTTCATACAAATTTCTCAAAAAGACTTTTGGAAACAAAATTACTCATGTAAACGTTGAATGGAATCTTGGTATTACGGTATGAAAATGTAATAAAATAATCGTAGATTGATTTGTTATACATATAAATGTTATTCAAATCTTATTATTCTCAATAAATAAAGATTTAATGAAAAAATTTGCAGTTTGATTTTGAAGTTTGACAGGTACAAATTGAATAAACACATATTAGCATCGCCATCTGTTGAAAAGATACATAAATGTGTTATGAATTATTGATATTGAGTGTTTTGGCGTTGGTTCCACAGATGGCGGTGGTGACTTGATATTGAGTGTTTTGGCGTTGGTTCCACAGATGGCGGTGGTGACTTGATATTGAGTGTTTTGGCGTTGGTTCCACAGATGGCGGTGGTGACTTGATTTTTTTGTATTATTGTTCTGTGCTTACGTCAGTTATAGAGGTCTGTTAAGCAATGGGAAGCTAGACTAGAACCTGTTTAGTTACCTACCGATCAAGCCTGACAATCGGAATCAAAAACGTAAAGCAAAACGGGTATAAGCTAGTCTACATAATAATTCAGAAATGTTTGTTTTTTTATTTGCCTTTGACAATACTTTTACCGTATATGTGAACATCACGCTCAAAATACAAATGCTACGTCAGATATTAATATGCCCAGAGCTGTACAAAACGCTGGGGAAAATTCTCAAATACAATTTGCTGCATTAACTTTAATACATTTAGAGCTATTTAAAAAACTCAATTTTTTGAGGATCTTCATACAAATTTCTCAAAAAGACAGTAAGTCATCTTTAGTCATCTTTTGGATTCAAAATTACTCATGTAAACGTTGAATAGAATCTTGGTAATACGGTATGAAAATGTAATAAAATAATTGTAGATTGATTTGTTATACATATAAATGTTATTCAAATCTTATTATTCTCAATAAATAAAGATTTCATGAAAAAAATTGCAAAATGATTCCTTCATTTTGAAGTTTGACAGACACAAATCACCCTCTATGGGTGGAATGCCTAATTAATTATCACAGGGTGTAGGGAATGTAGTTAAGATTCAAACCACAGAGCTCTCTATGAAAACTTGCAAATTATGTCGGTAGGTTCGTATAATATTATGAGGTCGGTAAAACAAAAATTGTAAAAGTGTCATTCTTCTTTTTCTGTGCTTATGTCAGTTATAGAGGTCTGTTAAGGCTAGGGGGTAAGCCAATGACCTTGGGGTAATGGGCGTGTCTATACCCTTTGTCCCCCTCTTCTCCTGCACTTACCTCAATTTAAATCTCCTAACACTAAAAAGTAAGAAAACTTGCAGTCTGTCAAGAAATTGGCAATAAATTGAGGGCGCTGTTATCGCTCATGGTAACACATTAACAATGACTGTGCTAAAATAAAACACTGTAACGGAAATATTGAATATTTATAATGAAAAAAAATATTTTAAAAATGTCTCTATCGTGACATTTCAAGAAGATTTATGCATATACTTCGAGACCTAGAGATGTAATTACTTTTCTAATCGAAGCTGATTTTCAATTTCTAGTGCAAATACGTAGTATAATCAAGTTTTAAATTGTAATTATTTTTTGAAAACTGAAAAATAAATAATAAAGATAAATGATAGTTTTGTGTTTGAACAATTATTTTTTGTTCCCTTGATTTATTGTTCCTTTAGCAGGTTTTTTTCTCTGAAATAACTTGCCAATTTTTTTACATATTTTGGACTTCGGGATATGAAAAATAAAAATCCATAATTAAAATAAAGTGATGTTTAATGAATTAATTGAAGTTAAATAAAGTATAGACAAACTGTAATATTCTTTTAAGCTTTCATCTATATAAACTATATTTTTTGGAGTTCTTTTGGCAACATCCTGTGATCCATGATTATTTTAAGACAATTTTCTCTTTTAGCCGCAATATTTTGTGTCTACATCAATACTTTCCTATTTGAATTGCATTTTTGTACGAAAACCCAATGTTTATTAAAGTTTTTCGTAGAAGTTCGTAGCTCCCATCTTGTAACAAGCTTCTCAAACTGGGTATTGCTTTTTTTACTGTATAAAAATGAACTTTTTGCCTTACGGCACAGCGGTCGAATCCTCCAATCCTTTTTTTGGACGCCCTTTTCTATGTTTACCTGGCGTGGTAAATTTGCATTGATTTGAATTCTCTTCTATTACAATTATCCTAATAGAACGCACATATTAAAACCTGAAAAAAAAATAAAGATTAATTATTGGATATGAAAGTTTTACTGTATAAAAACAATGAGCTGACACTGTCGAAAACATATTTACTATTTTCGATTGATTTATTAGTATTATAATTTAATAAGTATATATATAGGAACATTATTTTATATAAAAAAGTAAAGTATTATTTTAATTGAAAAAGTAAAAATAATCAACTTTAAATAAAGAATGGGATAGGAAAATAATACCATTATTGTATTTTAATAGAAATATTATTTTAGTAAAAATAAATGAAAATTTTCCATCTTAAAATGGGATAAGAAATCGAAATATTATAATGATAAAATGGTAACAATATAGTATTGCAATTTAACAAACATTATTTTCTATACCGTGTTTTGTTTTTCGATCGTCAAAACAAACTGTCCTGTGATCTTTCATTGACAGATATTTTTAAAACAAATAAAGTATCCTTAAATGAGCTCTAACTAACTTCTTATACTTGAAAATGTTAGAATTAATCATTAAAAAGTATTTTATCTACAAAAAACACAGTATTTACCAATCAATTGAGATGTTAGGTAGTTAGAAAACATTAGTAGACAGTTCTCCGGCTTTAATTCCACCAAACATTCCGAATACGTGGCGAATACACACGTATAATGATATTTCTTGATCCACCACGTATTGTATTGTTCATTTTAATGTCCAAACACAAAACTATCTTTGATCATGAAATACAAACAAGATTACGATATCTTATATACAAATGTCACTGTCAATTATAAACAAAATATAAAAAAAAGTCCAAATAAGTAAAGTTTAAGTTCAAAACGAATAAATTATAATAAAAATATATTGTCCAAGCACACAAAACTATCATTTTTATCACGAAATAAGCATAAAACAATCCAAATGTCAAAACAGGCAGAAGAACACTGCGCCCGCTCCGAGATAAACTCTTCATGTGACGCCCCACACCCCGAAGCTCTTCTCTTACCTGTAATCTTCTATAAAATAAACCATAGACAATAAAAAATTAATACAATTTGTAGTTTTTCAGTTTTTAAAAAAAAAATACAATTTAAAACTTAATTATGCTACGTATTTGCACTAGAAATTAAAAATCTCCTTCGATTAGAAAAATAATTACATTTCTAGGTCTTGTAGTTAATGCATAAATCTTCTTGAAAAGTCACGATAGAGACATTTTTAAAATATTTTTTTTCATTATAAATATTCAATATTTTTAAGATATTGAAAGTGTTTGCACTAGAAGAAAGATTGAAGAACATCGAAATATTTTTTTCAAGAAGCTATCTTTAACAACAACTATAAAATATTGCATGAAAAAACACCAAAAAACAGCGATTACCCTACCCCAGAGCCTTAAGCAATGGGAAGCTAGACTAGAACCTGTTTAATTACCTACCGATCAAGCCTGACAATCGGAATAAAAAACGTAAAACAAGACGGGTATAAGCTAGTTAATGATAAAGCTATTTCACAAAGTTTACTGAGTAAACATACTTGTACATAAAAGGGTAGGATGTGTAAAAGTCACAATATTAACGGTTATTTTTTATCAAACAGCTCATCCACAACTTTTCTTAGTACCCTTATTTCGAAAAATACTAACGTAAGTGAAAAACTCACGGATTTTGATGTTGTGATTCGGATGTTGTGACACCCTGTATGAGCTAATGGATGACTGAAAGAATGAACGTAAGATCGTCGAAGAATGATTGTTTAATGTAAGAATATAATATATTAATGTAATTATATAATAAGTTATTTTATGAGCACATTATAACTTTATTAAAAAATAAAATTAAAAATATTTTTTTTAATGAGATGCAAAGCTTTCCAAAGTATTCTTTAGGAGTGCTATACACGTTTCCATACAAAATTTTGTTATTTTTCACGTCAGCGTGAATATCACAGAAACTTAGAATAGTATGGCGCTTCTGCCCTGGGGCCGTAGACAGTTTGAATTTTGCGAACGACTACAAACGAATTTTTCGACAATGTAAAGTAGGAAGAAAATTAACTGTTCACTTTTTATACTTTTATATATAAGTAAATTTGTTTGGTTTAAATCATTGTTAATATTATGTTCCAATAGACAATTCATTTTTCCCATTCTACATTGACGAAATCGTTTGTAGTCTAACGCCAATTTGAAATTACTAGGGGGGCTGGTATGATCGATTTATAAGGCGCAGTTCATGTCTACATATTAAGATTTTCCCAGACTCTGATATTTTCGTAGCGGAATAAGATGAAAGACTTCGAAACTGTAGTTATGTTGTTCAAATAGATGAACTTAAATAATTCGTTTAGAGATTCGATTGTACAGAAAACACATAAAGAGACAGGAAACTATATAAAGCCAAGGATAGCACATTTCGAAAGACACTCATGTCAAAAAAGAAAAGCCACCCTTTTAAAGGAACTATAAAGGTGATCAAAACAACTGAAATTCATATAAAAGTTGTGACAAGAACAAAATAAATAATAAAAAGAAATACTCAAAGTTATTCAGGATGGAGAAGTAAGTACCTAATGAGAAGATAAATGCTGACCTTGGAAGTCTGATTGTCTATTAGGCTGGTAAAATTGGAAATATGAATTAAACAAAAACATTAATTGTTTACTTAGATTTCTATTACAATAAGGATTACTGGTGGGTGTATTTAAAAAAAACGGAATAAATAAATAAAAATTAAGTTGAGGTTGGCCATTTAGTGAGTGCTTCACTCAAAAGTAATAATAAATAGTCGTTTATCAGCAGTTAACTCATCCAAAACGGATAACCACGAGGAAGCCACCGAACTTTGGCAGGAATCAATACTGTTGTACCTCCATACCCATCTAGCTTATATACTGAATGGCTTAAGCCTCTTCCACGCTTCCAGTAGTACCGTTCGAATGTCACCAAAGCCGTTTATTTTCTTGTCCGAATTCAGTTATATTCTGTTATGGTATGCACTGCTATGAAGGGTTTTAGGGAGAATTTTCTGGACCATACTCAGATATCCATCCACATTGTCACCCCCAATGCCCTTGAATGGCTTGAAAGCCTGGATTCCGTGACTCCAGCAGCAGATATAATATTTTCTCTGTATTTCTGTGACGGTGCCATGGATCCATGCATTGCTGATAAAAGCCAAACGAAAAATGAAAACAGATTCCCCGGTTGCTTATAATATTATCCAATATCATTATTTCATTACCCTTTGAAATATCGATTGGACCTAAAAAAGTGATGAGAGTTGAAATATTTCAGCCAAAAATGCAAAAAAAAAATCAATTTTGTAAAGTTTTTGGGTCATTCTCTCGAGAAATAGAGAAAATAAATAAATAATAAATTAATTAACACTTTTCTACACAAAGGTGTCAGTATAGCCAGCGGCACTTATTGCCTGAGGCAATTTTTCTAGTCAACAGGTTTCGTCCAATCTGAGACAGGCCAACCCGGGTAGAATTAATTTTAAGTGAAAAACTCTGACCCGACCGGGAATGGAACCCGTGATCTGAAGTCCACGCCTGTTCATCTAAGCTACCGAGGTCGGGAGTAGTCCATATTCAAATTTAAACTAAATTTGAGCTATAGTAAGCTGTTGAAAATATATCTAAGTGATGTAAAGTGAAGGCTTTAAGTAGAACAAACTATAAAAATGTATTATTATTAATGCGTTAATGTCTATGGAATTCAGAACCTGTTTCCAAACATTGCACAACCAAAATCTTATCAGCACATGTGTTAATATATCTTTAGAGGCTTTTAAAAGTGAATGTACTCAATTTGTTGGTTCAATAGACCAGTAGGTTTGTCTAGGCTAGGTCCGTATAGTAGGCACCTGGAAAAGAGTCAGTTATGTCTAGTGATTCAGACAAAGCTTTCTGAAATAGATTATTAAGTTTATGTTTTTAGGAGATAACTGCGCCCCTAAGGGCACGGGACCTGTGGGGCTAGTACGAGTTTCATCGAATGCTATTTGCACGCTTATAAGCGCTTATTAGTGTGCAAATAGTGTTCGAGAATCAAACGATCGAAAAATTCGATCATTTTTTAATGGAAATTTTTCGAAACTCTTTCGATGATCGTTTTGATATTCGATCATCGAAAACTTATACTAGAGATACTGTGGTCAAAATGGGTGTAGGTACTTAGGTATACCCATATGTTATTGATAAAACTAAGAAAATCATCAACATGAAAAAAGTAATCACAGTACAGACGTACGCTCAAACCACATAGCTGTGTAAATTACGTATGTAAAATTGAAGCATTCTCTGCCGGTCTCGTACCAACTAAGAGAGGATTCCAAATTCGAGTAGAAATTTCAAGTAAAAAAAAAAACACAGAAAATTTCTCGACTAGGAATTGAATCCATCAAAACCTCGAAAAGTCGAAATTACAAATCAGAAGGCTACCGAGGACAACATTTTTAGTTTCTTTGACTGAATTTCTGTAAAACTGATGTTAATAAGGGCTCAAATAATTTTAAAGCGGACGGAAAACTGGTAGGTTAAGAAGAATTAAATTCAGTGCAGAAGATAGGCTGTATGTACAATTCATTGTACAATGTGTACAATGCAAGAAATGAGCACGCAATTTGCAGATGGGGTAGTTGAGCGAGACGGAGTTACTGTGGGAACCGCGCGACGTCTGAGTGACTCATTCTTTAGTCGGCCATAAGGGATGCACGATGCACTGCGCTTGGTACCTACTACTGTGCTAGACTTTTAACCCCTCAATATTATAATCTACTTTAGTTTACTATGCGTGGGAGCATAGGGTGTAAACCACACACGTCTACTGCGCACATTCTTGCGCAGACCCCGCAGACCTTCGATCCATAACCCCAAAAATACAACCTTTATTTAAATGTAGATAGATATAACTAAGGTGCGGAAAACTGTGAATATATATCTTAATAATAATAGGAATTTGTCTTATTTACTCAAACATGATTTATTTTGAGAATTAAGTACGTAAAAATGCTTCATTATGAAGAAAAGTTAAGTTTTTGTTGTATTTGCTGACCCCTTACAGGTAATCAGTGAATGATTAAATTTGAAATCGACAAATCCAAGACTTTTTTACATTGATTTCCCATAGAAACTATGCATGTTTTTTATTTGCCTACAACGCTGAAGAATACCTAATTTTTTCGAAGTTTTCCAGGACAAAATCTTACATATATACCCAACTATTTGATAGGTCCGTAAATTAAATTTATTATTGTGGTTTTTTTTCAAATCTGGGATCATACAAAGTGAACACAAATACACTTTCGACATATTTCACATAAATCAAAGCTTGTGTTGTGAAAGTGGAAATGGTCTGCACCTAGATTCGAACCCACGACCTCCAATACGCTTTACTTACGAAAGTCGTCGACCCTACCACTGGTCTACCGACCACTTCAATCATTATGAGGCAATTTTATTTTGTTTACTTTCTCAATAATATTGATGTCTTTGTATAATGAAATTTATTTGTCTTTTTATGTACTAAATTGTAAATATTTTAATGAACCCGAGTGCCTCGTGAGGGCCCTATGGGGGATGCAATAAAGATTTGAAGATTTGTTTACAAATTTGAGCCACTACGAGCTTACGACTGTCTTTTACTACTTTTTCGAAGTGTTACGATTTTAGTGTTACCATTTCATAGTAGATCATGTAATCCAATATTTTCATGTTTTATAAGCAGTGCTCTGATCTCCATCAATATAGATATATATACATTAGACATTATCAATAATTGTTTATACACAACAGTACCTATAATATTAGGAACAATATTATGTACATAGGTGTTGGTGAACAAAAATACATTAAAATAATAATATAATATTTTGGAGTATGTCAACCGTCATATGAGTAAATAAAGCTAGGTGTACACAGCCGATGGAGAAATTGTTTTATTTTAAAATATCGGACGAGAACCAGCGCATTCAAAATGGTATGATCGTTGGCGTTTTATTTATTTATTCATTGAAAATATACGGCAAACTCCTTTTTAAAAAACAATAATTTACAATACAAAATATGGTTCATAAAGAAAAATTACGATTAAAAAACTTGCTAATGCAAGCAATAATGAAAATAATGTTAAAATCAGCACAGTACCTACCTAGAATTACTACGAACGGTAAGAAGGACAATGGGTTAAATAAAGATTAAAACAAGTCAAGCGAAACATTACCCTCTTTAAAAAAAGAAGAAAAAGAACGTGTTATATATATTTTATATTTGAGTTATAAATATCTTCAAAATTTTAACTCAAATTTGATTCTACGACACCTTTGTATTGCATCTGATATAAATCAGAGACGAACCTCCTAACGTCGAGATTCATAAGCGGTCGTCCATTATTCGCGTGATGTTTTTTTGCAACTTTTTAGACCTCTCCCCTCCACCCCCTGAAACCACGTAAGGTTTTTTTTAGGACAAATAATGGAGATTGTTATCCTTTTTTGTTCGTCATTTTTTTATATTTTTTTTAAATGTGCAACCGTGTTTCTTTAAAGACGTAAAGAATAAATGCACGTGATTTTTTACCGAACCCCCCTCCCACTTTTGAGCTCACGTGATTAATGGATGCCCCCTAATTGAATAGTTGAATGGTAATAGAAAATGGAAATAAAAGAAACGCGTAATAGCCACAGTAAAAACCTAAATCAAGTAGTGGTCTAATAAAAATAATACCTCGGATTTAGAAGATTTATGATGGACTAAGAAATACATAAATGATACAGTAATAAGGTACTCTATACTCTTTATGTGTGATTTCAAATCATAATCCTATCTTTTTTTAAGATGGGATTATGATAGGTACAATTTACAAGCAATAATTTAAATATTAAATAAAAAAGTTATATAATGTTTTTTTATGAAAGTGTACACCCAGCTTTATAACTACAGGTAAAAATGCATACTACGTCGTAAAACAGGTGACACAATACAATATCCACGAGTTATAATAATGGAACGTCTCGAGAAAAAAGGTTCAAAGCATTAACTATAATCAGTCATCATTTGCTAATAGATATGATAAAATATTATTATAAAACTGCGTATTTTATCTAACGAATTTGATAAGGTTTATTTTACACCTGGCGAACACTTTGAATGACGTTGAATTTAAAATCAGTCAAGCGAAGTTTGTTGTGAGTTGTGGGTGTCAGTGTTGCTACTCGTAAAAAATCACTAAAATTATTTAAAACGTCGAGTTATCTATCGTACAACAATAAAAAAATGTAAACAAAAAGTTAATGACAGTTACAAGTTGCTTTTTTATTTATCTAGTGAAGTGTTTTATTATCTACTATTAATTATCTTGAAATTACATACAAAAAATATTAATAATCACAATTTTGAAAATCAGTGTGTTTTAATTTGTTTGTTTTTAAGTGTTTTTGTGTTGTGTTAATCATGATCGAATAAAGGATTTTATACATACTGTTTTAAAGGGTGAGTAGATTTTAAAAATGTTATTTTTCTTACAGTTAGTTCGGTGGTCTTCATACGAAAGGTTTTATACCTGTGTATTTTAAACCCCTCTTTTGAGTATTATTGTCATAACATTCCTGGATCTAAGGACTACGAAATAACTTTAGTAGGTACCTCTATTATAATAATAATAATAAAATATATTTGGAAGGCTTCTGTGAAATCAATTTTTTATTTTTCGATCCTGGTTTTTGTACATTTTATGTCGTCTTAAATTTAAGAATACAACCTGCTTTAAAAACACCACCGTTTCTTTCGTATTGGTAGAGCTCTAGCCATTTGCTTTGTGGACAAATAATTAGATTTAACGCATAGTACCATCATTGTAGCAAAGTAGGTTTTCAAAATATTAAAACGAATTTATAATACAAAATGTTTTAATGAACCAATATCCCCGTTCAATATAGGTATATTGTCGAAGAATTTCTCCTGCCATCCACGCACCCTTCGTGCATGTTCTGTATTATCCAGGTGATTCATCCCTTGAATGAGTTGTTTTTACGCTTGTTTATTTGTTCAATGATGCATTAAAGTACCTACTCAAAGATTATTTGCATACTTACTTAATTACGAATCTATTCTATGGAATAATAAACATCGTAAGTGCGGATAACTTTTGTTGAGGGAGTTGAAACACTCAAAGCTACACGTGCATGCAAGCGTAATAACTTAACTATTTCTCAAAATTTATAGGTAGAAAGGCTTCAGAAATATTGATTAATCATTGTATGAGTGTGTTTGCACTATAAAATCTTCAGTTACTTCTTCTAAACTTTATGTATACTGACTTACTGTCAGTGAGAAATTCAGGCAAGTTTTCTGCGCACTGCAGAACTCCAGGCAGTAGTATTCTGTGACTGTTTATTGTACCCATTTTCAACTCCTTTATTTTATAAGCATTATGAAAGTTTACCCAAAGAGGGTATAGGTATAATATTTTGAAAATAACTTATTCCTTGATATGACCGTGGATTCTGCCAACGTTCAACCGCTAATTTCTGCTTGTTTTGTTTTCAATATTATTTTTACTTTTTTATAAAATTTTAAGGAGAAGGTCTTAAAAACATATTTTGTAGACAGTACTTTTTAAATTGTCTGATTTTTTATATTATCAATACCGCCCACCAAGAAGGTCATATTAAAATAAGAGACACAGAAAGAAATAGGTATGTGCTTTATTAATAGCGTCGCAAGAGGAAGTTAAAGAAGCATGCTTGGATAGAAGAAAGTGAGATCCTTTCTCTCTGCCTACCTCTTTAAGAATCCAGCGCCTTTTAGAATTTGTATATTGCCTATCTCATAGAGGCATTCGAAATCTGGATTCTTAGAAGAATAATATTAATAATAATATTCGTTAAGATCTAGTCCTGAAAAATGGTCACAAGAATCTAGACATAATTAGAACGTTGTGCTCCAACAAAGCCAATAGGCAATAAATATGAGACATTAACAAAAATGGATATATTCATATCCTGGCGCCAAATACATGACAGCAGTCTTTAAATTTGGTTGCTCTCTTGTTCTCAATAATTTCCAACTTTTATCTCTATATTTCATTGATTATTAAATATCTACTTGTTGTATACATGGGATTTTTCGACATGTTGAACATGTCGAGAATTCTCATGATTGGGAGTTTCGGAGACAAACATTACCACCTAAGCGCGAACGTTGTTAACGTAAAGTGATCACACTAAGCCAGCCTTCGAAATAACAGTAGAAGACGGTCGTAAGCCCGTAGTGGTTTGTTCCATTTAAAAATGGAACATCGGTAATAAATTGTTAGAGTCATTAGTTGTTAAATATTCGTCTTAGAATAATGCTGCGTATCCCTTGGGCAGATGTGGCGTGCATCACCGAGGTTCTTGCTTGATCTAGAACAGAGCGGGAATTGCTGCCTGTTTGCGGCGCGCTTACATCAAACGAACATAGATCCAGAGCAGTCTTTCTTGATCGTTGATATTGACACCAGGCAAACAACAAAGAGAAAGAATTAGGACTCGAGTTGTAGTGACAATATAAAAGTTCAAGACAAAATGCTCTATTTGTAGCTCTGGTTGTAAATTTGTTTGATTTAAATGCACACTCATAAAACAGCGCAAGTTATCATATCTTGGCCATATTATGAGAGATGAGAAATATGAAACGTCTTCCTCAAGGGTAAAATTGAGGGATGAAGGGATGTTGGCAGAAGACAGGCCTCATGGCTTAAAAACATCTGATATTGGATGGGCGTTAGAGGATAGAGAGAACTTTTTGATCTCGTAAGAGATAGGGAGACATTTTTTCTACTTAGCATAGCACGGAAAAATGAAGAATCTAGAAATAATATAATAGAATATAGAAAACGTCTTTGTACTCTTAGCGTTCATGCTTAGACTACTTTCTCACTGGGCTATGGGATCATGAAGACTATCATGAACACAATATCATAGATAATGACCCAATAATCAGATGCATCAGCGCCACCCTTCACAGACTTTTCTTATGAATAATAATTAATCATCAAGAAATATTTGCACGCAACTTCTAAACTGCCTTTACTTACTTCTACTCAACAGCAATATTGAATATGGTACACAATAAAAAATAATAATAATAATATAATATAATTTTTAATATACACCATACGAACATAGAGCCAGAGCCAGAAATAGAACATGCTCTCCTGATTGCTGAAATTGACAGCAAACAACATAGAGCAAGAATTAACAGCAAGAACTAATTAATGGGCTGTGACCAGGGTTGCCAGGTTTTTTCCAAAAATATACCGAACCAGTGTTCCCACTTGGTCATTGTTAAAAAAAATGTCATTCTCAAAATTTGCTATCCGGAAAGTAGAACTTTTCACTAAAAAAAAAGTCATTCCCAAAATTTCCTACCCCAAAACTTGAAATTTATCACTAATTTACTGTCTGGAAAGTTATGAATCCACTACAAAAGATGACAAAATCATTGCGAAAATAAAATACCGAACATGGAGCAAAAATACCGAACACCTGGCAACCCTGGCTATAATAGATTTTGCGGGTCAGAGTTCTTGCTCGCTGTTATTTGCCCGGTGTCAAAGTCAACAATAAAGAAAAAAATATCCATCTCCAGCTCTGGCTTTATGCTCTTTTGCTGTAAACGCACCCTTAGATTGTCCTTAGAATTCTTGTAGTCTTGCGAGATTGAGAGGATTCCTATTCGCTTCCCGGCTGAGCAAATATCTAGTATCTTTAATGTTTCATGTGTAAGAGATCATCTCCCTACTTTTCCGGTGGAATTATGACAATGCTTGCTTGTAATAGCAAACAGGATGTAGATAAGGTTAATATTTTTACTTTACAAATATTGTTTGTACTAACTACACAGATGCAATACACATTTTTTTTTTTAAATACCTATTATAAACCGCGTAGTGCACGCAAGAAAAAAATGTATAAAAATCTTTTAACAGATATACGAAGATACCAAACCCACTAATTACATAAGCGCGATGTTATTATAATCCATGTAAAATCATCTGATGACTATCTCTTCACATTTTTTATATCATACTTACGATGTTCTTTGTAAGACAAATAGAAAAGATTTATTTTAATTAACTATGCGTGATATTTTTTTACATTAATCTTTTATATATTTTTTAAGTTGCTGCCAACTAAACGCTGATTCAAATATATAATATGTAGTCCTAAGTAAGATGTTTGCCGTACATCGACTAATACATCGGTATCTACACACAATACAATATCTGAATTAAAATCATCTACCCTTATTTTTTATTATTATTATTATAGTTGGTTATCAGACAGGCAGCTAAGCTGATATGTCTGATCTTAGCACTACTGTCACAACAACAACTGCCAGGCACAGCTAAATCACAACACCAATGAGTCATACAAATTTTTGAAAGCGTTCACATTCGAAGAATCAACCAGCTCAGGTGGCAAACCATTCCAATAGTCGACCACTCTATTAAACAAACTATGCTTCATTGGATTCTGCTTGAACCTAAAGCCTTCCAGTTTATATCCATGACCCCTCATGTGAACATTCCGGTTATACTTGAACATTGCATGCAATTCCGGACAGTTATAGTGGCCATGGAGTATTTTATAATGTTTTTATCATGTCACCTCTCCTCTTTCTGTCTGACAGTTAATTTTCTTCCTATACTCTACTTTGACGAAAAATTCGTTTGCGAAATTCAAACTTGTCTAGGTTCCCGTATACTGTCATTGATTTCTTCAGACTTTTTCTTCAGACGTGCAATTATTACTAGTAAAGGCCGAGAAGTCGTCAGCTATTTTTACCATCACTATGAATATAATATAATACTTTTAATTTAATTTCCATAATATACATAATGTAATTAATATAGTATTTATTGAGAAAGTGTTGCCAGTCTTATTTATTATTTTATTATAGCATAGTGCTTGCTTACCTTTATTTACATAGAAACTACGTAACATAATAATAATGTATTCTGACTTGTGTCTAGAATTGAATCATTCTAAACCAAACATCATTTTTTATTATATTATTAATTACTTTGTACTTTTTGTATGATGATTTAATTAAATAAAACAAAATAATATAATATACAACATAAAAATTAAAGTAAAAATTAGTACTTACCTACATAAATTAAAAAGAGTTAGATACAAAGAATCGGAGCTATGCTCGGAAGATCCGAAATGACGACTCTTCGTCCTATTTTGGGAAGATTATTAAGGGATAAAATTTGCACATGTACCTACAAAGTTTTTTTCTATTATTATTAAAGATAAACAATATACCTAAATCTATTCTTAATTTTACCACAGATAAACAAAATAATATAGGCGTCTGTGTCAATGTCAAATACATCGAAGTGTGTGTGAATATCAAATAGGTACATAACATTATAGTAGTGTTTGTAATGTTTTTTTTAATCAATTAAATCTATTTTTATGCGTAATTTAAAAAAAATATTAGTATTCGCCACTTACTTTCAAGATATTATCTAAACTATAAGTGTGCGAAATTTCATACTTATCCGTCCGCGCAATTTTCGTAAAAATGGTCTTAAAGTTTTTCCTTCACGAATTAATATATAGATATTAATATGCATTATGAAAAGATTTCGTTATGTCTTATTCTAACTGAAAAATATAATTTTGGATTCGAAAGCAGTCAACTCCAGATATTATGCCATAAGCTGGATACACACGTAACGATTTATCTTTACAATTTGATCGATAATCTTTACGTGTGTATGCAGACTTTGAATTGGATAAGCCCATGTTTCTAAATCTTAGCTAGAACAGACTTCATAATAACCTAGGTACACCTACCTTCATAAAATGATCATCGAACAAAAAGACAGCTTAAATCAAAATCTCAGCAAAAATGGAAATCTCACGTCATCAAAAAAAGATAACCGCTTCCCATGTTTGTTAGTTGCGCTCGACTTTTTCCAGATAATTATACCTACCGACAGACACCCATGTCACATCGGACACAATGGAGATTCGCACTGGAGTTGTAATCAGTCTAATTGCCCGAACGAATGACTCGACATTTTACCATTTTGAATTCAGACCAAATCAAAAATGGATTTCAACTTTTATTTTCTAAACGACAACCCATAATAGAAAGTTACTAATCCGTATAATCTATATTAATAAAAAGTGTTTAATTTGTTAGTTTGTTCAAACTAGATCTTCTAAGAAAGTTCTTCGCGTGAAAATTTAATGTCACACCCGGTAAAAAGAGGCATGCAATGAAAACTTCCTATTGAAAATTTTTTTAATCATTCACCTTACTTCACCGAATATTTTAAAGTCTATATCGAAATAGCCCTGAAAATTGATTGAGTGGCCGACTAACGCCGCCTATCCAGTGATTCTCCGCGGGACACACATGCACACATCGATGTAGTGGTGTTTTCATACAGGTAACGCGCAAAAGTTGTCAGCTTTGTGTAGATAAAAACTTTAGGTTCGTACAACGATTAGTGGCTGGTAAACCACCCTGTCATCGAGAGAATTTTATAGTACCTAAATCATACTAATACACAAATTTCTTTCCATTTCAATCCTGTTCATCTTTAACAGTCGAGCAAGAACAAAGATGGTTAATTGTTAGTGTACGTTTTCCTCAAGCCTGCTCTTCTTAAAAAACCACGTAAACTAAATACAAAATAACTATGACGTATGAATTTGCGTTGCAATTCATATTGGATACTCTAAATAGATAGCTCAATATAAAATCATTTCAATGTACGACATAATACTCCGCCTTGTCATTTATCGTAGCTTTTCTAATGTTCCTTTCAAAGTTGGTTCTTGTGTGTGTGGCTTTATTGACGGCAATGATGATTCTGTCAATAAAATTATTCCCACAATGCATTTTCAATTCGTATACGAGTCTTTTATATAATGTAGAAAGAAGAGTGTTTTCGCATGAGATGAATTGACGATTCTTTAAAAAGCAATCTTTTGATTTCATATAGTTTTATTGCTAATTACGGTTAAATATAGAAGATGAAAGATAACAATATTATTACATCGAATCTTCTTATTAATATTGTACTTTCATAAGAAAGAGATTACCTAACCAATTATATAATTACTTAGAGACGTAAAAACTCGTTATTCTTTAGATTGTAGTTAGAAAAATGCACACATACTTATTCCATAAACTTTTCTCAACTGCTTTGATTTGCAGACAACATTCCTAATTTTTGTGATTGATCCATGACTAGATTAACTCTTTGGTGCTTACATTACACTCATTTTGTTCGATATTAAAAATATTTTTTGTTATGTAATTTGATTAATATTTAATTGCTTAATTAATAGCTCAATAGATTTCGCGTCATTTTAATATCCTTATTGGTATATATATCTACTTTACCAGTAAATAAATAAAATAAACAACAATTACTAGGTATAAATTTTTATTCAATCTCTTTAAATAGGGTTTTTAGGTTATATTAAAACTATTTTAAGCAATTCTGAAAGTTTTTGTTGATCAAAAAAGAGACTTACCAAACTCGAAGCTAAATTCTTCAATGTTTCTCGGAGAATCCGCTATATTATTCAGTATCAAAATCAATGAAAAGCGATACAGACTTTTTATTCATTTTACTGAAGTACGAAAAATTGGTGACAAAGTAGTGAAAAGGAATGCATACTATGAGATTGTTTCTCTGTATTTCCACGCTCCGCCACAGTTTAGGGTAGGTAACTAAAAACTGGTCTCAACAAAATGTTTTTTTGCCATTCCCTATATCAGATAGGTATTATGCTGAATTGTGTGGGAGGATGTCCTAAACATTGCGCAAGATCGAGCGCATTGGAGAGCTCTTGTTGCCTCCCTATGCCCCTAAGTGGGGCCTAAAGGTAGTTTGGATTGGTTTATTAATATGCTGAATAGATAGGAACATAACACAAAGTATGAAACATAGGTTCAATGTAGAGTTGTGTAGGTACTCAGGGCAGTTAGTTTATTTTAATACAAGCCAGCACGGTGGAATAATCTGATTGATAACTTCTTGATGACTTAGTGTCATATTATTATGTAAACAATAATTATAGTACGAAGGTAATTTTGTCTTGACTCATAACTTGCTGGATGATTTCTTCTAAATGACATGACTTAATTGCCCTTTTCTTGAAACCACTTTCTATTCGAATTGCAATATTATTACTACTGGTTTCTTGAGCACATTTTAATGTCATAATTTTAGCTAAGAGTGATTTCTAAGATAAAGTGTATCGAACTGATTGATATAACCAATCCAAAACTTATGATCAAAGCTTTAGTCACAATAACAGAACTGAAAAGAAGATTTTGAACGCTTTTCTCGAAAGATCTTTGAGGGATAGAATATTTAATATTGCTATCAGAGACTTTCAACATAGAGGATATTGTTAGATGCAGTAGGGCAAGGAGACGCTTCTGATGTGACCACGTGTCTATAGAATTGTCAACATCAGTATCCCTAGCGTGGTGGTAGACAACATGCAACGGGCAGTCGCCAATCCGGAAGATCTCCTAAAAAATGTAAAGTTCAGCATCCCAGGAAACATCTACGCGAGAACACATTCTTGGATATATTTCAAGAATAAGGAGACCTAGATTAAGAAGAGAGAGATTATATCTTCTAATTGTGTCCAGTAATAAACAAATCCCACCTTTTTGGACTGCCAAGATTCTCTGTCGGACACATTTTCAGTGCAGACCCGCTACTTTCTAAATGTCATCGGACCATTTTGTCTGATGTGACCTACCCAGTACCCACGCTTATACGTCCCAGTCCAGCACCTTCTACGTCCATCTACATACCATCAGATAAACCTTCGCGCTACTGGTTTCTTGAGTCATTTGAGCAAACGTTAGAGAAACGTTATACCTACATCCTTCGCTTGATGCTCCTTTAGTGTAGAACGAATGTACTTAGTTATTTTTATTACGTTGAATACTTTCGCTAATATTGCAAAATCTTTCTTATAATATTCATTTCATAATCAAACCATCAAAGAAGATATTATTGAGATGTATTAAATTGTGTTGCTAATTATATTGACATTAACAATAGTCTCAATAAATTAGCATGAGATTTCAGGTTACACACATGCTAGTTTCCTTATGTGATTATATTATTAAATTTCAATGATCGAATATCGAATGAATTTGTCGTAATGCACACTGTTGTCGTTTTTTTTTTATTTATATCAAAATATTTTTTTAAATACGTTTTTAAGTACTAAAAGATTGTAGTCTTCAATGAAGATTTTAAAACGTTTGGATTAAATGGATCAGTTATTTTATGTGTTGATTTATAAAGTTCAATACAATTTTTGTAATAATTTATTCAACCGTTAGCAATTATTTATTGTATTTTTTTTATAAAATGAAATCTGTGCACACTCAAAGTGAACACATAATATACATTCTTTCACAGTAAACTACTTAAGCCTTGTGTCGTGAAAGAGGAAGATGGTCGGCACCTGGGATCGAACCCACGACCTCTGAACGAAATAGTACGAAAGCCGGCATCATAGCCACCAGGCTATCAACTACTTCAACCTACCTACGCATAGTGAAAGTAAAATTTGACGAATTTAAGGAAATACAGTTGTAATTGTACAAAAGTTTTTGTTCCTTCGTGATTTTATTTTCAACGTTCGTCATTTCTATAAAAAATAATACAGAATTTTCCTTTAAGATCACATTTTCTAAGGATTCTATTATCTTCACTCAGATAGGGCGATAGGCATTTTCTCACCGTATTAAACAATCTGCAAAATTTGAAAACTGTTTCAATTATCATTGAATGAAATGGATGGCCGCCATGTTATTGACAATAAACCGTTTTATTTCATTGTATTTTTCATACTTCAGCACAGCCTATGAACTGCGGTGTACTACATCTTAATCTTACTATAATTAATCGATAAAATCTGAGTTAATTGAGGTCTATTCATCCAACAACATATACCATACCGAAACACGCTTCACATGTGATGTATTTCTACACCGCCATCTCTTGGATATTTTTAAAGTTACGCTACAATATAATATATAGATGTGTTTTTTTTATTATTACAAACTTATGACCCGTCGAACTTCGAACGTTTTAAAATGAGAACTCTTTACAACCAAATGCTAACTTTATTATAACATTCTTTTGTTTTATTTCGAAATAAGATTCTATTCGAAATAAGCTAACAAAATCAAACACGCGTAACACCCAAATATCAAATTCGTGTAATTATTTTAACATTTGAATGTGGGTGTTTCGTTACCCAAACTGTAATAATTATATTCGTACGCCCAACAGAGACACGGGCATTACTTCTGGAGCAATTATTTATTTTTTTACGTAGGACGAAAACTATAATGATTCGTTTCTAGTTACATTAGCATTGGAGATTTGTCTTAAGCAGCAGCTGACAGAACTAATCGAGATTTTATCTTGCAAATTTGCCTCAATTAAATTTATATCATAACCTATCTAACAAATAAATAAAAAATTGGAATACCTATTAGAAGTTTTCGAATCTTTGAATTAGTAGGGGAGATAGAGAGAGAGAGCCACATCTTTAGTAGATAAATTATGTCAATTTGCAAAATCGTGAAGGGAAAAGAGTGATTGGCTAAAAATCTTAGACATTGGTTTGTTTTCCGCATACTGCAGCATTTTGCTAGACTGACTTAGAATCTGGATGAGTACCTACTCTTTGATGATGATCACTATCCTCTGAATACCGAGTAAGTAGCTATAAAAAAAGAAGAATGTATTCCTTGCTGTTTCTTTGTTTTTATAGCTGTGATGCTTTTAATGATAACGTTTGAAAATTTATGTCCCTTTGAGTTGATTCTCTAACGATCAATCAATCAAGAATTAAACAATTATTATGCCTTCTGTGCTACCTAAAGCGGCTGTGGAGTCCAATTTAGGACAACTATATGAGATTTGACAAGAGAAAAGATATTGTTTTAAAACGATCTCTTGTGTAGAATAATAAATTAATAACCATAGATACTAAACGCCGAATTTATCAGAGAAGAGTAAAATTTCGACCGAACATTACTTTAGGGGCCGAAAGTGCTAAAAAATAACTTTAGGGCGAAGTCGACAGCCCGATACATTAAACAAGACTGTGAGATCTGGTGCCTATATGAAAAAGATAAAAGGAGGCTGGAAGCTTAATCCTGTCCGAAAGACTTGCAAGGTGAAAAGGTCACGTGATACGAAATTAAGGTATCCCATAAACCACCAATGAGGAGGTGACCGAGGAAACAAACTCTCGCCGGGTACGACCGTGTTAAGAGTTCCTGCAAGACGTGCACTGTTTCGCCTATGCGGAACTTAAAAGGAGAGAAAAGTGACCAGAGAAGCGCAAAACAACGAAAGGGGTCTCTCTACTGGTCCTATTTGCCAACAAAAGAATGTTGATTTCTTGTTTATTGAAATAACTTAGGAATGCGTATTATACTATTCTGTTTACACTTTGTAGTTATAATATTGAACGTAGTTATCGCAATCAATACATGCCTCGGGGATTACTGGCTAAGATAGCACCTGAATGACGAAGTGACGTCCGCTATCAGGACCTACCCGGCATACCATAGAGTCGTATCATCATCACAACATTCACAACGAAGCATTTATTGTCCGTGGTCGGGTATTTTTTATACATGTAATTTCTGTGAGTAATAAAAGGACGCAGTGTTGTGTACTAGAACAGCCTTTGACGATCGAATATAGCACGCAGCCTACCCGAAGAGTTCATCGCGGGCCACACATACACACATACAGGTACCGTGTCAACACTGTTGTCAATTCTACGGAAGTGTGGTTGGTAGCTTAGCGATGCAGTCGTTAACTTTCAAATTGAAGGTAGTGGACTTTGATTTCCTGTGCTGGGCTTATCTTTTTTCATGAGAGAAGCCTTTGAATTTTAATTTCAAAATTGTGACAAGAGGTTTAGGTCATTTACGCTTCGTATCGAAATTATAATTGCACGGTGTCCCCTATTCTTAATAATACTCATTCTATTAAGCTGTAGAAATGTTAAATAAATAAATTGCATAAATGGTTTGTTTGAACCTTACAGTACGAACATAAGTTTTAGCTATTATTATACTAATTTCGCAATATTGAAAATTCAAAAGACATCATAAATATCTACCTATTCCATAAACGGAAATATTTTCTCGTTAATTATAAAACTACTAGCTTTCCCGACAGACGTTGTCCTGTGTTCCTAAATATGAATATTGAATTCGAATTTGTACGGTGATGAATTAATTATCATTTGACCAATGTGATTCCGAAAGATGCGTCTGTTTTAAATCATGTATATTCCATCCGCATTCTGTCAATCGCACCAATTGACAATTTCTGTCAAAATTGAAATAAAAATTATAAGGTAAAAAGTACTAATAAGGTTGTCTATGCAGAGTTTTCTTTAATTTTATAATTTTCCATGCATTTTTCTTAATTTTTTTCTTCTTAAAGGACATTCTCCTGATAAAAGCGTACACGACAAAAAAAAATTAGTGAAATCAGTCCAGCCGTTTAGGCGACATCGGGAAATAGCTCTCCATTTTTATATATAAGATTTTGGTTATTAATATTATTTGTTTTATTTTGATTTTAAAACAGAGCATACATTCTTTTATGGTTGATATTGGACACCATGGAAATAATAACAAGCAATAACTTATGGGCGGTGACAGTTCTTTCTCGTTGTTATTTTCTTGGTGACCATATCAACAATCAATAAAATATACTCTATTTTCCAACGCTGGGTCTTTGTTCACTTGGTTTAAATGCACCCTAAGAGATACATGGAACACTTGTATGGAAATCGTCCATTCCAAAGGAACATAGAGCCAGATCCAGAAATAACACCAAGCAAAAAACAACGAGCAAAAACTAACACAAAGAAATAATTAATAGGCCATGATAGATTACGCGCTCCGGATTTTTATCTTGCTTGTTGTTTGTTCGGTGTCAATATCAACCATTAATAAAGAATGCTCAATTTCTAGCTGTGGCTCTCTATATGCGTTTGGTACCCTTATATTCGTTTGGTACGCACCCTTATATTTCACAGCCAGAATATCTGGCATCTTTCTCCATCTCTTTAAGTCTTAATCAGTCCCTTCAGTATCAGGTGAACCTGCCAATAGGTTTATTCATGCATGATTTTCCTAGATATGAAATCTTTCTTACCATTCCCTGGTTCATGGCAATAGAATTGACAAACCAAAGTGTTAGTCCAATTATTATTAATGATTCATGCAACCGGTTTGTGGTTCGAATAATCGTTCTGATAGTAAAAAGTAAGAGTTTTACGTTCTTGAAATTTAACTAATTTCCAAACACTTTTTCGCTCTTGACTACTTGATGTTTATGAGATAAAAATATATTTTTGAATTCTCTTATATTATTAAATTGTCTTGATAAAATAGAAACGTCCATTTCTTGTGTAAATATTGAAACGATTTGACAAAAACAGTGGCGAGTTTTTGTGATTCATGCAAAAATTACGCTTCAGTTAACAGTTGTGTCAATATGTCAAACTATCAGCAAAAATATTCGAACCAAATTTGACACTGACACTTCGTGAAGATAAATTGTTTAGGTACTTACTTCTTTTTATCTATGGTCGCGTAATTATTGTTTAGTGAGTAGGTTCCAAAACCTGTGTTCAATGATTGATTACCACAGACAAGTTTTAAGTGACAATATACATCCCAAACCATCGAGAGACGTAGAGTTTTTTTAATATTTTTTTTCTCTTTACGTCTTGTCTTGAAAACTAAGCTGGCAAACATACTTCTTTGGTTTTTCTTAGGACTTACCGTCTCTTACAGCTGTATCTATTTATTATACTTTTCAATTGGCTTCTCCTTAAGTCGGATGGATGCGTTCAATACAAGTGGTTATTATTAGTGATCATTTCATCATATCTAAAACAAGTCATACTAGGGACCCATTAGTCGTAGCATATGTATGACAAATGATTTTGGTTTTTATTTTTTGGATATGTTATACACACATGCAATATATCATTTGAAAGAGGAGACTTCAGAGAAGTTTTGATGTTATATTAAGAACTCAACCATTGTTCTATATATTTTTAAAAGGGACATAATTTTTTTTTCTAAGTGCGTTTTTTGGATTTTGTTGGATCATATTTTTTTGAGCGTTGATGTTTTAAACAGGTTTCACCTTTTTCTGAATAAGCATGTATTGGAGATAGTATAAAAATAATGAATCTGATTGGTTGATAAATAAAAAAGTTATAGACACTAATAGGTAAAATTTTGTAATTTATCCGAAAAAATTTAAAAAAATCCTAGAAAAAAAAGTAACACCCTGTATACATTTTGATGTATGGAAACGATGTTGGAAATGGTCCCCTCTATATACCCTACCAGTTTGGCTAACGTTCTACATAACACCCTGTGTAGACCAGGTGATCGGGGACATGGGCTGCAGCAGCTACCAGGAGATGAAGAGACTGGCCGATGACAGGGAGGAGTGTAGGAACAGGTGCAGACCAATCTTAGGATTATGACTCAAAAGAAAGAAGAAGCCATATCAGTTTATTGGGACAATACAAACATAACTGGAAGACATGATAGTTGTTCAAGGAGAGTTTTATTTTTCAGTGTCCCAAAGACGAGAAAAAAAGTTACTTCCCGCCTTTTTTCTCAATAAAATATGCGTTATTTCTCGAATGTTTTATGAACTTAGAAAATATAAACAGCAACACTCGATGTGTGAAATTTTCCCATAAATATTTTCATCACAAACGTGACTGCGATAAGATTGTATTTTATTGTTTCTGATAAGCATCAGATTGATACGTAGGAATATTGAAAAAATGAATCATAGGTTTCATACTTCGTAGTAACAGCTGTATAGAGTTGACTCACATTATGAATTTCTATTCCTAACTTATGATCCTGCAAAAATTTATATGGAAATCTCTGCGCAGAAAAAAATGGTTCATTATCTTTACCTACTCCTTTTGCGATTCAAATTGTTGCGAGGTAAGATGAGCTAACTACTGTGTTCGAACTTGCTCAATATCAATAGCCTCTTCCCAATACATCTCCAAAATATATTTCAGCATTCATTGGAAGAAATTCATCATCAGCGCAATGAAGCGTCAATGCTTCATTTATTGTGTTTGTTGGATACTCTAATGTAAAAAAAAGTATTAGAATATCCCAGAATACTGACTGAACAATTGAATGACAGAAGACGCGGCCTACCCAGCGATACACCGCGGGCTACACATACACTCATCTATGTATGTATGTATCATACAGGTACAGACAATAAATTTAGGTTTTTAAAACCATTAACGACCTCGATAGCCTAGTGGTTTTTCACTAAAAGTGTTTTTTCACTTGAAATTTCTACCCAGAGTTGGACTGGACGGGACCGGTTGAATGGTAAAAAGTGAACAAATACAGGAAATTTGAATAACATTAATATGGTGACAGAGGTAATCCCTGGAAAATAAATTAATACCAAAATAGATAAAAAAAACTTAATGCTATAAAAAACGAAGTAGTGTGCCGAATGTTGAGGAACAATGATTTCGCTGAGAGTCAATATTATTTTTTTTGTAAATGATTTTTAAAGTGATGTATCGTGAATACATGATACGTCCAGTTTGTTTACCAATGTAGTATGGAATCTTTAGATATGTTTACATTCGGACATAAGTGTCCAGTATGTTAACTCATAATAGTGTGTGTCGCACATTATCGTGTTTTTATGGAAACAATTTACAGGTACTTATTTAGTAACACAAGGTCGGTCACCAGATAAGGTACTCAAAATATCTTTGAAATACCCTTTAAGATGTTACATATAGTTATTGAGTGAGTCGAGTAGTATAAATATTAGCACTATAATATTATATTATGATTTCTTCTTCTTCATTCTATGGATCATGGAGATCTGTTTGTGCCGCCGCCTGTTCCTCCTGCGATGTTGACTGCCAGCTATCGCCCCACCTCTTTGGGGCTCTGCCCGGGAGTCTGCGTTCTTTCCGTGTTTCCTTGAAGGACAATCGTGGAAATCTGTTTACAAGTTCATTTCAGTATCGCCTTCGTTGTCGTCCCCACCTCACTATGTCTTCCGTCTTACACGTGCTCCGGATATCGACATTTCTTACGCGGTCACGCAACATGTTTCCGGTTATAGATCGGACAGTTTTCAATTCTGAAGTTTATTGCCGAGATTTTGTTCTGGAAGTATCAGCCCTTGCATAAATTTTATATAAGTGGTTATTGGTCGAGCACATGTTTCGTATGTGTTCATCTTCCTTTTTTTCTGTCATCATGTGTTTGTTCCTCCACACTGTATTTATCTAAGGCATCTGGATATTCTGATCAATTGACTAATTAGACTCTCCTAGACCGGCCACACTTTCAATGAAATATATGTGGCCACATCATAACTATTATAAGCCAACCTCAGTCTTACATATTTTGTTAAACAACATCTAGGGAAATTTAATTGAAGCAACCTTTTAAATTGTTTAAATAATATTGCAATTTTAAGTAGATAGTTAGATGAGATAGCGCAAATTTGCGCCTCTTTTTCTCACAGATGAACAATAGCAAGTTATTATTGAATAAAATAAATAAAATTTTGTGTTGTTGTTATCGTCCACTTTGGGGGTGAATATGACGACAGCAAAAAGAGATAGAACCAACATTTTACAAGATAATATTTTTTTTAGATAAGTGGTAGGTACGAATTCCAGCGGTGTCAATCGGCAAATTTCGTACGTACAACCTATTGGTCGAAGGTGTATTTGTGTTCAATTTGAGTGAGCAGAGATTCATTAAAAAAATATATTAATACAAACATTTAGTCTACCTCAACGTTCTAATTTAAAAGTTACAAAAAGAAAAAAAATATTTTCATGCAGGAAATTTTATAGTTCAGTCGTACTCACTGTTAAAAAGTTCTGTCATGATGAACACACGAACGGAAGAAATGTATATATAAAGATGAGGGTTTTGAGAGTTCATTATCCGTTGGTAGTTTTGTGGCTGATCTAGATGATGGATGTCTTAGGTTCGTGTCTTGGTAATCTTGTTATTATTAATATGATTTATACGAATCAGAGTTGATGGGTAATTAGCAATTCATTTAATTGCCGTCATGAGCTGTGTTCTGTGTTTGTTGTTACATTAGCCTTTCTACAAACTATTCATGATTCACGAATTTCTAAAAGTTAGAGTCGTGTCATGTGTATACCTATGACGAAATTCAATATTATTTTAGTACCTACGAGCATTTACCTGATTTCCTTCACCCATTAAACATGACTTGAATCCCCATGGAAGACATTAATTGGCAATACTAGTAAGTCAACATACAGCATACGAGTACAGTCAAAAAGTAAAAAAAAAAAACAGGTTAGATAAAAGTATTGACGGCAAACGGACAAGTCATAAAATATGTCCATTTAATCAAGATTTAAAACGACTGTTTAGGGTGAAATAAAGGATTATGAATAGTCTTGATAATTTTACGTTAGAAAAGAATTTGTTTCAAACACAAGTACAAAAACATAATGAACACAAAATATAATGATTATAATTTTGTCTACATTTGGGGACATTAGTGTCGCGTCCCATATTTTTGGGGACAGCGTGACACGTCCATTAGGGTTAAAACACGAGGTATCGCCTGTGTAATATCTTGAACATACTAGGTATACCTTAAAATTAGACTAACGATTTTGCCATGCATTTCGACTGTATTATGATAAAGCAAATCATAAAAATGGTCCGTCATTGAAATAACTGGATGGGCATTGAAATCAACAAGACCTAGACAAAAATAATAATGGAGAACTTAAAGACCTAGAAATAGTTTAGAAATTAATATATACCTACCTCGATTCGAAGATCGATAGCGATGACCAAAACTGCCATGACAAGACTCAATAAGTCTAGCAAGATATGAACATATCCAACAATTTTGCAAATTAAACCATACCTAATAGGTAAATATAAGGAAAAATGTCAACACACTGAATCCGTCAGATCTTGGTCAGTAAGACCTCCATTGGCTCAGGTTAAATGCCTTGAAGTAAAGGATTATAAACAAATTATAATTTAAATTAATAAGTTTTTGGTGGACTTGGATGCTACTAAACTTTTTACAAATCTCTCTATCTTGTGCCAACTGCAAGAATTTATCCCAGCTTAAGCCAGAATCTTTGTGGCATTAGAGCCCATTCGAGGAGCGTAATCTTTTCTTTAGCGAAACACATGGCAAAGCCAGCTCAATCTACGGTTCTGGATTTCTGACACTATTTATTTGTTCACCATTCTAGTGCGTACAGCATCATGTTATGGATCGAAGGAGTTTGTAAATTTTGCAATCATTAGTTACTTAGTTTTTGTTTTTCGGTAAGATTGGCATTAGCATTAAGTGACTATCCTTCTACCATCTAATCCAAAAATCCTTATAAATTAATAAAATTCTGTGCCTAAATATGAGATATGGTTGGTAGTACGAATATAGTGATACATCTTCCTTGTTGAAATCAAATTAACAATGGTTTAAATTAAATACCTACAAATTTTTTTTGAAAAGATATGACTTCTGATCGTGTGTGTATACCTACTTGTGCTTGCTTGGTTTATATGTTTTTTTGGTGTATCCAAAAATATACCCATTGGCATAATATCTAAAAATACTTTTTGAAATGTCTGTGAAAAACTTCTCCCTATACATTTAGAATCTTGACGGACTTTCGTTGTAGCCAACAACATCTCAATTTACGTGCTGATGTCTAAGTTCTTGTATACTTCGTGTTCACATTTAATGTTGACTCAGACACTAATACCGTGTTATTATTAAATACTTATCCTATTAGACCACTAACGATCTTTTCATCTGCTCCACGATATATTTAGAGCACCACAATGGTTTCTTAGTCGGATGAGCAGACTTAAGAAGACATATCGGACGACATTAAACTGACATTAGATAATTAAAAGACTAAGTTTTTTTTTACACATGTTTGCATATATGTATGCATCAAGATACTATCATGTCACGTTTTGCGTGGTGAGCAATACAATTGTTATTAATAATAATATGTAGTTGTCAATTTATGACCGTGAGGTTGACCACCTCACGTCCTTAAACTTCAACCGGTCAGAAAAGGCACAATGAGCCTCGGACGCCTTTGAGCGCAATGGAGAGCTCTTGATGCCTCCCTATGCTCCTGAGTGGGGCTTAGGCCTCTCGCATTGTTGGTTTGGGGGGATCCGCGTTGGGCTTGATTTGTGTGGAGCCGGCTTTTCAGTTTGGTTTCTTCGATCGAGCTGGGGAGTCGGTTTCGTGCTGGTCGGGTTCGCTGCGGATTGATCTCCTCCGGACTGGCTTGCTTGTGCGGGGGGCATAAAGGGAGTATGTATGTCAATTTATGAGATATTCTATTATATTATTGGCATTTGATTTCATCCAGGACCTTATTTTAGTCATTCGAGACCTACTTGTTATTATTTAATCACCGAGTCTAAAAAAGTTGCGTTGGAAGACTGATATTTCAATATTTGGTGAAGTTGTTGCCTTATGGAAGCCTTTTGGGCAAAGAAACTGAAGTTTAAGGGCGTTTAAGACCTACTAGGGTTTGTGACGGTGATGACATAAATGTTATGATATTTTTGTATCATTTTTATCACCCTTACCGCCTGATGATAAGTGGTCAGGTTTTTAGACTACCCCCTTTCAATATCACGTGGATTTTTTGGCACAAACGACTCTTAAATAAACAAAATAATTTGTAAAATAAGAAGATTGTCAGCATCGTGAAACGAACCTACGAGTTTTAGAACGAAAGCCGGCAACTGATCCGCCATGCCAGGCTACCGACCACTTCAAATGAGAGCTGCATAAGTGCGTTTCTACAAGATATTATATACTTGGTCTTAAATGGCGTATACGCAATTGAATCTTGGGCTGATAATTCCATAACTATAAGGTTATTCTCCATACAATAAAGATGAGGACACTTCGGTCCATCATGGGCAAAACCTTATAGAGTCATAAACCACACCATTAGGGATATATACCATGTATTAGACGAAGTCGTAAGACGGGGCAGAAGTAGACGAAAACACTGGAGGGATCATGCCAGTAGAATGAGGTAGACAAGGCAGAAGACTGACAGGCAGACCTTCCAAAAGTGGAAAGGCCAGTCGTAGTTCGCGGAGCGCTAACTTAACCAGAACAGGGGCCTTCCATACTCGATTTCGATCCAATTGCTATCTTAATAACAATGTCATTATGACATTTGGAATTTGGTTTGCCAAGCATATAAATAGGACATGATTTACCTAAAGTAAGTTAATATGAATTTGGACATTGTGTGGGAGGAGGTCATAAATATTGCGCAAGATCGAGCGCAATGGAGAACTCTTGTTGCCTCCCTATGCCCCTAAGTGGGGCGTAAAGGGAGTTTGGATGGATGGAATTTTAGTATTAAAAGTATGGACGGTTGATACTGAAATCGGGATTGAATTTCAAGAGTAACACCCCTGAACATATCGCAAGATCTAGAAGAATAAGATCATGAAGGATGTATGATATAGCAGACACCACATAATCATTAATACTTACAGAATGAGCTAAATGATTTATGTGAGTAAAAGTGATGATAATATTTTAAAACAAGTTGTTCTTGATAAACAATACATTATTATGTTTGTGTTATACCAACCAAGCCTCTTGTTAATTATATTTTAAGTAGGACAAGCTTACTCAACAAATTAATTAATATAAATATTTCCAATACCACTATGTTGCGATATGCGGCTGGTATTTGGCTTGGTATTCACTATTCAGTGTTATTTTACTAGTTTGTTTAATAAAAGATTCGTGTATTTTTTATATTATTATTTACATAAGATGAGACATATTTGTTTATCTTTTTTGCAAACAAGATAGAAATAATTGATTTATGTTAGCACTGTTAGCAGGCAGGTATGTGTATATATTTTTTGGCATTTTTTTTTATTTAGGCAAATTGATTTCATTAATGCTTTGCTTACGTGTTTTCTTTAACGTTCCAACTGCAACTTTGTTTTGATTAATGTAATTAATGGCAACATAGAATATGCTAACTGGTTAGCAGACAAATCGTCTCCAAGTCTAAAATGGCAAATATATTATTCTGGATTGACACTATTTCAACGTAGTATTTAGTTAATGAAAAATAATATACTTTTTTAGGTACATGGACCTACATATGAAAATAGATTGATTAAAAAAAATCATTTTTTTCCTACCAATTTTTACACTATTACTATAGATACTGTATAATAATAGATGATAGTAATACTGCAAAGTTTGTTTTCTTTATAAATTGGTCTAAATAAATGCCTAAGTATTACAAAGTTACAAATAATGTGTTTGAAGATTTTTTTTCCTTATAGATGTATTAAAAATATTAGTTATAATATTATGAAGTTTCTCAAATGAAAAGACAAAAATCGTAATGGCAGTATACATTTTTTTTGTTTATAGAAAATTAATCTGTGCTCACTCAAGGTGAACACAAATACACTCATTGACTCTTTCACAGTAAGCTACTTAAAGCTTGTGTAGTGAAAGAGGAAGATTGTCGGCACCTGGGATCGAAACCAAACATATTAACAATTATTGCGGATGGACATAATTGAAAAACAAGTTTTGCACAATTTATTAATTTATTACGAAAATTCAACATGCATATTTAATAAAATTTAACATGGGAATTGGTACATCATTTTTGAAACGTAGAGTAAAAAGTATAGGTACCTATTTCTGATACAATGATCAGAATATTGGTAAACGCAATGTTGAACATTTCTGTAACAAGATGAAACAATCAAGTCATGTTTACTGGAAAATATGTAGGTATTATAATTCAGGAAAATATTCGTATATACATGAATCATGATAATTATTATATTGTCTTGATGTTTTGGAAGATGTTGGTTATGTAATTCGAATTCTTCCTAGTCTTTACACAAAATCGTGTGAATTTTCAATGTAATACAACCTAGATTATGTACTTTTTCTCAGTCAGTATAAAAGTACTTATGAACCTACAAAGTTTTTTAGTAAAAGTTGCGTAGGAGTACTCATTTATATTGTTTTCGGTTGGAACATTGTGAGTGTAATGTTGGAGTTTAAAAATCTTCTACAATCCCCAATCTTAATTTTTCCATATTGATCGATTTGTAGTTTAATGATAGTACAAAATACAATATTAGCATCTTAACGATTGTGTGGGAGATCTGTTTCATTTCCTGTTTTTATTATATGAATATTTCTCGCATTACTGACGCATTAAAATACACTTTTTTTTTTAAATTCAATGTCGTGATTTTTTTAAACCGCTGCTGTCTTACGTATGGACACCAACTAGATCATATATGAACACTGCAACTTCTTTCTTTGCTTTAGAACGCTAATTTTCTAAGAATGCGGTGCTTCCATATAGCGGCCGTCATCAGTTCTGTATTATGTAAATATATGTTTGAACATTTTCTATGTAAAACAAATGACGCAGTTTATTATGCAATGGGTTCCAGGGGAGCGGTGCATCGTCTGACAAGACAGCTGTCTTTAGAAATTGCGACAATTTTTTTTCTCAGTAAGTACGCTAACCAGATAAGACATTGACAACGTTCTACACTGACACATGCATCACTGTTATACCAGTACCGTATTCCTAGGAAAACAGACCATTACAGAGTGTTTATTCACACCCGTATTATTTTTACTGTATTTTTGGCACCGCAATATTATGGCCGTTATCTACTGACACCGGTATTCTAGGAAATCAGAGCTTTTAAGGTTGAATTCGAGGGTTTCATACGAGTGGGGAAACGGGAGGCATAATATAGACAAACTGCGTTTTTTTATAAAGGTATTACACCTGATCAACCACGCCTAGTTCCACCTTTTCTTTCGGCCTATTTATATATGATTTTTTTCCTTCAACAATTTTAATTTACTATTGTACTTTCATAGATGTGGAAATTGATCTCACACTCATTCGTTATAATATCCAAAAAGTAAAGCTATCAACATTTTTAAAAAGTTAATTTATTGCGGTATGTGTGCTATTTGATTTGAAAAGAAATCCGAATATACCTAGTACCTACCTGGGTACGACCTTTGTAGTTCAGAACTAATGTATTTTCACCAAATTTGGTTCGGCGCGGTATTGCCTTTGAAATCAGGCTGGTGCTTAACCTTGTAGTCACACCTCAGCCATACTATTAGATACGCACATAGCTTGTTTTTAATTAAAAATGATAGTATTGAAATATGTATATTATTTTGTTAGTCTGATTTTATTAGAAACTATAGATGACTCTAAAGTCAAATTATCTAAATCTTTTTTATTTACATATAACATACCTACCCTAAAAGGAGGAAAGCTATTTCAGTTCAATTTATTCAAAAAATTTAACGTAGGTAGAAATGTAAAATACAATAAACACTAACAAGCAGAAATGCATACCTACTTAAATTTCGGGAAATCGCAATTTCGCTCGCAACTTTTCCATATTTCTTCAATCAATTTTTTTTTTCAAAAATGAATCTGTGCTCACCCAAAGTGAACACAGATACACTCTTTGACTCTTTCACAGTAAGCTTCTTAAAGCTTGTGTCGTGAAAGAGGAGGATGGTCGGCACCTGGGATCGAACCCACGACCTCCGATAAGAAACAGTACCAAAACCGGCGTTGTAGCCGCTAGTCTACCAACCACTTCATGAGTCAATAGGTCCGATATGTTTACCTACCCCTTAAAGAACACGGAGTGTTGGAACAAAATATCATGACAAAAATTGCAAGAAGAAAAATGTGGGTGTAAACCGTAAAGACACTCTTTTGATTTTATGTAGTTGCACATGTGAAAGTTCTTCTTCTTTACAATGTGGCAATTCATCATTTTGATCTATGCGTGTGCAAGTTGTGCCTTGATAATAAATATTATGTACCAACCTTAAAACTTATATTTCAAACTATAGCATTCCCGACAAACATTGTCCTGTAAGTAGTCCTTACTGTGAATATTGATTTCAAACTTGTAATGTATACAAAAATACGTTTAAAATATAAACATAAAATGATGAAAAATTATTTATGAAAGCTCGTAAAAAAATCATGAAAAATCTGCGTGAGTAGTCATTACAAATAAGGAGATTTTTTTCTACTGAAAATAAAATATTTCCTCTCCATATGGCATCTAGTATTATCATTAAAATATATTAACCAATACTTCAATATGTACCAGTAATAGTAAATAATACTGTTAATAGTATTTTGTTAATAAATCTGATAACATTTTAATGTATGTATTGAAATGATAATGGTTCTAACAGGTGGTTGCGTACAAAATATACCTATAAACTATTAATATTAATTAGGTAGTTCATATAATTAGCTCGAAATGTGTACGTAATGATGTAACTTGGTATCCAATCAATTTAACATTTTAGTTCAAGTGATAGAAATCTTTATAATATCCAAGTATAAGTATATAATAAACAATAATTATTCAATAGTTTTATCTTATTGCCGAGGGTCACAAGCCATTCATTTTGGACGTCCCTTATAATATGGACAGAGAGGCAAGTAGGCATACACATTAAAATCTATCGACGGGCTACTTGCTGTAGGTTCTCTGATTACAACACTGTTTTTGTAAAACAGCGATGTGATTACAACACTGTTTTTGTAAAACAGCGATGATAATAATATATACAACAAATTTATTTTATGAAAAAGGATTATAATTTCTTTTTTCAGCCTTTTAAACTTGTGCTGCCAATAAAGCTTTTTATCCATTTTTTTGCATTTCTCCAAATTTTCATCAACATTCAATCTATCTCCCTAAATCGAAAGGTTGAGTGTATTCGTGATTCGAAAAAGCGAACAAGGGCGGAACACATGCTTCCTATTGATAAAATTGATAATAACGATACACGTTCGCGGCGCAAGTGAGTACCGAGCTTTAAGGATACAAACACTCATTTGATGGTATTGATTGGGATTTGAAATATGACTTTAATAACGATCGTTGTTAATGTAAATTGATCACACTAAGCCAGCCTTTGAAACAAAAGTAGAAGACGGTTGTAAGCCGGTAGTGGTCTAAATATACAATTGAAAAAGTAATAACAGTAGGTATAATGTTAGAATCAATTCGTTGGTAGCTTTTCACTTCTTAATGTTGAGGTTCCTTTTTTCCAACCCTAAGAATTAAAGAAGAAAAAAAAACAATACAATACAATTTAGTATTGTAGCAATTATGTGCATATTCTTTACTTATTGAAAAAATGCTTTTGACGTTTAATACTTAATATCTTATATTTGTTTTTGATGAAATAAATATTGACTCGTCTAAAGTTAACTCGCATGCGCCATTTACACATTTCACTCTTTGAAAAACAAAGCAAGTTTCATGAAAGTAGGAATGACACTGGGGATCAAATCCACGGCTATTCGATATGAGAGTCGCCGAGTGAACCTGAACTGAACCTCTTAAGACGAAAAGTTGCAAAAACGTGTAAGTAATGGCTTTTAAATTTGATAACCTAACCTTTAACAGACCTAAAGTGCACTGTCAGTTAAAAACAAAAATAATTTAATATTCACTACAAAATGCAGTTATTTTCTTTAATAAATGCGAAGCTACATATAATCTTATTATTTTTCTTTTTTAAATTCTTGATAGCTGTCATATTATTATAAATGTGATTTTTCTTCTTAAATAAGATTCACCTTTGGATGAGGAAGAATTTTCAACCAATTTTTTATACAAGCCAAGAGTTTATTAGCTTGTATTGAATTGCAGTGTTCAATCTTATATACATACACAGACATCACCTTTTTGACCTACAAAAAGTTTACAAGGAAAACAATACATATGGTATGAAGTACAAAGTAATATACTTACCTGTGATTGTTATTACAATATACAATTGCAGGTATTATTATTGTATATTTAAGAGGCGAACATTTTTTGAGGTTGTCAAACTCATATTTTTTTTTATCTCAGATTATTAATATGTACTTAGGTATATTGTGTTTACTCTTGAGAATTTTATTCTATGTACGTTTATGTATGTTTTTTTTCTTCACCTATGTTATTAGGAAAATCCAGCCGTTGTTAATCCGAAAGGATATAAACAATCATTGAGATTGAATGGATTAGTTTTATTTTTATGGATGAATCACATTCTGATTTGGTAGGTAGTTTTTCAAACATTTTCGATTGACTAGAACTAATTGAAATACGCTTATGTGTTTTTTTGGGAAGACTAACGTAGATACTTTAAATTTTCTTATTCAGCCAAAATTTTTATTAATGTAAACTTCTCTTTCCTATAGGCGTTTCAGTTTGTAAGGTTTTAATTGACATCCTTTATTCCTGCCTTGCTAATACATTGTGTGATGTTACATTGTGATCACTTTACCTTTTTTTGACTATTTTATGACTTTGTGTGGCATTTACCGACCTCGGTAGCCTAGTTGTACTACCGTGGACTTCAGATCCGGGGTCCCGGGTTCGATTCCCGGTCGGGTCAGAGTTTTTCTGTGTTTTTTCACTAGAAATTTCTACCCGGGGTTGGCCTGTCTCAGATTGGACGGGACCGGTTGACTGGAAAAAATTAACTCAGGCAATAAGTTCCGCCGGCTATACTTACACCTTTGTATAGAAAAGTGTTATATTGTATTATTACCAACGCTACGAAGATGATGATTTTAACCCCATTCTACCAATACAAGGCGTCAACCTTTCGTACTCTGTATATTATAATTTGTTCATTTATCTTGGAACTCTCATTTAGATAAATAAACATTTGCATGTATTTTGTAGGACAAATAACACAGTACAATATTGTATGGAATCAGTCGAAAAGTACTAACATTTACACAGGTTTATGGGCATATAACGCATGCTAGAAATCAGATAACATTAGTTGAACAATAAGTCTCATACGTTTTTACATATCACAATGTTTGCCTCATGTATTGTTATAATAATGGTTTTAGTTCTCTTTTGTACAATACCTCCAACAAAACAGCACGGGATTTTAGTTCGTATTGTATTGAAAACTTTACTAAAATCAATCGTTATTGCGATAAAATCTCATTGAATATTGAATCTTATTGCTAAAAGTTAGGAATGGTCAAAATGGCATTCTGTGCCTTTGTACTATGTCGATTCGTGTCAGTGTGTGACCAGACCAGATATTTCGTGTCATGCTTGAATGATTTCAGCACAAAGCCGACGATCATTTGGCGTATTTTAGATTTTTCTAAAAGTCACGTGTTGAATCTCTTGTTTTAATGACGCAATGCCATGTTCTCATCAACCCATAGGCGTAAATGCATTATACATTTTTGACAACCCAATATGTGCTTATCGTTACCTTAATGCAGAACTATCCTAAGTATCTCAAGAGTAATTTTTGACAGGAGCAGTTTAAAGTTTGACATATGTCATAATAATTAAAATATTTTTAAAATTCAACCCAACTTTTGACATGCATTATTACATTGTACATGTTAAAGCTCACATTTATTGAAACAATTGTTATCTTTATTCTAACATTTTTTTATTTTATATTTTCACTACATAGTGAAATTCTGCAGGAGATTAAAATTAATGCATTAACAATCATGGTGTCATCTATTTAGGATCAACATGTTTATGAGGAATTGGTAAAAAAATAATCAATGTGAGATGGGATATTTCTGCACATAATGAATTGGTCTATGCTCGACATTTCCTCATACTCAACTCGTTTTGACCAAAACATGAACTTAGGATAGTTCTGCATTAATGCTTTCTTAATTTACATTCCTTCCCGAGGTGGAAGATGTAGTCGCCACCTTTATCCTGTGCTAGATCCAGTGCGTCATTCAAATCCAAACCGGCATCCCGAAGAACTCCATCGTATGATTGCTTGATGGAGAGTCTTATTCCGCCACTTCTTCTTTTCCGGTGTGTAAAATAGGCTGCCTAGTCTATGAACTTCGGGAAATACGTAGGACATGGCCGAGCCAGCTCAGTCTATACGTTTCAAGATTACCATTGTCACTCGAGTTTGCATTGTTCGCGATCGGACAGTTTCCTTTATCACAAAATCGAACCACTTTATCCCCAGGATTTCACTAAGAAATATACTTTAAATATTTATTTACCAAATTCAGTGATCTATTTTTATTTATTAAGTATTAAAATGTTCAAACAAGTCATCGAGGCAAAAAATTGACACCGAGAAAGAGGGATATTGTAATATCCTAGCGCCATCTATAGTTTCAGCGGTGAAAGACCAAAACTTTTAAAGCTAATAAAGTTTCAAAAAATGGTAAAAAAATGTCTCACTTTTTGTGGCGCTATTTCAAGCCGCATGAGCAGCCCAAATTCGCATCTGCTTATTCTGCTTATATAAGATATCTTACATGAAACGTTCTTAATTTGAAAAATCAAACGCTCAAAGTGTAATGTTTGCAATATAAAAGTAGACAGACGTATTAATGTATGTATGGCAGCCACCACTTACTTGTCCACTGACCTACAGACTCACTCTCTTGAGGAAGCTTACCTAGTTAACCATGATATGGGTGAGGCTTCACTTGGAGATTCTTCGATAGAACCTGTTTTGAGTACAAAAGGTACTGCTATACATAACACCATCAATAGTCCCATAGAGTTCCGTGACGCGAGAAATACCAACGCTTCTATTGAAATTGAAATCACGACATGACGATCATCATTTTATTACTCATTGGATTGAACTATGTTCTTCTTCCTCTCATTGATTGCAATCTTATTTGTTTATTTATTAGTAAACATGACGAATTTAAATTGAATTATTGGTAGGTATAACTCCTAAATCACTCAATAATGAGTGGAAGGCTAATATACATATAAAAAAATAATAAAAATGGTAGGTATAACTAACAAGTGGGGCATAGGAAGGCAACAGCAGACTTATTCATAAAAAAGTCTCGTTCGAACATGTCTTAATCCTTGTCTTAAGTGTCATCTAATATGAAAAGTAGCACTTTTCTGTAAAAAGGAGTCCTATTGTAAACTTGTCCAATCTGAAACAGACCAACTGATAAGAGAATCGAACCCGAATCTACCTAAATGACGAGGCTACATATTTAAGATTATGAAAGTATATTTTGGGTAATAAATCATTTTGCAATGTCACCTGATTCAAATCGTCCTTGAAACCCAGTTAAGAGTAAGAGAGAATATAAAAAAAGAAGGTTTTCCGCTTATCTGACAAGTGGTCGTGTGACATTATCGTGTCTCCATTTCCTGTCCAGATGTGACGGTCCACTCTTCAGGTCTTCTGGGTTGTTAGTGGGTCAGTAGACTATACACACCGGCCATCGAGAGAAACCCGTCTTGGAGATGCAGCCGACCGGATTCCTTGGCAGATTCCATCACTGATAACATCGAATATTATTGCTGGGTTATTGTTGTCTTTTATTGGCCAAATATTTTGAGATTCTTTCATCTTTATTTTGTTTTATCACAGCAATCAATCAAAACTCGAATTTGAATTTGATTTGACCCAACTCTATCTTGAGATCGACATGGCATTTTTACAAGGGTGTTTTGATCATAATTAAAGGCAAAACTTCTTATTATAGAATTTATCTCTTAATAGATTGATTGCGAATTTATTTTAAATTGTGTAAAGGTCATGTCTTTGTCTCTTGGGCCTCATCCATTACTCGCGCAATGTACCTATTTTTTAAAATATTAAAGAAAAAATCTAATAAATACACACATTTTTTTTTAATAAAGGCAATATTCTCCCTTCAAAAATGCGTACGCATTTGTGTGAAGTTGGGGATATATATACTTAATATGATCTTCTTCTATCGATGTTTGGCTTGCACTCATTCTTGGGTGATGAAACAGAAATTTAAGACCATGTGAAGACTGCTTGAATCCAAAAAATCTACACTTACAACAATTCAGTGATGCATTTTTTAAACCACGTTTCGGTTAATCGAACTATGTTAAAAATACTTATACTATACAGTATTATTATAGTAGGTATGTATAGTGAGTTCAATATACCTAATCATTCTGGTTTCACTTTAAAAGGTCGGTATGTGACCGACCCAAAGTCAAGGAAAGTGACCAAGGCACTCTCTCACATATTCAGATAAGTAGGTACGTGCCGATATTTGCATATTGGGTCCGGACGGAATTTCCGCTGTCCGGAGACTTGTGCCAGACTACTCATAATGTGTGCATATTATCTCCGAGAAAGCTATTGAGGTTTTTGAACCGAATAACCTTTATAGTCGCCTCATTATAATCTGACGACTACGCTTTCAATTTAAATGACGAATATGTAGGTTTTGAACAAAATATTTTACAATAGTAATTTAACGAGATTATTTTGTTTGAATAATTTATTTATTTCATTAACGGTTCCACAGTGTCATGAATAAATAAATTAGAAGAAACATCCTGATAAAACTTTTTTTCACAGGAAAAGATCTTGTTGATTGCTGTACCTATTTCTAATCAAAATACATAAGTTTTAAAAATGAGTGGATACTGTGGACAGGCTGAAATAAATAGCAGCATGTTTTGAAATTTCTGAAATTATTTACCAAAAATATACAAGTATTAAGAAATATTCCCAAATATTTGTTTATTTGTAAAATTTTATAACTTTTATTTATCGAGATATTAAACGTTCAGAATTCAGGAATAATATTTACAAAAGAAAAATCATCCTGTTAAAAGTCCGCAGTCGTCGGTTAGATTAGTAAGTAATCGGTTCATACAAAGACTTTATACGTCAGTTTAAAATACGCGGAGTATACCCTCTCGGAATCGGAAGGTTCTATGTTATTTTAAATTTAAAGGCTTTTGACAGTGTGCGTCATGTCACGGTGATTACCTATATCGTGTGTTGTTAGTTGCTGTAGGTCACTGTAATGGTTTTCAATTTTGTGTCTGGTAGGGGTCAAATCGTGCATAATCCATAAAATATAATTGTAAATTTCACAGATCATCATGATATTGTCACTCCTCTGAATCAAGGGATCTCACATTTTCTCCTGGCGTATTGGATAAATATATTGTATGTATACTATCCGTCTTTATAAGCCATCTTCATAAGATCCACACTTTATAGGGTGGATTTTAAGAAGATGACTTATGAAGGCGGTTAGTCAAATGATTTCAAAGAGATTCAAAAGACTTTTATAATCTATCTGAACACCACAATAATTGTGTAGTGGTTGGTAGCCTAGTGGTTACGACGCCGACTTTCGTACTGTCTCGTACTGGAGGTCGTGGGTTCGATCCCAGGTGCCGACCATCTTTCTCTTTCACGACACAAGCTTTAAGTAGCTTACTTGTTTATGTATTTGTGTTCATTTTTAGCGAGCACAGATTTATTAAAAAAAAATCATTCTAAAACCTCTTGTACTACTTAAGTTTCTGTGATATAGTGTCATTTAACCATATTGTTTTGATTTTTTTTTCCAATTCTGGATTCCATCGGACGTTTACGACCCCAGCAATCACTTTCCCGTTTTCTATTTTTAACCCGCTGTTAGCAGTTCGTATTAGCTCATTTTATTCTTAAAAAAAGGAGAACACATTTTAATAAGAAACGCAATTTCTCACATTTTTACCCGTGTAATCAACCTAAGAATCTAAAGATTAAGGTATCTACCTATGTACTTGCTTAAAACGCGAAAGATGCCTACGCGGAATGTATATCTTCTTCTCTTCTCTGGTTTCAATCCTAAGATTGGTTTGCAGCAATGCCCTAAATTCTTCTCCTCCATTCTTCCCTGTCTTGTGCGGCTCTTTTAAGTTCTCCATATGACCGGCATCGCACCTCCAGGTACTCTCGGGGTGGGTGTCCCCTGAAGTTTGTCCCCTCGGTCATACCCTCCATCATGGCATGCAAGAGACCTTCAATGGATATATAATACCTACGTAATACGCATTTAAATTTTAAAAACTTGATTTCAGTATAACTTTGAGTCGCCACACGAACTAGAAGTAAAATAACGATAATTATAAAATGTAATTAATGTGATTATCGTGAATAATAATTAATCCTCCAACAATTTAGATTACAATAACTTAACAAGAGATTACCATCGAACAATAAAACATCACAACAATACACACGTCGCACTAACGAGCATTTCGACTCGAAAACCGGACAAAAGTGAAAAATACAAACTACATTAATTGTCACTTAAAAAGTGATTTTTATATACATAAATAACCATTTTATCATAAACTTAACTAAGATAGAGTCTACCCTTCTTGCCGTGGCTCTCCAATCAGTTGGAAACTGCTCCTCGTTCACTAGGCGCTCATTCATCTTCGTTACGCTCTATAAACTTGGGTTTGGTGTTTGACATTGTCTAAAGTGAAAATGTTAAAAATATTGTTATGGAATCTGAAGAACAAAGTATGTACTTTATTTTAATCTATAATATATTTAATTATATGACTATTTAACATTATCTAAAAAGGATATGAAAGAAAACATTCTTGTTCATTGTAAGTTATTTTTACAAATTGGTGTTTTTGTAAATGTTCCGAGTGAGATCGCCTAATTATTTTATTTTTGTAATAAAGCATAGAGATTCACCATATCATATCGTTCAAAACCTTTTCCACATCTTTCCACCAATTAAAAAAAAAGTAATTTTTTTAACGCAGGAACTTTTTCAAAAATGTTTTGTTTTCTTATATGGATCCTTTTTTTATGTTTACAGATTTGACATCAAATCTTATAGATATACATGATTAAACTTCATATATGCTTTTTAAAGCAAAATCCCAATCCCAATTCCATTTTTTTGTATGTTGTTTTGTAAGTTCGAATAAAATATAATATTGTATCGACATTATGCATTTTTATTGATTTCCAATAATAAAATAGGTATAAATAAATTTAACCTTCTGAACATCAAAAGAAGACGATCGTAAGCCCATAGTGGTTAAAATTTAAAAAATACCTCTTTAAAATCAAATTGTTTCAATTATTGCACCAAATAATTTTGTCCGGTTATTGAGGTAAAATGCTCGTCAGTGCGTCGTTTAAAGATAATTTCAATGTTGACTTTAATAGTCGAAGAATCATCTTTTTAATTTGTAATTACTATTGTTCACAATTTGTAATTATTAAGTTTTATCTATTGTTACCAAAACTACCCATCCAATACATCATGCCATTTGCTGTAATGGTATTTTGTCAGGTAAATTTTTGCTAAAGATTTAAAACTAGGGAATTTCCCACCAAGTCCTTGGCTTCTGAACACTATTCCGATAAAAGTGGGTTTACACCAAAAGACCATAGAGCCACAGCTGGTTCTTTATCCTTGATATAGACAAACAATAACGCGCAATAGTGGTGCGTGTAATCTGTCATCGTCCATTACTTAATAATTAGTTCTTGGTGTTGATTCTGGCTTGTTGTTTCTTGGTGTGAACGCACACCTAGATTCTGTCGTATTTTTCATTTCATAAACAGATAATATAATACCATTCTCTCGTTGCTTTATATACATACTTGTTCGCCAAGTTTCAAGGGGAATGTTCTTAGATTTTATGTTGCAACCGGTACTACCTATATACCAATTAATTAAATATGAATTAATACATATTGAAGAATTTGGATATATAAATTACATAAACTTATTTACGGCCGGTCTAAAAAAAGCGACTAAAGAAATCTTTAGCTAAAGGAACTTTAGTAGACGCGTGTCATAAAAAAAATAATTCCGCACTTGAGCTAAAGTTTGAAATGTCGAAAAAATATTTGAAAGTTGGTAGTGTAACCATGGAAATCTATGGAAAACATAGGTTGTTTACTAATGTTTTCGCGGAATTTCTGTCAACTTCATTTCTCAATAGAGCATCAATGTGCCGTTATTGTTGTTAATTTATGAATTAGTAAACGAAATCTGAAAAGGATAATATTCTTCCCGTTTTGCCATGTTTTCCACCCTACTTTAGTCATTTTTGTCCACAGTGTCACCGTATACAAATGTTCATCATTTGTGATAGAGGGAGCATACGAAATTTTCTATGAAATCAGGCGGTAAAAGATTGAACTACACTAAAGTCGACTTTAAGTCTCAACTACGGGACTTTAACATAAAGTTATCATTTTGTTGTTATAAAACACGTTATTTTTAAAGGAAACTTATCAAAGGACACATCAACTGTTTACTTTCTGTTAATAATAACTGCAGTAATCTGTATATTATTTTTACATAAAAGATTGACTGATTGACTAATTACAAAAGGTGAATGATTTGTTTCTGTTTTGCATGAAATATGGTTGTTATATGTCGGACTATAATATCATTTTTACTGATATGGAACTCATATAATTTATGAAACACCAAAGATAAGAAGCTGTTCAAACATTGCGAGATTTAGAATTAAAAAGTAAATATAACACTCGATTTTACCAGCTGTTTTTTTTATTTTAATGCTAGCGGATACCACAATGGATGCTCAGTTTTTAAGTTTTTTTATAAGTTTTGAACATGTTGAGAATTCTCATGATTAGGAGTTTCGGAGACAAACATTACCACCTAATGGCGAACGTTGTTAACGTAAAGTGATCACACTAAGCCAGCCTTCGAAATAACAGTAGAAGACGGTCGTAAGCCCGTAGTGGTTTGTTCCATTTAAAAATCGAACATTAGTAATGAATTGTTAGAGTCATTAGTTGTTATTTTTTCCTCAGTTTTTAATTTTAAATTTATCCCCATGAATCTCGGTCTTCCAAGTTTTCTCACAAAATCCATTTCAGTCCTCTACATTTTTAGCTTTGTTCATTCCTTCATGATACCCAAACCCTCTTACCTTCCATTCCACAATCTTTCTTAAGCACTTTTTCCTTTCCACATATTCTTCAGCTTGATTTCATCTCTCATATTAATTTATACCGATTTCCTCCGCATTGTCTATGTCACGATTACTTCATTCATTAGTGCAACCGAATGATTTTAATAAAAAGATAAAAAAAAACTTAATTTATCTTAGCACTGTTTTACAGATTATGTCATTTATACAAGGGTGATAAAATAAAATTAAAAAATACGCAATAAAATTTTAAATTAAAAACGAATTCTTGCCTACGATAAATTACGTAATTTAATACGTGTAATTAAGCTATTAAACTGTCATTAAAAACATAATGAATAGTAATAGGTGCTTATTATCATTGAAGATTACACAATATTATAAATTTACGTGTTCTCAATGTACGTACACCTATTTTTTTTTTTATAAAATGAATCTGTGCTCGCTCGAAGTGAACACAAATACACTTTTGACATCTTTCACACTAAGCAAAATGCTTGTGTCGTGAAAGTGGAAAATGGTCGGCACGGCCGGGATTTGAACCCATGACCTCCGCACGAAACAGTGCGAAAGCCGGCGTACTAACTACCAACCACCTCCACATTTGTACTCCATACAAACAAAATACAGAGTTGTGTTTCGTTTCTCGAAATAATTTAACACACACCGTGTCTGTCAGATCTTGGACAGTAGGGGCTGAGGGCTGACGACCTTTATTGACTCAGGTTAAAGGTCTTTTAAATTGCAATAATGTTCTACTTCTCCCTACTGTCAAAAATATTGTCTATTTGTACGAAGTTGTCATTATAGAGTATTTCCAAAAATGTTGTTTGAATTTTAAAAATAACAAAAGTAAGCATCATATTTCACAGAAAACAAAGGATTTGTTCTGAAAAAGGAAGATGGTCGGCACCAGCGATCGAGTTTACGACCTTTAGAACGAAAGTCGCCAACTAAACGGTTAGACTACCAACAGTTTTAACACCACATTTCACAGAAGGATCTTAGCGATAAATCTAATAATAACAGTTAATAAAAAACATTAAATTTTGCAATTTTAGTTGACTGTCGGTTTCACTAATCATTCTTAAAAAAACCGTTATTTTTTTCATCGATCGACTGTGGGATATTTTCACTTTTATGGTTTTTCTCATAAGCGCGTTAAATTAATAAGCGTTATACGCCACAAGGCCACCGTCCTATTATTTACACCTTGGGCAGTTCTTAGTGGAATAATATAGTAAGTACATTCCTTCATAATATTATTATGATTCTATCGACTGTTTTAATATTGTGAAGTTGTGACATTCAGAGCCGGTGAGAATTTCAACAATGCTTGTGATCGTGCCAGTAACTAACTAATTCATGTCTAAAACTAATCCATGACAAAATCAATCAGTATAATATTATTGTTTTCTCGCATTCTTGAAGGCGCTTTTGTCTTAAATCTATTGTTCATGTTTTTCTTTGACTCTTTAAAACATCGTATTTGATAACTTTTGCGGTTTCGTCTCCGACTTTCGTATTGTTTCGTACTGGAGGTCGCCCAAGATCGAGTGCGGTGGATGGCTCTTGTTGCCTCCCTATGGTCGTAAACAGGGTTGCCAGGTCTTTTCAAAAATAAAAAAAATACCTAACCAGTGTTGCCACGGTATCCGGAAAGATGAGAGTTCACCAAAAAAGGTCATTCTCAAAATTTGGTACCTACCCGAAAGGACAGGTTTATTATTAGGGAGAAAAATTAATCGCAAAAAATAGCCGCCAATACTTCGGTATTTTTCGGAACACCGAACACCGTGCTAAAATACCGAACGCCTGGCAATCCTGGTCGTAAGTGGAGTCAAAAAGAGAGTATTGGATTGGAGTACAATGTTTCCCATTTCCCTTTTCGCATCTACGCCTAGATCAATTTCACTAATTCTTCTATGTTACAATATCATCAGAGTTTGATTGAGTGCAGTTGTGTAAAGACATTAGTGAAAACCACCCTGGCAACGGGAAGGTTATAACACGGCATGCTATATAAAACTAACGCCCCGGTGGTAGAAAAGTGAACTAATACAGCAAATTTGAATAAAGAATTCGTAACAATAAATTCTCACCATATTTGTGTTGACAAGAACAGCCAAAAAACAAAAAGGCGACACAAAAACATATAATCTTCACTGCTCTAATAACAGGCATTTCCCGCATAGCTATGAAAAGAACTTTTGATATTTTTCAGATGCAGGTCATTCTAAATTCATTAAAATCTCTTAAAAGGAAGCAAGTAATTGATACAACTATAAACAAGAATGAATACAATGAATAGAAATAAATCTTTTTAAAATTAATGATCAGAATTGTTTATTAATTTTTGATCTAGCTGGGATTTGAATCCAAGGACAGAAGAAGAATTAGCTGCTTATATTACATTGTAATTCTTTTAGAGTTTTAAACAATTGTTATTGAATTATTGTATTGTTCTTATCTTATCTGATTAAAAATTATAGTGAGTGGTTCTTTGGCGGGTTTTTGTTCATAATATTTTCCAGAGGCGATCGATCGCATAGTATAAATCGCTGCTATAGCCCAGGGGTGCAAATCTGAAAAAGAGCTTAAAAAAAACTCTTCGTTGATCATTCATTAATGAGTAAATCTTTAACACTCGTCAAGATCACCCACCCATATTAGCTAAGTATATAACCAACTGAAATTTTATTGAAACCATTTAGAGTGAATTTAGTTTAATAAGTATCCACATAATACTAAAATACACAAGTTGCAAAGTGACAATAATTTAAGAAATAAATGTGATCAATGAAAATAATATCTACCTTATAATAGGTAACTGAGAACGAATTATTTTCTTATTTTTTTGAAATGTCGATAGGTACTTACCTGCGCGCGGTGTGGGAGGAGGTCATGAACATTGCGCAAGATCGAGCGCAATGGAGATCTCTTGTTACCTTAAAGGGAGTTTGGATTGGATTGGATTATGTTAACATGTTGAACATGTCGAGAATTCTCATGATTAGGAGTTTCGGAGACTCAAACATTACCACCTAATGGCGAACGTTGTTAACGTAAAGTGATCACACTAAACCAGCCTTCGAAACAACAGTAGAAGACGGTGGTAAGCCCGTGGTGGTTTGTTCCATTCAAAAATCGAACATCAGTTATGAATTTTTATAGTCATTAGTTGTTGGATAATTATTCTTTGGATTGGATTAATTTTAAAATAACAAACTGTTATACCATTTTTCGATACACGTATTGCATTTATTTTTTTTACTTTTAATGGCATCACGGGCGTATACCTACAGCTGTTTTCTACGGTTGGTTTATGGTCACTTTAATGTCCAAAATCCATATGGACATTGGCCATGGTTTAATTTTAAATCGAAGTGTTGCTAAATCCTTCAAACCAAGATATCCGGCAAAGACTTGATTGTGAAATTAGGACATAATAATCTTTTTCAAGAGTTTTGTTACGAATGGAGAATGTAAACACAATTATCGCCTAAAACAATAACTTTATCAGTTGCTATCAAATTATCTGCAAACAATGCTAAGTCTTGCCTACAGGTAGACGCATGTTCCAGTACCCGCGACGCCTGTGTATCAACGAAACTATCAAGCATATTTTTTGTGAACGATTTTTTCGAAGAAGTGCGTCGATACAAGCGAATTTCTTTGCTACAGGCATTGTTCGCTACGATTGTTTATCATTATTTAGTAAAGTGCTAACGATGCTACTAAGAATCGAATGATTGCTTTAATAAATTCATACGCGACGTGAGATTCTGTCAGAAATGTTATCTCCCAATGTTGAAAGGAAAATTGAAAAAAAAAAATCTAATAATTTCGTTTTCTCATACAAAGTGTTTCTACCAGTCAAATCATCATCTTCAGCGTTACAACCCGTGGTGGGTCTTAGCTGCCTCCAAAGAGATTCTCCATCCTGATCTTTCACTGGCTGCCACCCTCCAGTTATGCTGACAGTCTTCGGCAACGCCATCCAGCCATCTTAGCTTTGGTCTTCCGACGCTTCTTCAACCGATTGGGTTATTAAACAACACTCTTTTTAGGAGCTCCAGATCCTCCATACGGTGCAAATGACCCAGCCAGCGCAGTCTGTTAATCTTAATGAACCTGACTACGCTGATATCCTGGTTGAGATCATAGAGCTCCGTGTTGTATCTCCTACGCCAAGTTTGATCATCATTTATAGGGCCGTTATTCTGCGAAGGATTTTCCTTTAAAACGCGCCCAGCCTGTTTTCGTCGTGCTTTGTCAGCATCAAGGTCTCTGAGGCATACGTTAAGATTGGTCTAATTAATGTCTTATTTAGAGTGGCTTTAGTCTTTCTGGATATAAGGCGTGACTTTAACTGTCCAGTTAGACCGAAACATCTACGGTTAGATAGCTAAAAAATATCTTCTCCCAATTTTCGCACTCATTATCGTTCGTGACAACGGAGTCAAGATATGTGAACTCTTCGACAAAAGTGTCATTACTAATATTTATTGTGGGGTGGCTAATACCGGGTTACATTGTGACTGGCATGTACCTACTTTGTTTTTGCTTCATTAACTCGGAGTCCCAGTCTTTTGGCCGATGACTCCAATGACAAGAATGCCTCTCGCAGGGATGATTCTGATCTTGCAATAACGTCTATATATCGTCAGCGAATGCTAATATTTGGACTGATTTTGTACATATTGTTCCATTCATTTCAATACCTGTGTCCCTTATGGCTCATTCCAGTGGACAGTTGAACTTCTACCAGTCAAATGTGACATCAAATGCTCGTTATTTTATTATTGATAGTGACCCGAAATGAATTAGATAGGATTAAGATACCTACGATGATCCTATTGTTCTAATGGTTATCTTAACAGATGAACTTACGAAATTTGATAACGTATTATTTAACCCACCAGTTCAGTGAAATAATTGGGTACCTGCTTAACATTTTAAGATAATAATTATAACCAGGCCGGGACCTTTGCTTTTGTAATCAACATACTTTTAAAGGAGTGGTCCTCTTGAAGATGTACTTGCATACTATCTTATTAACAATAGCACTTACGATATCATGATTCATTGTGGATTAGGGCATTTTTAATTAGTTAATGCGGAGTTATCAAATAATGTCATGATGTGTCCTTAACTTATAATGTTGTCAATTAAGGGCATATTATATCAATCGTAATGATAATCTTCGACCGACATGGTCGAAGAATGTTCTGTTTTTCTTTTTGCAACTAGCTTTCCCGACAGACGTGGTCATAAATTGGTGGTAAAAGACGTGGTCCTGTGGTCATAAATATAAATATTAAATTCGAATTTGTATAATAATAAATTAATTACATTTTGAACAATGTAATTCCGTTCAATGCATCTGTTTCAAACCATTCATTTCCACCCGTAGGCTGTCAATCTCACAAACTGTTAAACAACTGGCAGGTCTGTCAATTTAATTTCAAAATGAGAATTATATTCAGTGTAAAAAGCACAAAGAAGGTTGTCTACTTAAAGTTTTCTTAATTTTTTTTTATGTTTCACGCAACTTTCTTAAATTTTTCTTTCATAATGACCTTCTGACAAACAGCAAACACAAAAAAAGATGAAGCGAAATTGGTCCAGCCACGGAATATAGGGCTCCATTTTAATAATATATGGAGTAAATCTGGAGTCTTTTCTTCTTGAGAATCAATCATAATTTTCAGATAAACACTAACTATCTATTGACCTAAATATTATATTGTGGTTGGTGGCCTAGAGGCAAATTGTTTTTCGCAGATCGATCCCCGCCGGTGGCCATAATTATTTGCCCTTAGCACACAATCATATTGCTTAGAAGGTTATTGAATGTGTAGGATAATTTTCAAGAGAGTACAAATTTGTTAAAAAAAAATAAACACAATTTTTTTATACAATAATACTATGTCGGCTATGGATGGCACAAATAACTTTTTGAAGGTGGAATGCCGGATTATTTAAAAATTAAAATCGTCATAACATAAGTACCTACATAATAAAACGGAAATAGTATTTGAAGTAATTTTCAACAACTAATAAAAAACATTATCTTTGCAAACTAAGAAATAATATCGTATTTCTATATTATTTTTCAAAAAAACTTTTAAAGGTTATTGAATTAATAATCAACGAAATACATAAGTTAACCTAGATTTTTTGGAGACCTTCAAATGAAGCCGAAAATAACTGTTGTTGTCGAAATTCATTCGATTTCTCAAAAATTACATTGCAACAAAGTTGTAAAATTTGAATTTTATAGACATAAAATCTACATAATTAAAACTGTATGACGGGTTTTAATATTTCTGATAGTTTTGATATAATCAACAGATATGCGTGAGATATTTGAATTTAATTAAATTCAGGTATGGGTGGGTACTCTATTAATATAATAATATCTATGTAATTACCTTGTATCGCCGGCGGTCAATTTCATATCGACAAAATCAACCAGGTTAACGGCTATTCTACGAATATTTCAAAGTTTCTGAATTCCAAAAATTTATACTTATTGAAATTAGCTATGTAGCTTATAAAATTAAGTAATAGTTGTAGATTAAATGTTATATTTGAAATAGATTTGAAGTCTTGTGCTTTATAATAATTGTTTAGTTACCGATATATCGTCGAAATATTTTCATAAATATGTTTTAAATGGAGGTCTCTTGTTGCCTCCCTATGCTCTTAACTACGATTCAAAAAAAAATACTATGCATTTTCAATTCAATTAGTTTTCTATGACAATTATTCGATAGTTTCTATGACAATAAATAAAGGGCTCCGCGGGAAATATTATATCGCTAAAATGTGTGATAGGTAGGTACTTGTTTAGAGGTTTCTACATAATATTTTTTTTTTATGAAATTGAATAAGTAATATGTGTTCACTCGAAGTGAACTCATATTCACTCTTAGACACTCCGTAGCTCTCCAAGTGGTAATGTGAAAAGTTGGGACCCAACAAAGACACAATTAAACATTTAATGACCCGTAATTTAAATAAAAACAATTGATTTGTTATTCTACAAATTTAATACCCTGACTAGTTTCGCAGGCACAGGTCCAGCTTGGTTACATCAGGTGACTTAGAAACTTCTTCATTGCTTCAGTTTCTTAGTCACCTGTGATCATGCAGGACCTGTGCCTGCGAAACTATAGTCGGTAATTTGTGGAATAAAAAATCAATTGTTTTATTACTGTATTTAAATAATTGCATCAACAATGCACATTCAATTCGTTAATTTAATTAATGCACCTTTTCTGTGCCGGTTGTCCGACAAGTTTTGATAGTATTTTTTTATTAGATATTTTGAATACCTAGAAGCATAAACACACGACAGCATTTAAAATAAGATGGGAAAAATTATCGAGGCAACATATTGTCTGCATTACTAGACTGCGTCTTGGCCACATGCGTCTGGATGCACATCTATTTAAAATTGGTCTCGTTGAATCTCCCTACTGCGAATGCGGTTGGGACGAGGAGACTCCAGACAATGTCATCCTGGGTTGCCCAATAAGAGACGCAATTGATATTTATTTCTTGCTAGAGAACGTAGAGTACCCAATAAGTATTGTCTATCTCCTTGGACTGAACTCTCATCAGGTCAACGAACTTATATTCCAAAGTGTCCAGATGAACATGATCCTAATATAGTCATATATTTTAGTGTTTGTTAAATTTAATTTTGTGTCATTGTCCGTTTTTTTTCTTTTCTTATGAATGTATGATTTTCGTGATTTAATAGGGCTATAACATCCAGTTGGATGAGCCGCCAAAAAAAAAAAAATTTTAAAATAAGAAAAGATCCACATTGTTAGCACATTTGTTCTGGATGTCGAATGAGAGATGTTGATAGAGAGTGCTCTTTTTCGAAACCGTGGCACTCTCCCTACTATTTATTTGGTGCTACGTTACTTTGCAGCAGAGATTTATATTGCCTCCAGTGGTACGTTAAAGGGATTTAAAGATTATGTAAATGTGGGTTACTTATTTGATTGATAATTTTTTTTTGTTTCTTTGTTTCAGATATTATGAAGTTGAATGAAAATGGATGAGGTAGACTTCAAGAGCATGTCCCCTATCACCACGCAGATATCCATCAAGTCCGATTCTTATGGATCGGGGAAAATTTACATCAACGACAACACGAATAATTCGAGTAAAATATCTATAAATTCGTCGGATAGTTCTCCGTATCTCGGTAAAGTTTACATCAATCAGGATTATTCGAGTGTTGATAAAATTTCTCTAAATTTCGATAACGATTCTACGAGTTCGGATAAGTTGTCGGTCAAATCAGAGAATGTTTCCAATTATACGACAGATTCCGCTGTTGACACATCCTTGAATCATATCAAAGTGATACATAAGGGCTATGACGAAGAGCCCGATGATGTTTTGTCATCCAAATCAGATATTTTATCGGATGTGTTATCGGGTAATTCCGACAGTACGAGAAACATAGACTCGAGAAGCGTGTCGCCGAGCACTCGGAACGAGTCGAGAAATTCCGACGCGTCGAGAAGTCTATCGCCCGTCGGTCGGAACGAGTCGAGAAATTCCGACGCGTCGAGAAGTTTATCGCCCGTCGGTCGGAATGAGTCGAGAAATTCCGACGCGTCGAGAAACTTATCGCCCGTCGGTCGGAACGAGTCGAGAATTTCCGGAGAAATAAAATCCCAAGATGGTGATTCTCGTATTGTGATAAAATGCACCAGTCCAACGGACGATAAGGATGTTTCGAAGCCGAAGCAGACTATGGAAGATTTTCGAAGGGAACTGATCAATCGTCCTGGAGACATGAGCAGTTTGCCAAGAGATCTTCTCCCGAAGAGGAATCCTTTCGTTAGGGTAAGTTTATTTCACAATTATTGTATTGCTACTAAATTATCCGTTATTGCGGATGAGAGCCAAGATTTTCCGATAACGTTCGTATACATTATTTTTGTCAATATGGATAGCTGTAGTTTCTGAGAAACATAACATTTTTTTGGACAGATAAAATAGAAAAAAATCCAACTACGCATATTTAAAATTAATACGGTGAGATGAAATTAGATATTCATATCAAATTTGGAAAACTCTAATAATTTCATACTTTAATACTTAGAAAATAAAAAGATTAAAATTCCCATACGAAATTGTTATTACATCGATGATTTCTGCTGAGTACTTTTTAGCGTTAATCAAAGCAGAGTTACGTATTTTGTCCATTCTAATTGCGCCTTGAGACAATGCCTATTCTAACTAGAACTAAATGAGCATCAGCATCAAGTATTTGACATTGTTTCATTTTGAAAGTGAGTTTGTTTCCCCAACACAAGAGACATTGTCAAAGGAAAAATATTTTTGATTGATGACTATCATAATTACCAAACATTCCACTCTAAATTGCACGTAAGTAGGTACTTAAGGTTATTGCAATCGAAACTTTCAAATTTATGGCAAATCAAATGATATCTAAATATGACTCTTTCTACATTGTTAATAATTTTTAAGTGACGATTCATAGACGAGTGTATTGAGTACCTACCTGCACGTTATCTTGACGTAATCACATAGATGTGTAAACTAATTGATACACTTATAATTTCTACCTTAAACGTAAATTTCAATACTGACTACGTACTACGTACAATGTTTGCTTTGCCAACGTTTGAAAAAGGTTTGTTCGGTTCGGTTTATTGATTTGGAATGATAAATGGAAAGCAAATGATGGTTTGATTTAACCAGTTGAAATCCAGCGTTTTTAGATTTAAACGATTGCCAGAGGAACAGAGTAAGTAGTTGTTACTCTAGTAGTTGTTAGGAAAGTTTGCTCCGAATCATAATAAGTGAAACCTATATGTAAATTGTGAAAGATGTTGAAAGTGCATTTGTGTTCAAGAGGCCAGATTCAAAAACGAAAATCTTAACAGGGAGGGGGGGGGGGGGGGGGTTATGAAAGCCTCTTAAATTCCTTCGATTTCTTTGCTTAACCTTTAAAAGAGTCACCGATCCTTTAATTTATATACTTTCTTTCTCTTTTCTGCAAGGAGAGCAGCAGGAATGAACCGAGCTATTGGAAAAAAATATATTTAAAGGAAAAGCACAGTTATTCGTTCTATAATTTGGCGAATTTTAAAATTCATTATCTGTTAGTAATAGTAGTAAAAATATACAGCAATAACTCAGCAGCTCAAAAAGTTTTGTAAAGGCTAAATATAACAAACATGATATAAATATCAAGTGAAGCATACAAGTCTGAAACATACTTGCTCTACTGGGAATCGAACCCGGGACTTGACTTAAGATATTGGTCAGTACAAAAATTCACTTTCAACTCCATATTCTCACTGTTCATATAATAAATCGAATAAACTATCATAAATTAGCTTTTAAGTATTAGATTGTTCTTTTACTTCAATTTTCGAGCCTAGTGATTATCCCATCCATATGGCTAAATAACTTACCAACTTGAACTACTGTAAAATTGATAAATGTGTGAAAAGAAGATTCCAAAATGCAGGTAGAACTTTATTGTTCAAATAGTTAGTACACTTGTGTCCGAGTAGTACTCTATAGCTATTGTTTACAAACTCTAACAAGCTTATAATAGCGATGTGAATTATTCACGGTGATAGACCTACCATGAAAGGTGTGATAGTCTAACACGAGTAGGTAGGTGTATTGATATAACGACTATGAGCTAATGTTGATCTCAATCTGGCTAAGTAGTAATCACTATTGTTACCATATTAGGGATGTCAACGATACGTTGAAATTACATTGATTTAATCCCAATATCAAATATCATCAAAGTTTAGATCTTAAGGAATGTATATCAACGACTAATGACAAACTAACGCTGCACGATTATTAAATGGTATTAACAAATCACTACGGAACGTCTCGAACAGAAGCCGACGGCTAAAGCGGATGTGTCGTCCGAGTGTTCAAGCGAACCGGTGTGTACCACACGAGCAGGTCTTACTTACAGTAGGTGGCTATGTTCCCTAAAAAATTCGCTAAATTCCCGAATATTATGAGAATTTTCAACATATGCAAAAATCCCAAACCCCGGGCAGGATTCGAACCTGCGTCCCAAAAGTTTAGATTTCAGTTTTAACTGTTTATTTTAATTTGATGTATTCTTACGTACTTAAAGGGACGGGATGATTGCCTAAGGAAATATGTAAATAACTTCGGGTAAAGGTTACAAAGGTCGTTTTCGATGAGATCAGCTAAAAACTATTAAGGTTGTTTTTATCGTGGTTAAGTACTACGCGTCAAAAGTAGGCAGTGGCTTAGTCCATTCTGTTGATCTGTGATTTTGCGAATCGGATGTACTACCATCAAATAAATTATTTCCGGTACGTCCTATATATTTTTCTAAGAATACATACATACATACATACATACATACATTCTCCCTTTTTAAGAATGAAACATTTTTTTTTATTTAAAAAAATTAAATTTATTCATATTATGTAAAAATCTGGAGGGTCTAGAATCTTATGACAAAATTTGTATACCTACTTAATAAATATAATAATTTAAAAGCTATTGCTTTTGATATACATGGACTTATTGCAGACGGAATCGATCCATTCTCAGGAAAATTACAGTACCTAACTGGCAGAATGAGTACAGTGTAAATAAAGATTGATCTTTTTTGCCAAAAATCGTATAAAATCTTCTCCTAAAAGCGCTTTCAGTCCACTTTTGACGTTTCCCACAAAGTTTCTATATAACATAATAAAAATAGGTTTGGGATCATTTTTTATTTCCCAACAAGACCTATCTAAATACCAGCCCTGTTATTAATTTCATTTTGGACAATCGATTTTTAGTAGTCATAGAATAAAAACAAAATCGATGTATAATTGCATTCACTTAATCTAGTTGTGAACAATATTATGCAGATGACGGCGCTCTATGGTAGTGGAAGAGAATGTATGGGGCCCATCCATACACAGTGACTATAAACTCAGATAAATAAATTGTCCTATATTATGTGTATCATCTACTGCATCCATGGTTCCCACAGAGAGACAGAAAAAAACATTTGAGAGAGTGTATTAAATAATAAATAACATGTTTTGATATTTATCATATTGAACATTTTGAGTTATCGATTGATTGGAAATGTTTCGATTTCTTTCGATTGTTTCCGAATCGAAAAGTTTAATAACATCAAAGATTTATGTATCTATGAATTGTTGACAGGCTTCCAAATGTGCTTGTTTATTCTGTTCACAGATTGATAAATTGTACAGTTTTACTTTACAGAATTTTTAAATATGTTTTCTATCGGTTTCATTAGAATTTATCATGAATTAAAATTTTGGATTTCGTGGTAATGTAAAGTGATCGATTGGAGTGAATATAGTCGCAAGTGATTTCAAGCGAATGATTTCCAAATGTCAAAATTCTCCTGATGACTGCCAAATTTGTTTGTACTAAAACAAATTCATCTTTATCAAGAAATATGACACTATATCAGGAGGTAATTATCAATAATGGCCAAGTCCGAAAAAAGTGAAATGAGAAATTCAGATATTTGTATACTGCAACTTTGAGATACTTTCTTAGGCTTGGGATGCAACCGAGTTGTAAGTTGTTGTGAGAATTACACGTTTTATAAAAAAAACCTGTAAGATTTGTATTTTATTACGACCAAAAAACGCATTTTTTTTATTGGACATGACTAAATTTGAATATTATCCATGGACTTGACTATTTTTGAACAAAAACCTTAGGGACTTGACTACTTTTGCATGCAACTAAAATTAATAGGGTTGTCAATTTCAAACCAAAAAACACTTTAAACAACATATTTATTTGTGAAGTAAAAATTCAAAAAAATATATATATATTTTATGTTCAATGTGCATATCACATATTATAAGGTAGGTACTTACATCATATTTTTCGGATATATAAATATAACAATGATTTTCACCAAAGGTTTGTCAAAGAATAAAAATAAATAAAAAAAAGAACATAAATAAAAAGAGAGCGACAGTAGTGGGACTCTACGCCCTTGAATTTCTTCTTCTTCTTTTTTTATGCATTTCCACTCACAAATGAGTGATTTATTATGTTGAATTTCTTGATGAATGTTATAATTTGCTGCTTCAGTTCTATGTTTTTCCGTGATTTATGATCGCCATCTCGATTTTCTTTACTCATATTACCTGTCTTAAAAAACCTCGATATCACGCCACAAACCCTTCCTTTTTTGATTTGTAATGCTTTCAAAAACGTTTCCATGCAAACAGGAATCACACTACCGTTACGTTTTTTATTCCGTATATAATATTTAGGTTTTTTTTTATTTCCTTGTCCACTACGTGGTCGTCTTCTGTTCGGTGAATTTGCATTACAGTACTTGATAATAAAGTCATCTTGAGAAAGTTTTGAAGGAAAGGCATAAAATTAATTGTTGAATTCCCTTATATCCTGAGGTGTTAATGCAGCACATTTAAATTTAGAATTATTGTGTCCACAAGGATTGTTACAGAGCCCCTGCTTTGCAGAATACCTAAAATGTTAAGGTATATCGATGAGTATTTTCAATACATTGTGCTCATTAAGTTTTAGTACCAAAAAGAATAAAGATGGGAATGTGACAGCACTGTCAAATGAACTGTCAATTCCATACAAAACTGTAACCTTATTTTTTTCATTTTCTCCCTTTTAGATCCATTTGGCGAACCCATTCTTTTTCTCGCTTGATTAGGAGGCACTTCAGTAACATATTTTTCCATTTTCAAAACTCGGAAATCACTTTAACCCCGACAATTTTATTATTTTTTAGAGAGAAATGCGCACACAAACGTTCCTTTTGAAGTATGGAAAAAAAAACAAAATGGCGGATATTTGAAACTCTCTGATTGGTTCATTTAGACTTGGACAAATTTGAATGTTACAGTGCAAAGACATGACCAATAATTTTGAATGTGAGGCCGATATTTCATACAATTTTACTCCATTTGTTGATGGCAATGACTAATTTTAAATATCAGGAGTTGTAGATTAATAGATACTAGAACATTGTAATGATATGTCAAAAAACTCTACTACTGGACTTGACCACTTTTGAAAATTACCTCCTGATATTAACGTTTTCTTTTATGATGAAAACAAAAGCCCTGATAATATTAAAATTATTTTGTTTTGATTGTTGTTTTTAAGAAAGGGACCTATTTGAGAAAAAAAATTGTCACATTTTGCTATAAAAAGCGGTTCCTCTAAAATGTTGTGGGGTGGCGTGTCTCAGAGGTGATTGATCGAATAACGGGACATTTTAAACGAATTGTGATTTTTTTTTCAAAGTTAATAGATACTAAGCTTAAGCCGAATTCTCACGGAATCTCCATAATTATTATCTTTTATAAATGTTTATTTTTATGTATTTTCTCACTAAACTCTTCAGCATATTTATTTTAGTAAACCCCATTAATCAGTTAAAAACAATTTCAGTCAGTTTGATTTTTTTCCATGAACAGTTTAAGTATTTTTTTACATAAGGTATAGTTTACGAATGCTTCTTACATCGGTCGGACAAAGCTACTATCTTAAATACGGCTTGAAGAACTTATTTGTGAAAAGTACCTTAAGAAGAAGATTACCATACAATTTATTTCACAAACCTAAAGAAATAATTAATTCCACAACAAGTTAGGTACATGTAATGTAATGAATTCTAATCATCAACAGATCACTTCTTCTATTGTTAAACAAATGTGAAACATTTTTCTTAATTTGATTTGATTTATATGAAATATCTTATTGTTTTAATTTTTTCAACTGTCTACATGAAGTTCCATACTCTACTTTCGTTTTGTGGTTGATTTATGACTCAACAATTTGCGTACAATTCGTTTTCATTCGAACAAAAAAAAAGTAAAAACATCGATCTAGTTTTGTTCAGCAATAATTAAACGTTTCTTCGATTGTTTCAAATTTATTATATGATTGATTCAAAATATAGTGTGTGAATATTATTTAGTCATTTCTGAACGAGTAGAATTTAAGAAATGTAGAGAGACAAAATAATAATAGCACATTAAGCTGTGCATTACCTAGGTGTCTATATTTCCAACCCATCTTACGTTCAAGTACCTATCTTACTTATCTGCCTTTTTGACAAATCTTCTATGGTTACAAACACAACAAACGCATTATTTGTGAAAAAATAATAGCAAATTTTCTGATATTTTGGTAAAGATATGCTGCTGTATGGACAATTTAAATTACAAGAAATTTGACTGACAACAAGGAATCATGAAGAAAAATCAGTCGTTGGACGAGACGCGAAAGAAAATGGAAGAAACGATGCTTCCTTATATTTCAAACTCTCTGAACTTCCGTCAAAATTATAAAAAATTCGTTAATCGTAAGATTACATATAAATCACTGATCATTTTTTACTTAAATTATAAAAAAAATATTTAATCCGCGTTTGTTATGTATGAAGATGACATTTCATACAAAATTTTGTAAACAAACAAATAGTAGCTGGGCAACGCGAGTGGTAACTACCAATATAGTTAAGTCATACGAAACCTTTATGTTTCAGCCAAAATAAACCAATTCATGTTTGATCACTTCAATTTTAATATTTGTACTTACTTAAAAAGTATTCTTTGAGTATTTTCTTCAAAACGTCATTATATTTCTTATAAATTTAGTTGGTGCATCATGGTTGTAAGACCTCGATGATTATTTCCATTTCCATTGTTGTGGATTCTTGTGGACCTTTTCCCTGCATTTCCGATGCTGAGTTGCACTTATGAGTTTTTATATTTTTTTGAATGAAAGGTGATCGGAGTGAATGGCACTGTTATCCTGCATATATGCAACTAGTCTCAAAAATATAGTTTATTTATGTTATTTTCATTTTTGTAATATTCCAGTATTTCTAAAAAAAAAAAATAAGTATTATCTCGGCACAGGCGTCTGCTTAGTGAGATAATAAATCCCAAAATAAATAAATAAATATTATATATAGATTGTAAGTACTTGTACTTATTATTGTACTTTTGTTATTGGTATGGGAAATAAAATAAATAAAAAAAAAAAAAATTCTCGGGAATGCAATATTTGCTTTATTTGTTTAAAATTTCTATTATCAAAATGATATACCAAAACAAAATGGACCAAAATATGAAGGGAGCACCTAATTGGACGGGAAATAAACTTAAAAACAGTATATTTATTACAGAAAGCGTTGTTGTACACTTGAAACCATTGTCAGTTGACATAAAATCCAACATGGCGGACAACATGGTTGACATAAAATCTACAGAGATCAGCTCGCAATCAATCGATATGGGTTAAACTACGATTGCAAATTTTCTACCGCTGAACTCTTATTTTCCACTGATCACAGTTTTTTTTTATAAAGCAGTCAGTAATCAACAGAGAGTTCATCTTCAAACGCAGTTAGTTCCCTGTATTTTCCTATCATTTCAACTCTTCAGATATTATTAAACTATAATAATTAGTGGTCGTACGAGGCTCGAAATTCGACCATAACTTCTTTAAACTATTAAGGTTCCATTATCAAAGACTGATGAGCGAGCGCTATTTCAAAATTTTCTTTCAAAAACAATGTCATAGATAATATATGTCAACAATCTGATTCTTAAATATCTTTACACTGTAAAAATATGGTGACGATATAAGAGTATGCACATCAATATTCACTGTTGTAATTTGGCTCTATCAAATCACAATAAAAATAATTGCTGCAATTACCATTGAAATGACCGTGACTCTGAGACCATCCATGTCCGCAACAACCGGATAAAATGCGATGTGCCAACGCTAAGGTCATCGTTGAATCTATTTTGTGTGATTACTATGATGTTCATCATATCATAATATCATATTTTTTATAGGTTGAATATCATGCCCGTAATAACCAAAGAAGAATTGATTTTTCCCATAGACCTGTTATCAAAATCGTGGTTTTCAACCTTTAATAAATCAGCTAATGTGAAGACGCGACGAGATGTGGCGCTAAATTATGATATGTGGCCAACTTTTTGATGTTGTTTCGACTTTTACGGACGGAACTATACGACCGTTTTATACTGTTGATGTTGCTAAGAAGGCTGGTAAATAAAACATTATGCTTTGTTTTCCTAGAAAAGATACACTACGAACGCAGTTGTCTTTGAGACAAATACAAAGCATTATACGTTTCAAAAATAATAGATTGTAAAACTTTTCCACATTTTTTATTATCCTGGCTAGTATCGTAGGCATACGTCCAACATGGTCACAGGAGACTTAGAAACTTCTTTCTTTTCTTTTCTCCTGTAACGATATAGGACGTGTGCCTACGAAACTAGTCAGGATAATAAAAAAAATTGTAGAAAAGTTATACAATCTTTTATCTGAACTTTATTTTCAAATAAACTCCACCAAGAAATGCATGTTCATCTAGTAAACTTCATTATACGTTTTATCTCTTTTACTGCCAGCAAAATATAGATCGCGCGAAAGATACAATGAATGTTTAGTGTCATTAAGTTCAACCTGGATACCATAAATCATTTTATCGAATACAAACATAATAAATGCATTTTGTTGTGAAAAAAATGTCGTTTTTTCTGATTTTTTGGTGAAGCTATGAGGAATTCGCTTGTAATCTTCTTTAAAAAACAATGACATGGATACGTCAACTTTGATATGTTGATATGTACATTTTTTTTTTCAATATTATTATTAAAGACAAACAATATTAATCTATTCTCAGTTTGACCACAGATAAACAAAAGAATATATTATGCGTCTGTGTTAGTTTCAAATACATCGTTGTGTATTTGAGTATAAAATAATAAACATAAAAGTAGTTTTTGTAATGTTTTTTTCATTGATTTATTTTATTTTTATGTATAATTTAAAAAAAATGCATTTGCCACTCCTCCTATACAAACTATAAGTATTCATCCGCGCAATTTTCGTAAAAATAGTCACAGAGTTTTTCCTTCATGTATATATGTATAGCTATACCGCTCTGAAATTTTCTAGGTTCCAGCTATCCCCACTATCCAAGTACATACTTTAAAACACAAGAGATTTTTAAACTTAAAAATATAAAAGTTTAGCCTAGAGCAGTTACATTTTTTTTTCAAAATACGTATGTTCAGAATGTCCTCGCAGAAATTATTCCACATTAATTCTGAAGAAAAACAAAGTTATAACAGTGTTATCAATGTCTTTCAAACAATCTCACGATAGCAAAACAAATTGAAAAGTGGTTCTAGAATTGGAAACTCTCCGGAATCCGTTTCATACTTTTTTTTATACTTTACCTATTTCATCCATAATACTTGTGCGATAAAATGTTTTCATCAACCGTGAATAATGGGGATTGATAAAAATATCCGACGGCCTGTTCCTATTGTTGGGTTTTCATAATGATTACATCATGACATCACACAAAATAATATCATGATGCCAGCCGTGTTATGTTATTTTGTCGTGATTATTGCCGTGTTATCGTGTATTGAAAATTTATTAAGTATCTTGATATCAAGATATTTTATAATAGTTTTTGTTCAATTAGTCTTAGCTATACAGGTCATTTTTATAATATCCTAGAACAACACAATATAGAGCAACAAAAAGTTACCTTTGTCAGTCGATCAAATACACAGATTTTCTTTACGAAACCATAACATATCAAGGTTCTTAATAGAAGATTTGGTGGATTCTTTGCTTTTACAAATTAATTGCTCAGTAATTTTTCAATACTTTGTAAAAACGTTGCTTGCAATAAAATGCAGGCTTATAATTTGATAGAAACAACGATATTTTTTTTACCAATTATTCTAATAGATGGGTATTGATTTCATTTTTTTGTATACTCTGCCCCCGTAGACAAATTCAAATTGGCGTTCGACTACAAACGAAGATTTCGCTAATGTATAGTGCGAAAAAATTAATTGTCCACCGGAACATAGAAACAATTATTTAAACCAAACAATGAGACTTGTATAAAAATGTAAAAAGTGGACAGTTAATTTTCTTCCTACTCTACATTGTCGAAGAATTCGTTTGTAGTCGATCGCCAAATGCATTTTGTCTAGGCCCACTGGAAACATTTTATTATTATGGTCAACAATAAAGAGATAAAAAATGCGCATTTTTTTTTAATTTAGCATTGGGATGCATCATAAAATTTTATGTTTAAAAAAAAAACACTGTAAGAAATAGATTAAAGATATGAATAAAAAAAAATAATAGTAGACACAATCCTGTATTTAGTGTGAAATCATAGAAGTTGTACCTACTATTTTTTTATTGAATTTTGCTGTATCGCACATTTTTTACTATTACGAACAATATTGTTGATTTTTTTTAAACGTTCCAAACGTGCAGAACTTTAAAAAAATAATTTCAATTCGAGAATAAACAAATGAATATTCAGGTTTTATTGCAACAAGTTATTCACGAGCAAGTAGTTACACTTGATCAACAATCGATTCACAACAATATTTTTATTGGTGGAACCCGAGTTAAATTATAAAAATACAATATAAATAATCAGAATATCGAATAGCAAAAATATACAATCGTGACGAGAGATTTTTTCTCATCCCTGTGTGTAATCAAATACCGTCATACATATGGTATTTTTAGAGAGAGAAAAAACTCGCCTGGTCAGTATATTTTATGATTGGGTACACCTGAAGGTCATAATCTTCGTATTGTAAGGAACAGTGATACCTCGAAATAAGAATGCTACGACATACGAGCTGTCAAGCGATCCTTATGTTAGTTTAAGATACGAGCAAATACATATTATATTGGGGTTTCTCTCAGTTCGTGTTAAAAAGGCAGCATCTGCTATATCTGAGCTATTTTGTTACACTTTTTTCTGCATATGCGCTGGAAGGCTGGCACAAATAAATCTCTTTGGAAAGGTTTTTTTTTTTAAAGACATTTAGGTGAAAATTAAAATTAGATATTTGGAAAAGTAGCGATAATAATGAAAGCTGGGAAAAAAAATAAAGCATAATAAGTAACAATATCTAAATTGAGCCTTAGCATTTAAGAAGAAAATTCAGTGATGTCTTTCATTAAGTTGCGGAGAGTAAGCGCTCAAGTTTTTTCATTTTAGTAACTACACATTTTAGGTTAAAGAGTATCCTAAGCCTTTTGGCCCATAAACCAAGAGGTTGCGTTGGCCTCATGTGAGGCGATTCCCAGCTATCTTCCTATTCACGACACAATCTTTCAGTAGAACAGTGTATCTTTCTTCACTTTGAGTGAGCACAGATTCATTTCAAAACAAATCAATAAAAAAAACATGTACGTAACAAAAAAAACTTGGTTTGTTTTTAAAGAACTGAAACTGTCATACATATCCATTTTTACATTTCATTTAAATCAACGCGAAAATGGCATTGAGAGACGACCAATGCAGGAACAAATCGATCTCGTAAGTGGAAGTATCCACGAGTCTAATTATACTCAATACACGACTTGAATATTTTTACTTTTATTTGAAAGACGCAAGAGCGTCGATATGCGATAAAACATATTACAAACGTGATAGTGGGATTGGGGTCAAGTGAATATTATCGTTTTTCCAATGTAAAGGCGTATTGAATACGTAGTCTTCTCTCTGTAGTATTGATCTCTTATTAAAGCCTTACTCAAGTATTTCTACGAAACATTAAGTTGGAATAGGGAAATATTTTCACCTGAATTCAGAGTTGTTGTTTTAAGGTGCCTACCCAACCTTTTATACGCAAATTTTTAGTGGTTTAACTCAAAACTTATGTTTCTTAAAAACCAATTGATTTCTTCTTCTTTCTAGTTGCAATCCTAGGATAGGTCTGCAACAAGCAAGGCATGTCCATTCCTCAACTCCTCCCTGTCAATTGCCAGCCTCTACAGTTCCTGGTAGGTGCTGCAGCGCATGTCCAAGTCCATGCACCATTTGCATTGAATAATTTCAATGAGTGAAAACGCAATGAATTCAATTATGTTTTTTTATTTTAGGAAACATAAATTCGCAATTCAGTTGATGTCCTCACGCGAGTGACTCAAAAAAACTGACTGAATTAAGTTTGTAACAATTATGTATTCAAAATTTTGAAAAAAGAATTACTAAAAGTTTCGTCCATTGCAACTGTTTTTATTATGAATTCAACATTTGAAAATAGAATTACTAAAAGTTTCGTTCATTGAAACTGTTTATATTATGAATTCAACATTTTGAAAAGAGAATTACTAAATATTTCGTTTATTGCAACTGTTCTTATTATGAATTCAACATTTTGAAAGAGAATGACTTAAGGTTTCGTTCATTGCAACTGTTTTATTATGAATTCTACATTTTGAAAAAAAAAAAACAATTACTAAAAGTGAAGTGAGTCAAATATCAATTCAAGTTGTTTTGTAAAATAAGGCACTTTTTGTAAATAAGCAGCAAGTAAAGCACCTGAATTTGAAAGAACGGGAACGAGAGAATGTTCAAATGGGTATTTTTAATAGATTAATATTTAAACTTAACAATAACGGTAGATATAAAATAAATTTTTTGATACACTTTTATATTTCAATTTAGCAATTTGATGCGAATTTGTTGCAATCAAAAATTAATTATCTTGAATACTAATTAATTAAAACGGTAGGTAATTGTAATTATTGTATTTCGTTATTCTGTTAATTATTGTTAATAAAATCAAATGATTTCTAGATTTCTATATCATTTTTTTTGTTATATTATTAAAAAAGATTATTATTAATTTTGTCTTGAATCCAATCTTGTGGGAGATCTAGTTCAATAGTTCGTTAGAAAAATGATTTTTCTATAAGTACCTACCTACTTATTTATTATAATTTTTGTTACTTATTTCGAATAAAATGATTTATTTATTTTGAATTGATACAGATATATAGGGTTTTATACTTATTTATATTCCTATTACTTACCCTAATATTAACAATAACCTTAGCATTTTCTTTTAAAGATTCTACCAATGGTACCTACATAAACGTTCCTTTGCAAAAATTTTACATATAATAATATTAGTATACCTTCACATGGTCTTCATAGATCTGGAAAAGGCATTCGACAGAGTCCCAAGAACCCTGATATGGGTAGCACTGAGATCCCAGAATGTACCAGAAGCATATGTGCACACGATACAGGATATGTATGATAATGTAAAAACCCAGGTAAGGTGTACATCAGGTACTTCTCCAGAATTTCCAGTAAAAGTGGGGGTGCACCAAGGTTCCGTCCTCAGCCCGCTACTGTTCATATTGATCATGGACTATTTGACCAAAACTGAGATGGACGGCCTCCTAAAAATCCTTCTATTCGCGGATGACATAGTTTTGATTAGCGATAAACACGTAGACCTGCAAATTGAACTGGAAAGGTGGAGGAAAATATTAGAAGACAACGGACTGAGACTAAGCAGGAAGAAAACGGAATACCTTTATTTACCATTTGAGCCAGAAAGTTTGACCGTGCCTAGGATGCCCACAATGATATTGGATGGGGTAACGCTGCCAAATAGTGACTCCTTTAAGTATCTAGGATCACTCATCCAAAATGACGGAAGCTCTGCGGCAGACGTAACACACAGAATAAATGTAGGATGGATGCAGTTTAGATCAGTGTCGGGAGTTCTATGTGATCCAAAAATGCCAATCAAATTGAAAGGGAAAGTCTATCAGACAATTGTCAGACCCGCACTCCTGTATGGCTCCGAATGTTGGACAATGTACAAGACCTATAATAGACAATTAGAGACAGCAGAAATGCGTATGCTGAGATGGTCCACTGGTGTGTCCCTAAGAGATAGGATCAAAAGTGCTCACATTCGTGGAAGCCTAGGAGTGACAGACATCAATAGTAAACTAGAGGAAAGGCAGTTGAGATGGTATGGACACATAGAACGACGACCACAGGAGCATATTGTACAACAGGCAATAAACCTGAATGTTCCACGTTCTGTGGCTAGAGGGAGGCCAAAGAATTCCTGGGTGATGCAAAGGCGCGAGCAGATGCAAAGATGTGGGGTGGGGGAAGTAGTGCAGCAGAGGAGAGTCTACAGCCTGAGGACGAGGAGAGCTGACCCTAGCAGTCTTCATAGACGTTAAGCTGGGAGCAGGCCAGGGAGAGAGAGAATATTAGTAAAAATGTATTTGAAGTTAATGAATAAATGAGTGAGTCAAAAATTTCGAGTGCTTCCAGTCTTCTTTCTTCTTCTTCGATGGCGCTACAGCTCAAATCGAGCCTTGGCCTCCTGTAGACAACGCCTCCAACTCCTCCTGTCCTCCGCTGCGGTCCGTCAATCCGTCACCTGCAGGAGTTGTGCCGCATCCTTCCTAACTTCGTCTTCCCATCTGAGCCTAGGTCTTCCGCCTGGGTGACCCTCGAGGATCCTCCTAGTAACCCGTGATGATGGTATTCTCTGCAGATGCCCGGCCCATCTCAGCTTACTCAGCCTGGCATGTACAGAGAGCCTGGGAGCCTTGTAGATGTTATATAGCTCTTCGTTGAATCTAATTCTCCAGGTTTCTCCATCATTCATGGGCCCCAAGATTTACGCAACACCCTCCACTCAAATGTATCCAGCATCTCGGCAGATTTTGTCGTCATCGTCCATGCTTCACATCCATATGTTACCACTGTTCTTATGATCGTTTTGTACAGGGTTATTTTGGTCTTCCTGTGGACGTTTCTGGATTTGAGCATTGGTAGGAGGGAAAAGAGTGTTCTGTTTCCAGTCGCGATCCTCCGTTTTATTTCCACATGGTCTTCGTTATCTTTGGTAATGGTGGATCCCAGGTAGGCAAATTCATTCACTACCTCAGTGTTCTTTAACTCTCTTAAATAAAAAAAAAAATGTTTCGGCTAAACTCTAACATCTTATAATAAAAATTCATTGTAAATCATAGCACACTTATTTATACGAGTCTGCGATGCGCCGGACGCCAGCTAGTACATGTACGAATACAAGCTTCGAAAGAATTTCGAATATTTGTGTGACCGATTCATTATTGCAACCTTGACATACCTGAACATGAAGATACTGTCTATAAAAAAAGGAGAAATCGGAATACTCTCGAACCTTATAAAATTAATTCCCTTATACTGAGAATCAATACATGATTATTGATTGCATTGTCCTAGGAATGTTCACAGTAAAAAAAAAAATATCTCTGCCTACTGCATAAAGATACAAATTAAAAAATACTTAGCATAGTTTCGCGTTTCGTTCCATATCAAGTCAAAGATACTTAATAAATGCTTTGTATGGAGTTTGTTTAAAATCTTTCGATGTAAGTATTTTTAATAAATATGTAGGAAACATAGAAACTGAAAGAAAAGAAAATATAACTCAATTAATGAGATGGTAAAAGGTATTCTCTATACATCGTTTTTTATTTTATTGGATTTAAAGAAAGTTTTGTTTATTTTAATCATTATTTTAAATCAGTGTTTTTCAATCTTTTTGAATACGCGACCCCTTTACAGTTTGAAAAATTCTAGCGACCCCCTTAGACGATAGACGGTAAAAAAATAATCTCTATATCTCTATTTTGTTACTATTATTCGTTATTTAGACCTACCACGCTGCAACAAGCCATTCACTCCGATGCTGACAATGAAGGTAGATGGATTCTAAATCCTTTTTGGATACCTACATACAGTACAGTAGAACTACCTACATGATCTCACAACAAAATATTAAAGAAAATCTGATAGATTTAGCTGCTGACGGCAGAAATGGTATTCATTTGCAAAGTGTTGACGTGTTCTGAATGAATAGATAGCAAGAATATCCAGAGCTGGAAAAGAAAGCTCTAAAATTATGAGTGCCATTCGCCACATCTTACCCCAGTGAACTGACTTTGTTATCAATGGTGGACAAAACTTAAAATAAAGGTAGGTAATAGACTTAAATGAGAAAATATTTTGATAATTAATATTTCAAAAATAACACCACGATTTTGACATATTTAAAAAAAATAAACTCATTGAAACTGTTTTGTATTGAAGTATAAAACCTTGCTTTTTCCTTTTCTCGGCGACCCTCCGAGTAAGGCTTCACGACCGCTTTAGGGGTCGCGACACACAGATTGAAAAACACTGATTTAAATGAATTACGCACAGATCTATAATGCGGTGTTCACACGGGGCGATTTAAGGCCAGACGATTTCGCTTGCATAAAAAAAATATCGATCGGTCGCCCATTGATCGTGTGATGTGTTCACACGAGTCCACCGGCATACATTCAATCTGTCAGGTGCGCTGATTTTGACGTAGTTTTAAAAATGGCGGACGGAGTGTTTGGGGTTGTTGAAAATGTTGTTTGAGACGGTATAAGGACACTCCTAATTAAGGAAAAATAAAAAAAACGCAGATATTGGGTGCGGAATTAGATTCTAAGGAGAAATAAATTTGGAGCAGTGCTGTCATCTGTCAAGAAACAGAACATACGGACGCCGCGCATATCTGCGCATGCGTGCATCGTTCCACCAGAAACAAAAGTTGAAAGGCGTTCAACTTGAGGCGATATCGCTTTCAACCATTTTTATCGCTTCAGATTTATCGACAATCTGTTCACACGGTTCAATTGGCTGGCGATATTTTGGTGTCCTGGCGATATTCGCCTCGTGTGAACACCGCATTAGTGTGCGTTTACACCAATAGAACATAGAGCCAGAAACAGTGTGTTTTTTTATCGTTGATATTGGACACCGTGGAAGCAACAACGAGCAAGAACTCTATTTCATAAGCAATGACAGATTACACAATACACATTTCTGTATATGAAGAGCGGAGGTGAACAAGCGTAGAATGGAAGAAAAATTAGTGGCAAATTCACCGCAGATAGATTAGAATTAAATACTATGCTAGCAAATGAGCTTTCTACTATATAGTTTAATCAGGTTGGAGCCAAATTTATTTGAACGGTTTCTTTATTTTTCATCTTTTTTATTTTACTGATTGTTCGAAGCGGGAAATCAATAAAAGAATTGAATTTGTATCAGTATTTAGATACTTTTGAGAAAAGGTTTCAAAATTTAATATTGTAAGAGGACATGTCGCTTCTAGTTCTTAGTAGGTATAATAAATCAACGTTTTCACTTTCATCATTTTTATTGGCAAATACATCCATCTTCATTGCCATATATACTTGATTTCAAAGTATTAATAGCACTGAAGATGATCTTATAACCGAAAAGCTGTAGGTAAAGATTGTGAAAAGTAATACTTCATAACAATTATTTATCTTTGGTATATTTACATGCGCGCGCATGTAAGTCAATCATCGTGATCTGCCTCGCTCTAAAACAGCCATCACCAGATCATCGTATTATGATTACACTCTCACGCATGTATTTATTTCCTATGGGGTTCGCATGCATCCGATGATTTGCACTAATTATCATTCATGTGACTATCATTTTACTCTTAACATTGCATTTTTTATACTATGCATTGATAGCGATTATATGTTTTTATCTAGTCCATATACTAGATTTAAAATATGCGTCTTTACAAAGTATATGATTATTGATAGATAGATAGGTGGTATAAAAATATATTATCATGAGTATGTGTTTGTTTGTTTTTGTTATTTGATTGGATGATTGTGAATGTTATGTGCTTAAAACAGTGCCGTATCAGAAAATACAGTTATAATACTAAAAAAAATATTTGCATTTTTTTTTCAATTATTGATACAAGAAAGCGGCAACATTCTCTCAAGTGGTCTTCGATGTCGGAGGGATCCCATAGAACTACAGAAAAGGGGAAGAAGAAGTGAATGTGCAGATATACGGACGTTAAAAAAAACATAGATATGAAAACTTGGATCATAGAAGTTTTCTTAGTTAAGAAAAATATCTTGGATGAAAGCAGAAATAAAAAAAACTGACATTTGTATGTTTCATATATTGAAATGCACATCATTAGTACCTACCTATGGTGCAAAGGTATTATTTAACCTAACATTTTTCAATTCTTGAAAATGTCGGGCCCTGTTGAATAATTATAAGTGTGAACGTAACGTTTGCAGAGTGTCTTATTAAGGTTCATTATGAGAGCTATTTAGTCCAGTGCTGAGGTGTAATTAATACCAGATACCATTTGAATACGTAATTGAGATGTTTTGTGTTCGTTGATCTTTGAGCCTCTGCCTGCATTATGTTGCTCACAATAATTATATACTCCGCACCTTCTTAAGTATATTTTTTATTATAATTGTAGTACGCAGGAACTGAGTTTCAACTTATCGTATTTTTCCTCGTATTCCATAATCGAGCAGATACTTTTTGCTTATCTTTATTTTAGACTGAATCCAATGGATGCACTAATTTCAGTTAAAAAGAAAACTCTTTCATGCTGCTCCTTGATTCATAATCATTTGGATTTTCGGCTCTGTAGGTTTTTTTCTCCCCTTACAGGGTCCAGGTTTCTCAAGTTTTTCTAGTGCCTTAACTCACAATTGGAGTTTGAGGATGTTAAAGACTTAGACCGACCTGATTTGACAATAACCTGGCACTGAAAGCGTCTGAAAAAGAATCAATAAGAATATTAGGATGAGCAATTCGATGCTTAGTTCACGAGAAACACCAAGTATATATCTTATTTCTTTGAGTTAATCTTTGAGAATTTCAACGTTCATTTATTCACTTTTAACCACGATTTAATGAAAATAGCAATTATGATCAATAGCTCCCATCAGAGTTACGAAGACGAGGAATATCGTCTCATCTCGTCCTAAGTGGGGTCACAGATGGAGTATATTTAATATTATATTATAAGCCGAGAAAAAACGTAATTATGTAATAAACTGAATGTTTTTATAGGCTCACGTTATCATTGACACTCCATTACCTTCGGTTAATGGCATTGTACTTTAGTCCCCACAATAGCCTCTGCTAGGGACATTGTTGTTTAGTTTTAGTACACCTATTATTAGCCTCAGACTGATGTCCACTATACACGACATTATATCACGTTTTTTCTACACGTGATCTTCGCTAAGCAAGCCGAAGCCTCTTTTATGTAATATTCAACTATCATAGATGTTTGTTTTTAATTATTCTGTTTACCTTTACGCCAGATTATCGTACATTTTAGCTAATTAGAACATATCAATTAAAACCACATCATATTATAATGATTTGATTTTTTGAACGATCATAGTCATAACATGGATTGAGCTATTGAGCTAGATATAATTAATTTCTCATTCGACATCATACAACACCAACACACATACATACATTTTAGACCATCAAAAACGCTATGCATATTTTTGTGTCAGAAAAGGGTTTTTATATCATGGAACAAAATCCGATTGTCCTTCAAGTGTATTAAACATACACAACTGATAATACATACTAACTTTAAGCTAATATGGACATAATAAGTCTCATTTGAAGTTCCACAAATTTAAATAAGAAATATTTTTAATACAGTTTCTTTAAAAGGTAGGCACTGTTATATATTTTAATGGTTATATTTGAAAAAAAAATGAACTTCATACAATATTCTAGCTTTTTAACTGGGCGAAAGTGCGATTACCTGCCCCATGCAAAAAGTTTCAAATTCGAGTTTTTTTCGGGGAATTCTCTCTCTCTCTCTCTCTCTCTTTCTTTCTTTCTATGTTTGTTATCTTTAACACCTGATTCAGCAATGCTCATCTCCTCTATATCATTGTCGAATTGCTGAGCAAAATTTTTCGTCATCTTTTTCCATAATCTGAGACTGTTTAAAAAAAAAAAAGTTTTTTCGTTCTTATGCTTTGATTAAGTGCCAACGTTTTTTCAATAGATATGTTGTAAATATTTGATAACAAGCTCAGAAACAGACAAACAAAAAAAATATATAGAAGTGAATTATGTACCTAGCTAGGTTATTATAACCTTTATCAATAACGTGTACCTTCAACGTAATAACCCATGAATTAATGTTGCACAACTAAGTATATTAGATTATCAGCAACACCATAGATTACATAAACCAACAATAACATGTTTAATTATTATAAATATACGAACCTATCTACCGTAATATGTACTTGCTTATATTTGTGTCATATATTTTTTTCTGTTCTCTACAAGCGTAGAAAAAAAACTATGCTGTGAGAATCTACGCAATCCTCCAGTATGCGTCATTGTCTTTTTTTTTATAAACACTACTTAAGTTTTTTTTTATTATAATTATTTTTATCCAATTAATATAAAGTATGAATTTCTTGTTTATAATCAATACAACATTCTTCTTCTTCTTCCTCTTTCCATAGATCCTAAGGAGCTGTTTATGCCATCGGCTGCCTCGCCTGTTCTTTCTGCGATGTCGACTGCCTGCTTTGGCGATCTGCCTGGGAATCTGCGTTTTCTTGAAGGGCGATAATATGCGGAAGTCTGTCTTCTGACATTTTGTTTATATGTTCATTCCAGTATGGCCTTCGTTTTCGTCCCCACCTCACTTTGTCTTCCGTCCTACACGTTGAAATTTATTCCTCCAAGCGTTTTTACCTGTCGATATTATTTTAAAATTACTTTTTCAAAAAGAAAACACTGCTAAGGATTTACTTGGTGGGGTTCCAGCCTATCCACTCCCCCTGCCAAAACTCATGGTGGTGTATATGTTATGGCTACGCGCTACTTTATGGTAAAAAATAGCGAATTAGACGGATACATACGTGATATTATTATTACTTTGTCATATTATTTCTGTACCCCCCCCCTGACCCCCCCCTTGAACCTCAAGTGATTTTCAAGTGGACAAGCCGCAATAAGGTCGAATTGTACATGAAAATTGAAAATATATTTGTATTTCAATATAAATAGCTCGATTATTAAATAGATATTATTGGTGATAATGTCATTTCAAATTTGTCAGCCGTTATCAAACGCATGCCTATATCCAATCAAATAATCCTATATGTATATGTATAGGGCAGATAAAGAAAGTATACAAATATAATTATTATTGTTTATGCATAGAAGTTAGATTAAAATAGTACAATAATATAGGTATCGACCTTGCAAGGATATTGCCATCATATCATATATCAATAAATACGTCAACAGTACTATAAAATAGCCTAGAACACTGATCGACTAACGCCGCTTACCTAAAGCGATACCTGCGTGACTCACGGCCGTATCAATGTAGAAGTGCGAGAGTTCTGTTGTTTGAAACGGAAGGATACATACCCTCACCCAATAAAGGTACCGATTTGGTTATGTTATCATTTTGTGAAGACAAGAACTTTAGGTACCAGAGCCATAAGGGGCTGACACCCTCCCTGGCATCGAGAGATTTTTATAACATAGCAAATAAAACTAACGCCCCGGTGGTACAAATTTGAACTACTACAGGAAATTAGAGTAACCAGTGCAAACATTTACGCATCGTATCGAAAATCACACTGGAAGCTAGTCACACGGTCACTGGTTTACAGCATAGTGATAATGTTTTTTTTATATTCATGTGAGGTCTTTTACAGTTAATTGACTTTGCAGGGTCATTCAATGAAGGCTCTGATTGCCCCCCCCCCCTCCCCCCCAAGATATCAAAAAATCTGCATTCCAAGGTTTTGAAACTCAATGACTAAGGTAAATAAAAATTGTGCTGTTATGGATTTTTCACAGATGGCGTTGTTTTTAGGAAGTCCGTTTTATACTAGGTAACATTAATATTTTATATTATTTGTAGTCCTTTTTTCTTTTTTTTTATTCATAACTATTCTGTTATCCGGAGCGGAGAAGAATCAAATAAACCAAGCATCATAAAAATCTGTTCACCCGATCTCGAGTTATAAGTCTTCGCACTAACCCGAACCCCTCTTTATTATAGATATAAGCTTTTTTCGCGATTGCCAGCAATCGGAAAAGATATTTGAAGAAAACAAAACACAAAGAAAAGTAAACATAATAATAAGTACAAGTAAACCCAAAAAAGTAAAGGATAAAGGTATAGTTGCATTAAATCGAATACCCTAAGTCAAAAATTCCATATGATGGAAATCGTCATGAATAAACGTAAGTCAACTGGAAGAATAAGGATTTGTTATCAGCTGATTCGTTTCTTTGACCTTGTAGAACGTAAGGAATATTATTTCCGTCCATAATTACAAAAGTGTCTGGCATTGATAATGTAGGTAAAGTGTCGAGTGTATTGATAAATACGACAATTTGCATCGCAATTAGGCTCATCATTTGACTCTGGTATTTGAAAGTCATCCAACCACATTTTATTATCATTTGTCTTGGGTGACAGAGCAAAATTACCATGAATTTGCCAAATCAAATTATATAATATAATCAGATGAACCCACTATAGTTTACCAGTAAGAATCTTTAAAGTCTCAGAGTGAACTAATGAAGAATAAGAATGGAACGTAAAATAAGAGAATTACGAAAGATCTCAAAGGTTCCAAAAAATCTTAATATTATCAAACATTGTTCATTTTTTTCAAAGTAGGAAGACAGTTATTTGATAGTCTATTCAATGAGAGAGGTTTTATTAATTCTACTTACTTATTGTTTTGGGTTCATGTATGAACCTTGTGGAACACCATTTTTTTTCTAAATCTATGTAAGTAAGCTTTTCAATTGTCGTCACAAGACCAGTTTTTACTGTTTATTTAATGTGGAATTACCTGTTAGTTCTAGAATTTTATGATAATGTCGAGGAAAATTAATAACGAAAAAAACTTAACTCGTATTCATGAAAACACTAATGGTCCGAAAAACAGGTAATATTGATTCTGTTTTATAGGGATTCCACTCTTAATTTAGTGAATCTTTAAGGTCTGAAGTTCGAACCCTGTGGTACCCTGTTATTTTTTATCCGTTTGTATTTTTTTTAAATATGTGAGCGCAAGCATACTATCAGGAGAAATGTGTCAAATAACTAAATACTTGCATACTTTTTCAACAGTTGAGAAAAACCGTGTTCATGGTAGTTATCGATAAAGTCATACCACAAATTATCGCGAAGACGCCCCATGTTTAGTAGTTGACATTGACACAACCGTCAATGTCACGTCATGTAATGAAGGCATGAATGTTGCAATGAAAATAAACAAATGAACATTAACAACATGCAATCGTTTTGTGGGTTGAAATTTATTGGATTTTTTGACAGTATTAAGAGTAAAGTGTTTTTGTATTTGTCATTCAAAGCAAGATGATGGATTCCCTGGTATTAAAAGTATGTCCAGACATTTTAACTCAACATTATAGTATACGCGAAAGGGAATACTTTTTTGCATTATAACTCCAAGATTATCGAGCTGATTGGCAAGGATATGGCCGATACGTGTTCAATTTATGGCATGGTTTCCATAGGATCAATGCTGTTGTTTTTATGTTTACCACTCAATTCTCGATATTTGCTGTCAGAAATGGGTAATTTCTGTTGCTCTATTCTTACTTGGTTGTCCTATTAATTTAATGACTTTTAATCTCGGCAAATTTATTTCCATATTCTCCACACGATAACCTCATTTCTAAGAGTTATGTCACTGCGTAACAAATTCATTTATGTCTCATTGAAATCTTGGCAGTACGTTCTGCATAAAATTGCTAATTCCATACCTCGTGCTGTGCAATTATGATAAAATGTTGTGTTCTTTCAATAATAAAATATTGTACTTAACCAACGCATTGGCATGTAAATGTATCGCTATAAAATTCCGTGCAATTACTTTATATGTGACTTATCGTATAAAAGCAATTGGTGTGAACTTTTGATGTGGGAAGGCTGAATGCATTAATATTGCCCCAAATCGTTTGCATTTGCACTTAAAATAGTCAAATTGTGAGCACTTAAAATGCCCTAAATTGTTTGCGTTAATAATGTATCAAATCTTTTGCAGGAATTATTTTATTCATTTAAATTATTCATTTATTAAAGATATCAAAACAAATAACAGAAGGCAACTTTACATTTGTAGAATAAACAATAGGTAATATTTTATGTCCTTAAACTTAATAATTGTCCCCTATCGACTGTCACAATATGTAATAATTAATTCTGATATAAATCAAAATAGGTAGACGTTCAAACAAAGTAAATAAGTAAAACACAAAATAAACAAACATCAAAGATGATATACCTAATTCACCAGTAACCATGTGAATCATTTGTGTATAATAATTTCGTACAAAATGAAAGGCAACAGCAAAATCAAGATGAAATTAAAATGAGGTAATGTTTCCATGGAAATTAGTTTTTTATCAAGGACATTGGATACTAAATGTCTGAAAATGTTTCAAACTGGTATTTTCACCGTTTAATTTCACGTTCTTAATGCACTCAACATGGAAGCTTTGCAATAATGACGAATCTTAAAAACAGCTCTCTTTTTGAGGACATAAAAGATTTATGAATCTATCAAGATTGAGAAGACAAAGGACGCATCACAATGTACAGTTACCAACACGCAAATCACTTCATAATCGATAATACAGTAATTACCAGCGACTCTATTGTAATGCAAATGGTAGGACGATGTCCTTGACACGCTATCAAAGCTGCCATCGAAACGAGGAGAGCCCACACTGACTTTGACAGGCGATGACAAAGCATTGCAGCCAACATTTACAGCAGCTGGATGACTGGTGACGTTCATTTCTCAATAATAATTATCACCACACAAAAATTCTTTGACGTTACATAGTATGCTTGTTTATATAGTCTTATTTTATTTCTGTGTTATATAAATCTTCTATATTATAAAAAAATGGAGAGCAAAAGAGTTACGTTGTCATCGCATCACGCTTAAACGGCTGGGCCAATTTCGCTAATTCTTTTTTTTTCGTATTTGCTTTTATCAGAAGATGGTTCTTATGAAAGAAAAATTCCGTGGAAAAATAGAAAATTAAAGAAAACTCTACATAGGCAATCTGTTCAGGGTGATGTATACAATATACAAACTCACGCCTAGCTACCTACCTAGTTTTATTTATACACAGGCACTACGTGTCCCTATAGCAACCCCTGTGATGACGAGTGTACAGCGTTTCAGAAATTTGTGAAATATTTGCGATATATGATATAATGCAGGCCCGCATAGTTACTGTATTATTTTGGAGCCTATAAATACGGCTGCTTGTAGGTATTGATCTCTTCTTTTACATTAAACTCTGGTAGAGGGCACAGCTCCTTACCAGGCCACCAGCAGAAGTGTTTCAGTGCTCAACCTCAGTCTACATATCTATCTACATACAGTCCACTAACAAGGGGTTCTTCTAAGAGAGACATCACACCCTATCATCATAACCAGCAAGCCATTGCAACACATTACACAACCTTATTAGTACTTTTTAGCATATAATTTTTATTCCAATTTTAAAATTTTTGACAGGAGCTATCAGTTGTTAGATAGTTGGTGCGATTGACAGAATGCGGATGGAATATACATGGTTTAAAACAGACGCATCGGTCGGAATCACATTGGTCAAACGATAATAATTAATTCATCACCATACAAATTCGAATTCAATATTCATAGTTGGGAACATAGTACCTACAACGTCTGTCGGGAAAGCTAGTATAATATAATTTTTCGATATAAAAATGGAGCCCCTATATCCATGGGTCCTCTACCCATTGCTACATTAAGCGTTCTATGTTTTCCAATACATACCTACTTTGGTACTATTCCATTTGAATCAGAGTCACATTCTTTGGAGTGAAAGAAAAACTTGTGGAAAATTTTGTGGAAAAGTTATACAATTTATTATTTGAACTTTATTTGAAAGAAAAACGATACGCTGCGTTTGATTGTCAAAGAGAAAATAAAGAATCTTCGCATTGGAAACCCAAAATGTTTCGGGTGTACAGTACAGGGATCACAAATTACAATTATTAGGCAGGTACCTTGTAAAGTATTTTAGAAATTTGTTCTAATAATTTTCAAATTTGGATTGTTCTTCTTTTTTTTCTTTCTTCCTATGTTAAAAAATACCTTCTGTGCTCCGATCAAAATGCAATATCAGCATAATTACGAATTTCTTATACCAATCAATGTTCTTCTTGCATTAGCGTCTTCATTAATAATGCAATACTAGTTATATTCGAATCATTGAACTGCATAAAATTGCGAAAAATATTATTATTTAATAATATTGATGATTGACTTTCTTCAGCATACTTTACGGGCCATCAGGCACCGATCTAGATAAGTAAAGTAGTCAATAATTTATTCAACGATATTTTTATGTGTCCTGTTCTTGCTAGGTGATCCTAAGCATTAAAGGCTATACATCCCCAATATTTTAAATACTACTTAATCCAGATTACTAACGGTAGTCGTAAACATTAGTAATTTGGTCATAGTTCGCAAGTAGTTATTTTTGCCTAAATAATCTAGTCGCCGTATTTCAATTGCCGATGTCCACTATTTTTTTTACGATGTAAGATTTCCTTTTGGTCTGTTCTCCTAGGAATACGGTGCTGCTACAAACAGAACACTGTCAATATTGTTACCGTAGTAACAAAAACAGTGACAACTTGTTTGACGGCCCGCTCCGTATAGGAAACCAATGCATTAGTGGGAAACATGACTGTAGTAAATCGGTTGTGTTCACTCTGGATGAAGCCAGATTCATTTAATTATTTTTTTAGATTAAGTATTTCTTTGTGTTCCGCTCCTTCGAAGCAGAGCTGAGGGACATGGACATGGTGTGGGAGGAGGTCATAAACATTGCGCAATGGAGAGCTCTTGTTGCCTCCCTATGCCCCTGAGTGGGGTGTTAAAGGGAGAATTGATTGATTGATTTCTTAAGAAACCTCAGTGAAATATCTAGTGTGGATATGACAATCCATGTAGGTCATGTTTGGGTGTAACTGTTAGTTACGATAACTATGGTAGGATGTGATTCGTACTGTGAAGGACATTTTTTTTTCAAGAACACTTTTCATAATTGATATACATCGACCTTGAATAATTAATATACTTCAATTTCGTTGTATTATTATTTTTTAGTTCAGTAAAAACTATTTTTATAGAAATCATTTTATTTTATATAAAAATAAAATTATTCAAGTGCTTACTTAATATTTCAAACAGCGAAAAATCAAGTTCCATGAGTATTAGCAATAAGTAAATCAGTAGATACTAGTAATCAATTCACATAAACATTTCACTTTGGTGGTATTTTATATTCTACATTTTGTCGAATTGTTTTTTTTTTTTACATAGTTTGGCTAAATTGTACCCATGTGATATCTTTTTTTAAGCAATTTGATGCTAATGAATGACCAAACTCATAACTTCTTTTTAAGCTACTTAAAGCTTGTGTCGTGAAAGAGGAAGATGGTCGGCACCTGGGATCGAACCCTTATCTTATTCGTTAATCGGAAGTTGAGCTTGTTTTTTTTTAACAAAACTACTTCTATGTAAATTCGTAGAAATATGAATAGAAGAAAGAAACCAAAATTAGAATCACCGCTGATCAAGTGTCAGATGTTAAAAAAAGGAAAAACAAATACTAAAAATATTAGTTACGTGTTATGTATTACTGGGTCCCTCTAGCGAACGATATTGAACTAGGTAGGCATATTTTGAAAATAGAATCCTAGAACTTTTTAAAAATGTAATGACATGTTTGTCCTACGAAAACTACTTTAAAATAAATTTTGGTATAGACATGTAGCACCATCTAGCGAACGAGATTGAACTATACCTACCTATTTTGAAAATCGAATTCGATAATTTTTTCACAATATTATGTTATCTAATATTTTCTCAATAGCTGGGTACACACGTAACGATTTATCTTTAAGATTTGACCGATAATCGCTCATTTTCAAACTTTTTCTTCGCTAAGATTTTGAAAATGAGCGATTATCGGTCAAATCTTAAAGATAAATCGTTAAGTGTAGCTAATGCAGTAAATTTGGCGTTATGAATCTCTGAAAGTAACCTGTTCGATATACAACTAGGTACGTACGTATATCGAATTGAACTTTATGAATATTACGCCATTTTTTCAAAATTGTTCTATGCGCACTGAGTGCAATAAAAGCGATCACTTTTTTCTCTTCCTTTCTCTCCTTCTGATTCGCCTACTTGCAAAACGTCAAAATTCGTAATAATACGTTCGGAAAATCTTCATACTCAAAATACGGACGGCGCGCGCGGCGGCTCCAAATGTTAAGTGTTGTGCACAACGACCAGGAATACCGGAACAGGAGTAAAGGAAGAAACTACTAAACATTCGGTGAGTCCTTTTTCATTACAGTCCACTTCTTCTTCGACGTAGTGAATAATTACTATTTTTCAATTTGATTGTTATTCCGATAAATATCATAAAAGGTGGATGAATAATATGTGGATAAGGACCAATACAATCATATCTGATAAGCAATGCAATCGATATCAAAAGATATTATAATGACTGCACTGTGTTGGAATTTGTTGATAAATAAGGATCTAGTAATTTGATTGTTTTTTTTTCTAAGAACAATTAATTATATATTGCGAGTCATAAAAATGATAAGGTTATAAAGTTTTTTGATGTCATCCATATTTATATTAATAATTTTAAAAATAATATACTTTTTGCACACCCACTATATTTCACAGAAAAATGCATGTGCCTTAGTAAAACGGTTATGTCTGAGGTTTGAACTTAAGCATATACAGAAAAGTCATATTATAATGCCTAGATTACTATTTCTTCTTCTTCTTTGCCCTAGCCTTTATCCCATTTACGTGGGGTCGGCTCTCCTAGTCCTCATCCTCCAAGTCCCTCTGTCCCTCGCGTCCTCCTCACGAAGCCTTAAAGAATGAATATTTCACTCATTTCTGAAAATCTCATTGTAAGGTTACATACTTACTAACCCTAGGTCAGTGAAGATTTTATTTTGTAGTGAAAAACGGGTAGGTATGATGACATCTGTTGAGATTTGTGTGAAACGTACACATCTTAGCAGACGGGTGTACTGTATGGAGATTTTTTCGTTAGATGTCTCTAAACTGCACTACGTTATATTCACATCAGGTAAAAACAATAATAGCATTTTGTTACTGAGGTAGGCAGTATTGAGTCAGGTTACAACGATCTATTCAACTGTATTGACGATTTTGTTATTACATTACTTATATAGATGCCTCTGTACGATTATTTTTCTAATATTTTTTTTATTATTTCGTTCAGTAAATTACTGCGCTTAACGTGTTGATTATCGAATTTTTATCCTTTCCCGCTGTGTCCTAAAGGGGTAGGTAGAGAGAACAGACTATTTCTCATTTCCAGACACGCCTTTTTTCAACCATTTCAGTTTATTTTCAGTCATGTTTCTTTCCTTCTGCCTTAGCCTATTTTTACTTTATTGTGAATGCAACAGGAAATTCATATTTCATGTTATTAAATTTATATTCTTTATTCAATTTATCATTAAAATTTAATAACAACGTGATCAGGTTTGGAAAGAGGAAAGGAAAGGAAAAGGAGAGGATGTGTAGGAATATGAGAATTCGGAAAGGAAAAAACTTGAGGATACATAGTGCCAGAATACTTTCCACCGCTGCTTATTATAAGTAGTGACCGACCGAAGGTTCGGTTTCGGCAAGTTTCGGAAAAAAATGTAGTTTCGGCATCAATTTCGGTTTCCGCATAAAATCTGCCGAACCTTCGGCTAAACAGAAAGTTTGAGTTCGTGAAATTATCGCACGTCGTTCGGCTGACTTCAGGTGAGTTCGTATTGGAGAAAATGCAGAAAAACTTTTTTTAGCGTAGGTACAATGGTAGACTGTAGACCTTTTAATTACGAATAGGTACTAAAGGTAATAACAATATGTTATGTTAATTTTTATAATTTTTGTTTGTTTTATTAATTAAAATAGCTTATTACAATTATTGTTTTTTATTTTATATTATAATGTGTGTTAACTGTCTGTACCTATAGGTGTAAAATAAGCCAAACTTCAGTAAACAATAGATTTTTAACATGTCTCAAAAAGTTTCGTTTTCGGCCGAAATTGAGACACATACCGAAGATTCGGTTTCGGTCGAAAGTCCTGTTTCGGTCGGACACTAATTATAAGGGTGTTAACCACTCTTCTCTGAGAGGACCTTAAAAAGGGAGAAGTTGTAAAACTTAAATCAATGTTCATCTTCATGCATATTCCATTTCATCGTAGGTACGCACCAACTCTATTCATAAATGAATATTAATATGCTTAGTTCTGATTTGGGGAATAAAAAATGAGAATTCACCATCGTAGACGATATTATGCAAAGTAACTACTTGTATCAGGTGCTATTTTTTAACACTAGAACTGCGATTAGAATCACAGTTTATGATTGCGCAATAGAAGCCATCGTAGCGCCGACAAGTTGGTAGTTAGGAGAGTACTTACCTGTTACAATTTCTAACGTAACTTGCTTGTTCCATTCGTCACGGGTCACAGATTGCAGATCGAAACCCATTTGCCAGATACTCCATACAATGAGAGGAAAAATTACCATGCACCTTAGTGAAGTTTATATTATTTAATTTTTATTTTATTGCATCTTAATACATATACAAACGTGATGGACAAAATAAGTAAAACAGAACAATATCTTACATCCAGTCTTTTTGGGGAAATCGAACTAAAAAAATGCAATATCTCTTAATCTCAAATTAAGTATCCTATCAAATGTGCCAGATGTAAATGTTTGATTAATTAGAAATACCTACATTATTTGTATAAATAATATTAAAAATATCTAGAACCATTTTAGGTAGGTGTACGTCTGACGGGAGACACACAATGCCTTGTCACATAGATTGACAAGCTTTCAAAAAGCGCTTCTAGAATTGTGTTACGTGAGAATATTGTAGAATTAACGGTAAAAACCAATACGAAACTCCATTAGTATACTTAGTCCATTTAAACTAAATTTACAAGCATAGGTATACATAGTATTAATTTGGCTATCTGTCCCACAAAAGGGTAGAGTAATTCTTGAGTTTGCTTTCTTTAGTTTTATTCACAGGTTTGTTGAATTTCGCCTCCGCATTAATCGAACCCATATACGTCGAACATGTTATACCTTTTTGAATAGCCAGAGAGACGCGAAAGTTTTTAAAATTATTTGCAGAACAAGTTCCATAAATTTAAAAAAAAAGCGCTTCTAAGTTAAAAACACTTGGTGAAAATTCTTTAATCCTAAGCGTTGTCGAGCTGCCTTTTTAAGCTGTTAGTAGAAGGTTTAGTTTTTGTTAATCATCTTTATTAATTGATATGTCCTCTTACTAGATACATAAAAAACCGGACCCTAGGACCTCTAATCCGAAAAAACGATAAAAAGGCAAAAAAATTAAGGATTTTTTTTTTCAAAATTTTTAAAGTTCAATATCTCCATAACGGTTAAGTTGCGGACACCATATTATAGAATCAAATCCATCAGAAATGTCCTAAATAATAACGTCCTTTAATTTTCAGTACGACTTTTCCTGTAACCCTGTATATCCTTAAAGTACCTACTCCTATGCAAGGATATCCTAACAGTAGGCCTAGACAAATTGCATTTGGCGATCGACTGCAAACGAATTCTTCGACAATGTAGAGTAGGAAGAAAATTAATTGTCCACTTTTTATATTTTTATACAAGTGTCATTGTTTGGTTTAAATAATTGTTTATATGTTCCAGTGGACAGTTAATTTTTTCGCACTATACATTGACGAAATATTCGTTTGTAGAACGCCAATTTGAATTTGTCTACGAGGGCTGGTTAGTCTTGAGAATTTATTATACTTACATCTTAGAAAAAAAACTGATTGGCTCAACGAATTTCTGGAAGAAATTACATTTTATTTCATCTTAACAAGTAGTTACGCCGTAAAGATAAATTATCAAACGTTGATGTATATTTTGTAGATAATTGTTGTCAAAATATTGAGATTTCAAAATATCTTGATCCGTCACAATAGTAACCGGTTTCGTTAAATTAATAACACTTAAGCTAACGATATTATGAGCCGTGTTTTTATATAACACAAGACAAGGAAATTTTAAAATTATTATCGTTGCTCACGAGATGTAGAAATGTCTTGTTAAATTATAATTATATGGATTTGTTACAGTTGCCAAATGCCAGCGGTTCGTTGACATGGATCGGTTTGATTTTATTGATTAGAAATACGTAATTTGTTTGAAAATTTACAATCATTGATTTGTCTCTCAGTTTGGTACGAAATGAAACAGTACGACCATGATTTTTGTCATTAAATGGATTTTTGTCATAATACCCACTAAAAGAGCCTTAAATTCTATCACCGCACATCTATAGATCATCAGAGATAAGTAGTATTCTTTGAGAGGAATAAATAATAATAGAGAAATTATTATGTGATACTGCGCATGGTTCCAACAAGTACCACGTTACTGCTGCTAAACTCATACAAACTGTGACGTTTGTCGATAGCGTTGTGTGACATTAATTTTTAATATTTAAGCGTTAACACAGAGGAATGTTATGTTTTAATCATATAATTAGTTAAAGGAAGTACCTATGGGCTTTGTTGTGTTATCTTGTGCTTGTGGATGAAAGTAAAATGAATAATAATTAGTAATAACTTATCTTCAGTCACGTGACTGTTGAATGAAGGAACCACTTTTCGGTTCTGCGCATCAAAAAAAAAATCTCTTATAATATTTGTACCTACTCAGTGATAGTATTCAGTAACTCGTTCAGGAACACATCACCCAAGTGTTTGAAAACCCATGAAAGAGAGATTGGAGTGATTCACATCGCGGTCAATAATCTCATTTAAGGCCATTCACGATCACTCCATCCCTCCAAATGAAGCGATGTCACTCCAAAAACTGACCAACTTCGATCCAACTTCGTTCCATTTTATCATAGGTACAAGAGTTACTGTTTTCAATTTAATTATAGCAAAATCCGCGTATAAACGGTGTTAAATCTATAATATACCTAAATGAAAGTCGGGTTAGTGCGAACTTTTATAACTCGAGATCGGCTGAACATTTTTTTTATCTAAAAAACTGCTGAAAATCGGCTGAATAAATTTTTACCTAAAAAGGTTGACTGGATTCTTCTCCGCTCGGGATAACATCAGAATAACTAAAATAAAAAAATAAATAAAAATGGATATAAAGTCAAACATATTAAAGTTAGAATGGAACGAATTTCGATACAACAACGCTATCTGTGACAAATTCCATAATAACAACACAATTTTTATTTACTTGACAAGTTTCAAAAAATTGTTGTCAGATTTTTAATCGAAGTGTTTTTCAAGCTTTCAGAAATCTCTTTTTAACATTCAAACATATATTATTATTTATTAAACGTATTTTCGTATAAATTACAAATTCGAAACCAATATTCACAGGAAGGACTACATGAGTCAAGGTCTGTCGGGAAAGTTAGTTTAATTATAATGATTGAAAAAAAAAAAACTCTTCAAGAAGTTTCCCATCTGTCACAAATACAATTTTCAATTATTCTAGTAAGTACCTCAATAAATAACTTATAGTAGAGTTCGTAATATTCAATGTGTATTTTATCTTCGAAGCAGAGCTTAGGGATTTGGACATGGTGTGGGAGGAGGTCAAAAACATAGCGCAAGATCGAGCGCAATGGAGAGCTCTTGTTGCCTCCCTATGTTCCTGAGAAGGGTGTTAAAGGGAGAATTGTATTTTATCTTATACTAGCTTTCCCAACGGACGCTTTTCTGCCTTTACTAGGATTTTCCAATTTGAGGATCTCAACACACAACCACTAAAAAAATAATCATTAAATATTGTAATAATAGGTATAAAGGCCTATTTGATAAGTTAAGTTTGCCTGTGGTTACCCACATTAAGCAATAGTTTTATTTTTAGAGCATTTCGTAATAGGTTAGTAATGTTATTATAATAAGATCTTTCAGAAATTAAAGAAATATTTTAATTACATGCTTGTTTATTCCTCATCGAAATTTGTCTCGTTGTGCTTAGTTTAGATGGTAAATTTTACTTCCTGTTCTGTTATTACTTACCGTATTATTACAATAGCCTCATCTTTCATGCTCCATATATCTAACGCGATTTAAAAGAAGATTGTTAAAACGTTTTAAGTGCTCTTATAATACTAGCAATATATTATATCCTTTTCTTTAGTTGATCAACCTTAGTCTATTTATAAAACCACCAAAAAAGAAACCCGTTGAACAGGCATAGATAAGTGTTATTAAATGTCTGAATGTTCTGTAAATAAGTCATAATATTATCATCATCCCTTAAAGGATCCCAATTTGACTTTACCCCGTTGAGAACAGCGGACATTTTTTTCCTGTAGGAAGGTTTTCTTTTCTTTTCTTTTTTTTGTGTTTTTTGTTTCTGTTTTGTTTAAGCGGGAGTTGATCAGGTCCTCTGGTTGGGTATGTTGGAGACACATGTAAAGGGAATGTGATTGTTGTTTTGAATTGTTGTCCTCGTCTGTGTTTTTGTTGTGTTCTTTATTATTTTAATTATATCTTCATGAATACCAAAGCGCAACCTCTCTCTACACAAACTCTCTAGAGTTTTATGAGAGAGGAAGAAATTGTTAATACCTATATGAATATATAAAAATGAATATAATGTAAATTGTAATTATTGTAAGAATTTGATTGAATAAAATAAAAAATTAAAAAAAATATAGGAAACCCTTATCAAGAATTCCATATTTTTTCGATATAATATTTCCCATGGACACCTTCTATTATATAAAACATATATAGGACATATCTTCTATCACATAAAACATATATAGGACATATATTCTATTATATAAAACATATATTGGACATATCTTCTATTATGTAAAAATGGAGAGCTATTTCCCGTTGTCATCTCATCACGCCTAAACGGGTGAACCGATTTCGGTAATTCTTTTTTGGTCGTGTAGGCTTTTATCAGGAGATGGTTGTATTGGAAGAAAAAAATTAAGAAAATTGCGTGGTAAATTATAAAATAAAAAAAAAAAAAACTCTAAGTAGGCAACCTTCTTAGTGCTTTAAAAAATATAATTATTATTCCAAATTTGAAAAATATAAATTAAATTTAAGTTTGACAGGAATTGTCAGTTGTTTAATAATTGGTGCGATTGACAGAATATCGATGGAAAATATATGGTTTGAAACAGATGCATCGATCTAAATTACATTGGTTAAATGGTAATAAGCTTATCATTATACAAAGTCGAATTCAAGATTCATTAGATAATTTCGATAGACCCCGTGCATTATTTGATGAATATAAATAAAGTTGTGTAATGTAAAATTGTTGATCTGGTATTATGATGAAAAATGAATAATATGGCGTATACTTAGTTAATTTTCTGAAAATATTGTGTCCACACGGTGTTTATATATTGTTGTAAATAAATAAAATAATATACATACTCATATATAAAAAAAAATGTTTCCCGTTGTTGAATTGTTTTTTTTTTCATATGTATGAAAATATTTCACATGAGTTTAGTGCTTCAACTCAAATACAAGTTACGAACGAACTTATCAATAATTATCATATCATAAAAAATATACAGTCCAATTTAAAATCAAGTCCTGCAATGAGATATCATGATCCAATTATCGGACATTATATTTTACAGTCACCATAAGGCCAAATTTGTCCTTATGTTTATATTATGGTAAGTTTATAGCTTACTCCTTATAAGGGAAATTATAAAATGGTTAAAGAAATAATGAAGATTCTCATAGAAAAAAATGAATGACCACTTTTAATTCGCAGCAAGAATATCAATGAGATATAGTTACTTACTTACATATCTTTAGGTTAGAACAGAAAATAAGTTAAGATCTTAATTAGGTACGTCAACAATGAGAGTTGTCATTCTGTACTTGCGATGTGGTCAGATTACCCGATCACAGATCATCAGATCGACCAGAAAAGTGGTGGATTGGCAATCCAGACGAGGCAAAAGAAGTTTGGATAGGCTTCAGGGTTGAGCAGACAACATAATCAAGTTTACAGGCTAGAGACAGGAGGTCTGTATGTTCGGAAAAGGACATCGGAGACAGGCTGATGAAGAAAATGCAATCATAGCATTAGAAAATACAATCATAACGTGAGAAAATACAATCATAACGTGAGAAAATACAATCATAACATAAGAAAATACAATCATAAAGCTCGGTACTCACTTGCGCCGCGGACGCGTGTCGTTATATCAATTTTATCAAGAGGATGCATGTGTTCCGCTAGCGTTCGCGTTTTCGAATCACGCATACACTTAACCTTTCGATTAAATTGATGCAATGTCACACGTTCGCGGCGCAAGTGAGTACGATGCTTTACACATTGATTAAAGATTAGTTTCTTATTTAAAAGGTTTGTATGATGCAATCCTGATATTGTCCCTAAAGTAAGAAAGTAAAACGTACACATGGATGAATAATTTGGCAGAAGCAATAGGAATGAGAGCACTACGCAGGATATGCCAGAACAGAAAGGAACGTGGAGGTAAGAATGTTAGAATAGTGATTACAAACAATGAAAGCGAATTAATTGAGATGGCTTGGGCATGTAAAGAGAATGAAAAAATAACAAAAAGGCTTTATGGGTGTACGGAGACCTAGATTGATGAGGATTGATCATATCTGTGCAGTCTTAAAGGAGAGCCAAGTCAGGAATATGAGACAATATATGAGGAACATTATCTTATTGTTGAACGAAGCGAAACAGGTTTATCTGTATAGAAAGAATGAGTGTCCGTATGCTCCGCCTACCACCTCCGAAAAACGAAAAACAAAATCATTACCCGAAAAATTAATACATTTTCAAAAAAAAAATCCACAGTTTTCTCGATAATTTCAATATCGGATATGATTCAATCAACTCCTACAAGCATACTAAGAATGTGGAATAACCTAAGAATATTGTAAAAATATATTCATTTAGATTTTAGGCTCATTTAATGTTGGGTCAACGACTATTCAAATCAACCAACCGATCTACAACGAATGTTCTAAAACTGAGATTCAACATCGTGATTCATTTTCGGCTATTTTTTGTTTCTTTGAACAATAATTGCTGGTGTTAAGTCCATCTTATAATGTTTCAGCTCATGGAGCGTTGAGACCTTGGGACTCCCTCATGGCTGTGGGATCCACAGACCATGACAAATCTACCAAGATATATTGTACTTCGCAGGCTGTTCGCATATTATATAAATGACTTCTTGTGTAATCGTTTCTTATTTGTACTCAAAAATAAAATAATGAAATTGCGACTTAAAATTATCCAAGAAACATGTTTACATTAAATTTTATTAAAAAATCTGTAAGATCCCTATGAGACAGTGTCCCCAATAATGAGACTTGCATTGAAGACGACATCGGAAGGTAAAGTTGACGGAGAAGATTTTGGAACGACCATGTCGAAGGATTGATAGCAACAGAATTGCTAAAGTCGCGATATAGGGGATCTCGGAGGAAGTTTGGCCACTAGGACATCCCTCAAAGAGATGGAAAGAAAGCCGGACTTTATCGCCACAGCAGTCGAATATGAGTTTTGTTCAAAGAGATCATTGATCTTGAAAATGGGGAAGAAGAAAAACTATGAATATTATGATTGAGTCACTAGCGATTATCTAAAGACACCTGTGATATATTCATAAAAAGACGGTGGTGTATGAAAATCTATAGGTACTAGAGACTACTCGAGATCGGCTGAACAGATTTGTATGTTGCTTGGTTTATTGGATTCTTCTCCGCTCCGGATAACAGAAAAACTATTGAAAATTTGAAAAAATGGATAGCAAATTATATAAAATACAATATTAAAGTTAGTATGCAACTGATTTACCGACAACAACGCCATCTGTGAAAAAATCCATACAACTTAATTTTTATTTACTGGACAACCTATGAGTTTCAAAACATTGGTACACAGATTTTTGATAGAATTTCATTCGGGCTTTCAGATTTTTTTTTTAATTACCGCCAAACATATTCTTAAATTATTTTTGTATAAGCAGGTACTTAAATTACAAATTCGATATTCAAAGTAAGGACTACAGGAGAACGTCTGCCGGGAAAGCTTGTAAAAATTATATTACCTATGGCAGATTATAATATCACCGACTGTGTCAATATGACACTAACTTTGAATAGACATGTCAATATACTTTTACTAAAAAAATTAATTTCGATTTAAAATAGTTGACTTTTTGTTTGATCCTTAGACTTTCAACTGCTGTTTCTCGAACTGGCTTAGTGAAACACTTTTCGTTTACAACGTTCGACATTCGTACATCAACTCTACCTTTAAGAATAGCTACGTCTGCACACATTTTTGCTTATTGTTTTAATAGTTTGTTAATTATAACAATTATTATTAAAGGCAGACTGATGATTAAAGGCGTATAGCATGTATACAACAAACCTCGTCTACCATTCCAACCATGCATCACTTCCACTATGGATGTATCGAAGCTTGAAATCTTTTACGGTTCCCTGATTCAAAACATTTTTACTAACAATACTCTGTACTTAATTATCCCACAAGTGCATTGTTTATGACGAAGGCTCCGTCGTCCTGGTACTGTTGTGACTTCAACGACCTTTTGTGTCGGTGAATCTCTTCGTTTTGTGGACAGGAAGTTCTTCATGTAATTAGTGTCAGTTAGTTGACTGCCAAAACCCTAAAGGGCTTTTTAAAAACCTGTCTTTGAATCCGTCAATTATACCTGAATCCTGTTTAATAATATCATATTACATCATGCCATATCCATTTATGCAGTGGGTTCCTAGGGAACGGTCCGTCATCTGACAAGACGGCGTCTCTCAAAATTATATGACAATGTTTTTTATTACTACGGAAACAATATTGGCAATGTTCTCAACTGACATATTCACCGCTGTTTATAGTAGCGGCGTATCCGTAGGAACCTAGACCATTAGTGATGGACAGAAATAACGGACTTCCACTCTTTTCTATCCGAGCTTATTTCTTTTGCTTCGACATTATGTTTCTCACAATTAATACCTCTCGTATTACTTTTGCTTCTAATCTGACCGGTGGGGTTTGGTTCGCGGTAGTTCGTGACGAACCACCGGGAATTTTGATACGATGCATGCAACGTGACATTGGTTACGTTACGGCGCGTGTTCAGATGTGTACAAACCATAAGACATTGTCGTTCAGCCTTTAAATTATTTTTGTTATTTATTTGCATCCATTCTCGCAAGATTCCTAAACAATCTCAAACTAATTAAGTTAATCGTCGTAACACCTCTAGCTTTCATCCCTTATTCCTTACTAATATTCTCATTCCTTTCCATGTCCCACAGAGTCTTTACAAATATTCTTCGTACAGCTCTCATCTCTACTTCATTTAAACTTTATTCTTCTTTTTCGTCCATGTACACGTTTCACATCCATGGACGAAATAATAATAAAAAGAGTTCTCATGTCTACTGCATTTATGTATCCTTCGAATAGAAATTGCTTTAACCTGGCCTTTGTAGATGTTAGCCCACAACTCTGTTGTCTAAGATCTGATAGACTCATTGTCCGTTGAGATTGTTTCCCAACACATTAATGAATTTATTCTGTTATTTGTCTTGGATATCTTCAAATTATCTACTTAGCATGTAATCTTACCTATAATAATTATTTCTACAAAGTCCTCTCAATAAAGTAATAAATCTAACGAGGCGTTGTGTGTCTTTCTTATATATGAAAAAAAAAAATGAAACAAAACGTCTAAAATTGCTCAGTACTCTTGCTTTAGAAAAATTGAAGTGTAGATATGAGTTCATAGTTACGAAGTAATTAGTACCAATATAGCACACGACATTTTGTCATATGGAAAATTTGTTACATTTAGAAATATTTAGCATCATCAGAGATAAGTTAGGTATAATGTCATTCAAGCCTCTTTAGTAAGCATATTCTTGTGGGTTAAGCATATTCATAGCAGCGCATATCAGAAAAATGCTACCTTACTTGATTTGATTTCGACCGACTTCGAGAATAGATAAGTTTAGGGTCTTTGTTTTGAACTGAACATACATCATGTACCTATGCTGTTGCAAGATTCCATTAAGGTTTTTATGATTCGCCAATACAATTTATAGATTTTTTCAAACTTTCTAACTAACCCAAAATATTCTAAAAAAGAGTTTGTCAAAGTTTCCAGATTATTACAAATATTTTGTATGAAAATACATCAAAAGAAACAGCAAAGGTTGACACACGAACAATATTCATATTTTCAACAGAAATAATCCGTTAAGCAAAACAAATTAGCACAGTACAATCAAAATCAATTGGTGAGGCTGAATAGGTGTGAAGGGCCCATTCAGCATCCTGTTAAAAGTTTTAACTGTTTACCTGTGACATTTCGTAAGTGTCTACGCAACAGATTTATTTTCATTGTAGGTATGTATTTTTGTATATCGTGTATCTTAAAAATAGATAATCAGAAATAGAAATAAAATGTACAAAATGACATATTATATTAAAGTGTCTCGTAGTTTTGAGTGCGAACTTCCGAGTACGACACAATTGCATCCGACAGTACATAACAACTATTGTCTTCTGCGCTATCACTTAAGTCGCTAACTTGCATCATTTAGTCTTGTGCGGTCTTCCGAGGTAGTCGCGCATTGCCGACCGCAACAGCACCAAGAATCATTTATTTATTTATTTACTTACAATCCGTTCGCACGAAGTTAACTCGCGATAACGGTATGAAGAGCGATCTACTTTTTTTTTTCTTCTTCTCGACTTTACTGTCAGTTGTAGGTAGTGCTTCAAAGCGATGAAACTTGTCTTTGTCGGTTCAGTGAAAGAATCTCCGCGAAATACCCGTTTGTCCGGAAGAACGCTGGTTTTCGTCTGAACTTTCATTTTGAAACGTTATTCAAACAGGTGAAATTGTAGTACGAAGAATTTTTAAACGATCGGTGAAAAAAAAAAAAATAAATGAAAACAGTTCTTTATTGATATTTGAAAAAAAAATTGTGTTCTTTGTAGAAAGTTGTGACAAATAAAATAATATTAATTAGTGTGTATGCAGTGCTTTTTTAAAGTTATTTTTATATTGTGTTTTGTGTTTTTTTTTATGATTTAGGAGTACTTTGAAGTGTGCAAGTTTTCCTTTATTGGTTGTTAAGGAATTAATCATAATATATGTATTATGGGAACACAAATCTTATCGGTAATAATATAACAATTATTTTTTTATCATTTAGAATTTTTACCGTAAATCATCTCTATCCCAGATTTTGGTATATAAAAGTATTTTGGATGCAATCATATTTAAAAAAAAAAACTTAATCTTGTTTAGTGTATTTCATATTTAATGCTGTTTCTGCGTTGCAAAATTTTGTACTCATTCAGTTTTATATAATAATTTGTCGGAACTTTAATCTCGTTTTATAACTTGTGCTTAAATTGATTTAATTTTGCCTACCCAATGGACCATTTTGACAGCTACAAAATCCCCCTGATTAGCTTTTTTCCTCGCAAGATTCTTCACGTCAGTTCAGTCCATACCAATATCCTTCTGATTAACAGCAAAAATCCTTTAAAGAGTCAGTTAAAACTTATTGATGATAGTTTACTAGTGCCTAAATGACGTTTAGCATTGTATACTTTAAACAAGTACCTACCTGTATCTATTAGTTTTAAAATTTCACGAATTTAAAAAATGAATTGGTTCTCTATTATTTCTTTATAGTAAAATTTAGGCGGTTTAAAGATTAGTTAAGTATTTTCAATATTTATTTAGTTAACCTCTTTTTAGGTTAATGCGATGAGTTGAGATATTTATCTCAGTTGGTTCATTATCATCGAGTGCTTTTAATTAGTATCATAATATTCATACGAGAAATTCCATCATGCATTGCAAGTAACCATGATAGTATGCTGGTAGGCGTCGCTCCCTCTATCGGACAAAGTCTTAACTAAAAAAAAACAAAGTGTAAAACAATATCTCATATTTTGGCATTTTGACTTTTTGTGAATTGAAAGAGGGAGAATTATTCTACGACCCTTATTTTTTTCCTATATGCACCTCTCTCGTTTCAAAGAATTTTTTAGCATTTTTATTATGCTGTTAAAACAGGACTCCCGCTTTATACTGTTTTCTCAGATAATATGTCATCAAATGACTGGAAAATTTGTCTCAGGGCAGAAATTAGGGAATGTTGCTGTTTCCGTGTCCGAAACACAATTAAATTTGCACTTTTTGTTGTTCCGATGGTTGAAGTATTAGCCGGCTTTCATCCATTTCCAGGGGTCGGCCGATTGCTTTGTATATATGTAATATGTATCTTGAAAACAACCAACGCTTTCTTTCAATATGGACCTTTAAGTATTTCGGTTTTTACCAAAACCCCCCGGGCGAAATCATGTATTTATTACCAAACGCTTTATTTATTTTGCCTTCAAGTTTATCTCGATTAAGACTACTAAGTATACAAGTTAACAACAACATCATCATCATCATCAGACTTCAGTCGTCCAGTATTGGACATAGGCCTCCCTTCCCGACTTACACGATTCTCTGTCTCTTGCTGTTCATTGATTGCCTGCCACTCTCCTAATACTGACAGACCACTCCAGGGTTTTAATAACAAGTAAAAATAATCTTTTGGAAGATGTTCCATGTTCAATTCGAAAAATTCTAATGAGTCATAACGAAGAAAATTTCTAAAAAAAAAGTTTTCAGAGATAGTGCCCTATCTTACAAGTTCATCGATAATCCGTACCTGTCATACTATAATAATTTACCGTACGGTCATATGATCCGTAAAGACCAACTACTAACTTATCTACATATTAAACTTACAATCCAATGTGACATTTGAGGTTATGTAATACGATATTCTAACTGGACGTCAACCTGGCCATGCGATATTATCTATGGCTGTGGTATGTTTAAGTGTTGTCATTCGTTTAAAAAAAAATAACACCTTATCTATAATAGTATTAAAGAAACGGCTTTAATGCAACTAAATTAATTGATTATTTTACGAGTAGATTGAATAAATATATTATTTTTATGTACCTAGGTAATTATTAATATAATTTATTTTTTATTTATTTTTTGGTTAATTTTTTTTACATTTTACGAGATTAGGACCTGAATGCAGTTTAAGTTTCTTAGTAAGTGCCTCAATTCAATTATGAATTTTATACCTGCTGTCTAGAAGTTCTTATAAACATGTGTAATGTACATTATGGAGACAATTCAAAAGCTTAAATTTAAACTAATTTTGATTATCTTATATATAAAAAAGATAAGGTGTGGAAAACAGAAAATGATTACCAATTTTCTTTTCCCATACGAAGTGTTCCTCTCTGTTTAATGTGTCATGATAAAGGATCGTTGTTTTTATGGTTGTGAATGACTCTAAAGTCCATAGACAGGCTAAGGATTTAGGCGATACTAAGTTTACAGAATCATCGACTGTTCAAAAAAAAAATGTAAATTTGAGGTGAAAATCGGGTAAACCAGGATGAGAAAGAAAATGTATATGTCTATGTTATGAGAATTGCAATCATCACTCTATAAAACTGTGTGAAGACGTGTCTATAGAGTTACATGGTTCGAATACCCGCTGAGATCCGTGCGAAAAATAACACTGCTTATAATATATTTTAATGATTAGAATTTCGTATGAATGAATGCAATTATATCAGTCAGAATGACTATTATGAACGGTAATGGATATTAAAGTGTGAATATTTTTTCGAAGTAATTACACATTTAATAAGGCTTTTTATTTATTGGTTTTATTGAAGGTTTCACACTGTGAAAGATTAATTTCTGCTGCAAAAAAGTTAATATAACAAATCAAGAAAAGATTCTTAGTCAACTGTTTTGTCTTTATTTAGGCCTCTCATTATCCCTTGAATTGAACTGTCAATCTGTTTTTTAGGATCTGCAAGTTCCTTTGTGACTGAATGCTTCACATGCAATTTCCTGAAGCACTTTCTTAAAGTTTTGTCAGCTGTAGACCTCTCGATCTCATCTCTGTTTGTACTAATTAGTTTGCTTCTTGCAGTGCATGACCTCTCTAGCTTCCCCACACTTGGTCATGACAGTTACAGCCAAAAATTCCGTAAGGGCTTAATCCGGAAGGGAGGCATCTTCCTGTTTATAAGAAATGTATGTTTTTTTAATAGGTTAAAGATTTTGAGGCTGCGGTTGTTGATATATCGTATTGTAAATTGTATATAGGCACTGTTCTTTTTAAACTAACTTATCGTTAACATTTCATTTTAATTTCAAAATTAAGACCTGTTAAAGAAATACTCATTTCTTGGAAATGAATAATTTCTTTCATAATGTGCATGCTACCTTTGAATTAGTCTGCCATTAATAAAAGCAAAGGTCGCTGTATCCAAATTCAATATCGTTGATCCTAAGAATACATTTAAGTGGTGGCTTCGTTACGGGATACATTTTTCCTTATTATTGTAATCAAAAAGCTAATTCTATAACATATTTTCCTCTTGAATTTCTTATTTCAAGATAATAATTAAATGAAACAATGATCAAAACATTAAATAGGTATCTATTGTATTTTATTTTTAATTTTTTACTCCCATTTCGTGGAAATGTCTTTTGTTTTTAAGAAATTTTAACTCTCACTTAAGCCAATCTCTTCTTCAGTAAGTATACCATATTGTCGACGAGTTGAAAGTCAAAATACTGACGACTAGTTGAAAAGTTGCTGCCACTGAGAGGAGTCGGGTTTAGCATTTTTTTAACTCCAAAAAAATCGTGTAAAGATCGAAGTTTAAAGATAGGTAGAAGGTAGAAGGTATAATCAATTCAGATTATACCTTCCTATGTACATATTACTTACGAACCTTAAAAAAGAAGGTAATTGTGCCTTGCTCTTTCTACGAATTAAAAAAAACGGGCTAAACAACCGCAATTAACTAATTTTCACATCACATTTTTTTGTGAAGTACCTACCTACAGAAATACCAAAAACACCGATGTCTTAATAAATGTCCTTGTAAAGACGTTATTCCACGAAAGATATTTACCTAAATATTGACTGATTATATAAAAAAATAATGAGAACAATAAAAAATATGATTTTTATCTTCGCATTTATTTGTTCGAATACATCTCTTTTAGCATTATCAATATGGTTCATCTCATCTCCCAGCAACCAATGTTCTAATAATTGATTTATATATTTTATAATAATTAAAGTTATTTAACTACATATTGATTACAAAATAATAGGTTCAATTACAATATAGAGTCGGGAAAATCATAGATTACAAACAGAAGACGAATAACTTGTGGAGATCGAATCGAGGATAGAAACGCGTAGGCACCTAGCTAGGTAGGGGAGAGGTGTGTCAATTGTTACAGGGTGTCAATTGTTACATCGTAAATATAGCGCCTACTAAACCTCAAATGGTATAACATAAATACTTAGATAATTGCCAAACGATTAACTGTTTTACCGACGTAGCCGCCGGTCAGGTTGGCCTGCTGTTATTTTGGCAATCGCAGTTTATAAGGTTTTGGGATGTATTTGATTTTTGCGGCGAGCGTCAAATTTTTTAAATTACTCTAAATATAAATAACGCAGGAAAGTGAGAGTGGTATTAAAAAGCTTATTAAGGATCAGGCTTCATATTAATGTAAGTATTTTGATAAATATTTTAGTATTAGTTCATATAACCGTATTTGTGAAAAAAAAAACGGGTGGTGGTACGATTGTTACAAAAGTCAGGGTGTCAATTGTTACATGCACCCCCTTTAATACGATATATTTTTTGAACTAGGATTTATTGAAATATGTATCTACATATTTTATTTTAATGTTACAGATTCACGAATATGGTTTACATAAGGGTTCGTAGAATAACTAGAGGTAACATACCCAAGAGAGACATAGTAAGGAGGTTAAAAAAAAATCCCAAAATGGCAAGCCTACATTCCAAAAAAAAAGAAGAAGCAGAAGAAATCTGAAGAGAGCGATTGTTCTGGCAATTGGTCTGAAGATGGTGATATTTGCCTTGTGTTGTAAACCTTACAATCAAAGTAAAGAAGATTGGTTACAGTGCACCGATTGCCGTAAATGGGCTCATAGTACTTGTGCAAATAATGATCCAAATATTATTTGTCTTCATTGCTTATTCGAATAAAAAATGTATCATATATGTTCGGTTTATGCTTTTTCTTTAATTTAATAATAATATTAATAAATATTATCAAATGTGTTGAAAGTTTTTTATGTTAATTATTTTTTATATCTAGTAATATTTTTTATGATATTATTTTTCTCGTATTTTTTTTAAACCTTGTTCTATTTTATTTTTCTACTATTCCATTAAATACACAATTACTTGAGCTATCATCTCACTTTAATTTTTATCTGTAAACTTTGCATCATTAGTCTGAATAATACGATGAGTTGAAATTGTAACAATTGACTCAGGGCACTGTAACAATTGTACCACCCAGTGGGACAATTGTTACAATCCGACCTGCATCACATAAGTGCAATTATCAGAAAGACCAATGCGTTTTTCAATATTTATAACATTTATAGTTATAGCCAAAGAATGTATCTAATAAATGTAAAAAATAATTATACATTATGATCTTTAATAAAAAAGTTATGACGATGTAAACAAAAATTGTAACAATTGACACACCTCTCCCCTACTTATTATTTTGATTTATAGACTAGTAATTAATTACCCAGTGCTTTAGTTGAGTTAGAGCAAGAAGAAACTATATCGCAGCTTTAAGTTTAACATGTTTTTTATACTTTAATAGATGCTTGGTTACGTCGTATCACATACATTCTAAGCATGCTTCATTATCTTTAACTAAAAGCAGCTTTCCTTAAAATAAAATGAAATAGTCTTGTATGTTCTATCACAATATTGTGTGTTCCATCACAATTTTATGGTAGAACCATACAAGACTCTTTCATTTTTATTTTGAAATGGACTATCACCATGCACCTTCTGCTGAAAACATCGAAGATCCTGCTATAACTTGTTTAGACAACTTATTAGTACTTTTTACCTTATAATTTTTACTCCAATTTTGAAATTTTGTCAGAAATTGTCAATTGGTGCGATGAATGCGGAATGCGGATGGAATATACATGGTTTAAAACAGACGCATCGTTCGGAATCACATTGGTCAAATAATAATTAATTCATACAAATTCGAATTCAATATTCATAGTTAGGAGCACAGAACAAAAGGGAAAGCTAGTTATTTTTATAAATATAACAATTATTATAACTTGTGATGAGTGCTTTCATAGTTTTTGGGTACACAACGCTAAGCAGCAAATCTTGTGTTTTTGAAACGTCAAAAATTGGCGCATCGCTTTTTTGATTTGATACATAACTCGAAAACAATCTATTTATTAAAAGATCTCATAATAGAGATGAATGACTTTGAAAATCATAGTTTTATTTTTTTTTGTATTTTCTCATTGTTAGGTACTTGTAATATTTAATTAACAATGAACTGACGTTTATTATTATAAATCTGAGTATCTTAAATGTAAAAATTACAAGTCTCGTTCAGTTTGAATGTAGGTTCTTATTTAGTTTCAATATCATATTGTTTTTAATTACAATTTTATAGGTCGTTTATTTCTTTGTTATTTCCATTAATTATAATCATATTATTATTTATATATACCTACTCATTGTTAAAACAATGCGGATTATGTATAAATCAAGTTTTTAGTTCATCAATCGTATGCTTTTTGGTGTTATTTAAAAATTAATTACTTTTTAAAACATTTTTTTTAAATAATTGTATTGGATCATTAATAAAATCAAAGAATAACTATTAATTCTCGTCCCTAGGCCTCTTCAGGCACTTTAAGTCGTCAAAATATACACAGTAGTAAACACATTGTGTAAGAACGAGCTGAAGAGGGTTGCGGAGGACCGGACGAGATGGTAACTTAGATGCAGATCTTTGCTGCCAACCAATCCTAAGGATTGAGACCGCAAAATACTCTCTTATCAAATTTTCATACCAAAAACTATTTTTGTTACTGCCTGAGCAACAATAGTTAAGATTTTTTAACAATTGTGCAATTCTCCCCCAAGATTCAAATTCAAATTCAAATTCAAAAGAAACTTTATTCACAGAAAAATGTTACACAATTACAAATATTATGTTATTAAATAGATATTTTCCCTTGATTTTTTTTTTTTATATATATACCTCTCCAATAGAGCAGAGCTCGTGTGAGGAGAGGGATACATAAAAACAATGCAAAAATCATATCGCGAACATTCTTCAAACACAATACTAAACTTTGCGACACACAGCTCGCAAAAAAAAACAAACGGAAAATTGAATACATAATAAATTTTAAACTGTATTTTTTTTAAGTCTTCTTAAAATTTGTAACATTTTATCGTATGAATAAAAACAATTAAAACACGTTCGCCATTATTCCAGTCTGTTTACTTTAACTAATGGGTGTCTACTTTGTAACACCATCTTAACCACAAAATATTATCATTATTAATTCTTTATCTTAAAAAGTAAAACATTTTGTGATCAGATATGTTACATATCATGGAAACTGCAGTAACATGTAGCAATATTGTTTGTCTTCTTGTCTGTCTTTAGTATAAAGATGCATATTTTAGTAAATCATTGCGAATCTGTTAAATTATCCGTAACCTATGTATATCATTTTAGAATTTTATAAAATCATCAACGGTAGCTAAACGAATTAACCTCCTTGTATCTTTTCAGAAAACGATATCAGAATATTATGCAAATGGAATTTCGTCAGCCTAAAATAATTTCGTCAAATTTTTCCACTAAAATTTAATAACTTACAACTTTATAATATATAGGTGATATGCATCAGAACCTTCAAAATATTCAACTGATTTTCAAAAGGCGTATATTAAGAAAATTTGTTCTCAATAATGACTATTATTCTGAAATGAAAAACAGACGATTGAGTTGCGTCGTATCCAATTTTTATTGAGACTTTTGACATTTCTGTATTCTGAAAATATTTTGTCAAATACATTAGATGCGTAACTACTGGCAACCGATTAAGTTCTAAGCAAGAGCTTCTTGCGTTGAGTTGGAACGTGAATTTGAGAATACCAGTCAATATCAATCCGTGATGGACTTTTTGGATTTTTCTCATATGAATTAAGATCATCTTCATCTCACTCTTAGGACATATGCCTCACGGCTCCTTATTCATTCCACGAGATTTTGTGTGATCTCCACCCATTGGCGGTTGACAAAACTATCAATGTCGTCCATCCATCTGGTCTTTTATAGACCTTTGGTCTCCACCCCAGCAATTTTCTTGATCCATATTGTCCTCCATTCTTTCGATGTCCCATCTCCACTTCTAATCAACCGCATGTGTCAATTTAGTCTGACTGCGTATCCAGTCATTTCTCTTCTTGTCTTGCTGAAAAATGTCCCAACATTTTTTGAGCAATTCAAAGTTTATTAGCAGACAGGTGGGTGTGAGAAATGGCTTTTAAGAAGACAGGTAAAACAAACACTACGAGATATTTCAATGTTTTTGTAAGACGTAGGTACCTATCATTCCCGAAGTTATATCCGAAGTCCCGGATAAAGAAAATCCGTATAAAATAGGATCAAGTGACAGCTAAATCCGATTTGCTGCTGAAAAAATTGTACATATTATGTAAAGAGTTGTTTTTTGTTATTTAATGAATAATTGAAATCATGTATACAAATAATCGACGAAATTCATGATTAATCGTTTATCCAGGATTCAACTAGATTGCAAAGAAGGGACAAATTTAATCATACACATTAAATAAGTTGAACTTAGCTAAGTTTATATATTTATATATACGGAGGGCACAAAATCTTAAATCCACGCATTCGAGTCATCAGCTAAGTGTTACTACGAGTATAAAGTTAATAGTATAGGTACACCTCGTTAGTGACTGATTCAAATCACAATCTAAATTTCAAAATAGTGCAAGGTGCCAAAGTAATTAGTTTCCGTCTAGTACCTACCTACCTTGAGTGCCTTGAGGCATCAATCATATTTCTTCACAAGCAACTCAGATGTTTCTTTATCTTCATATGTACAGTATTACCATTATGGATGATCAAAAGATAGGGCTTACCGAATTAAGTGCATGTATCTTGATTATTTCAAACCAGAATGTGATCAATTTTAACGTGCAACAATTCCAATCATGGAAAACATTAACGTATTTGATATCGAAACATTTAACGTAAATAATAATAATAACAATAACATTGGACCTAAATCAGTCAGATACGTAAACCACTTGGTAAACTGCCTAAGAACTAACTCAAATAGTCGCAATCTTGATACATTATCATAACATTTGGCAGTTCCCCATAATTTAGAATTTCGAGAATTTTGACGAATTTGCGCACTTAAATGGCGAATTTTCGTAACGTAAAGTGATTACACAAAGCCCTCTTGGTAATAGCACTAGAATACGGTCGCATATCCTTAATTTTTCAATTTTGTATAAGATTTCCCACATAAATTGATTCGATGATCAAAATGTTGGTTGTGTATGCTAACACATTGATGGTTGATTGGTAGCTTAGCGGTTAAGACGTCGACTTTCGTACTGTTTCGTGCGGAGGTCGTGGAGGTTCTACATTCTTTAAAGTGCTAAACATAACTCGTAAACCAAATCAATCATTTTATAATATAACAAATGTTTAAGTGTCCAGTTAGCTAGTTAACGTTGCGTTGGAATAATAGTAATAATACACGTGGTATCTCGTTTAATACAATAATTATATGGGTCACAATTTGCCTACAAGATAAAACACAGTTATATCTATAGGAAACAAAATGATGAAGATATATGGGAATATTACGATGATCTATGGATCATCTGCTGATAATTATTACCTAATTTTCTTTTCCGATTGAGTAACGTCAGATATATTCAACTCAAAACAAATTTAAAAACTAAATGATTTTTCATTTCTAGGTAATATTTTTAACATAGACATAATTAGAACGTTGTGCACCAACAAAGCTAAAAGGAAATAAATATGAGACATTAACAAAAATGGATATATTCATATCCTGGCGCCAAATACATGACAGCAGTCGCAGTCTTTAAATTTTGTTTCTCTCTTGTTCCGAATAATTATCAACTTTTATCTCTATATTTCATTAATTATTAAATTTCTACTTGTTGTATACATGGGATTTTTCGGCATGTTCAACATGTCGATAATTCTCATGATTAGGAGTTTCGGAAACTTGAAAACATAACCACCTGATGGCGAACGTTGTTAACGCATAGTGATCACACTAAGGCAGCCTTCGAAATAACAGTAGGAGACGGACGTAAGCTCTTAGTGGTTTGTTCCCTTTAAAAATCAGTAATGAATTGTTAGAGTCATTAGTTGTTACATATTTCTTAATTATATCTTTATATTAATACGTGAAGGAAAAACTTGTGATCATTTTTACGAAAATTGCGCAGTGTAATAGCGCTCGCTCAGTCTTTGACAATGGAACATTAATACTTTTAAAACCTATAATTTAAATAATTTATGGTCGAAGTCAAACCCCGATTTGCCTTAAATTGGATAAGAACTTTTAAGTAAGATTAACTTAGAACCTACCCGAAACATTTCACACTGTTCATACATAGAAACGTCTAAGTAGTGGTGTGAAACATCAATTGTTGGAAACAGGTGGATACACATATATACCCCATAAAGGAACCGCGTCAGTTCTGTTGTCAATTTGTGTATACAAGAACTTTAAAGGCACATTATAAATCAATCCAAATATAGACATATCAATAAAGTAAGTTACCCATTTACTCATTGTTGTGTAACCGTAAAAACGGACTACGAAGTTCGTCAATGGGTGACCCCTATCATATCATAATAGTCATGTGGCACCAACAACAACCGAAAAAAAAACAATTGTAAGTATAGATAGATAAGTACTTTCTTTCCTAACTTTGGACAAGTATCTTTAAAACTTGACATCATCTGATAACGTATACTATAAAGGTACTTAGTACATATACAATCATAGGTATATGGTTTCTGTAGTACCTATCTATTTATATTTTGGGAGTCATTATATTCAAACCAAGAAGGTACCTACTTCTCGAGAATAGACAATCACGTGATCAATCATGGTTCGATATAAATTTGTTCGCCAGCAATAATTCAGAACAAAATTATATTCTCTTGTTGTACTTTAGTTTTTTTTTGTGAATTATATCACGATTATATAATTGATCTGTTGAGGGAAATAATTCAGTTTTTTCTTAATATTTGATGAGAGGTTTGAACGTTTAAGAATTGAACTAACGATAAACCATTTTGTTAAATTGTGCTTACTAAGTAGGTGTATATTGTAAATTTAATGTATTCAGAATCGTTTAATCGAAAATCATTATTTAATTTTCATCGATTTGGTTCTTGTTGCCTCTTTATGGTCTCAAGAGGTTCCCGAACCGTACGAGTTTCAGTTCATACAAAAATCAGTAGTTTTTAAAGAGTATGAAATTCATCGCCTTCTATTTTATCCTGATGATACAATTTGTTTAGGTACCTACTTCATGGTTTTTAAACTAAGACAAAAATAATATAATTATGTCGAAGGGAGAATGAAATGGTCGGACACGGGGTTCGAATCGGCGACCTATAACGTGGTAAAAAATTTATTCGAAAAATCTTCAATAAAATTCAGATTTTTTTTACTATAATATTAGGTACAATTTTTTAATAATAATTTAATTACTTTTATATTGATTTTGAGACTAATAGATAATTGAAATAAAATAGGCAAAATGTCGCAATTGAAATACAATAATTTTAAAACGGTCCAAATCTTTACGCCCCACTTAGGAGCATAGGGAGGCAACAAGAGCTCTCCATTGCGTTCGATCTTGCGCAATGTTTATGACCCCTCCCACACCATGTCCAGATTCCTCAGCTCTGATTCGTAGGAGCGGAACACAGAATGAGAGGGTCTTCCTCGTCTCCGGGACCCTGATGGGAGGAATAACAGCGCTCTCTTCGGCCAACTGTCATTCGGCATCCTAAACACATGTCCAAGCCAAGTCCATCTCCTCCACATAATGGTAGAAGTGATGGGTTCACGCTGGGTGCGCCGACGTATAGCGTCGTTCGTGATGCGTGGTAACTAATTACTCCCAAAATTCTACATTTTTAAATGCAAATGACACTATTTGCTTTGCAGTCCCTTACAGATCCCTTAATAATTCATGTTTAAACAAACTCTTGATGCATAATTATTCAACTTAGTTTTTAACACTCGAAATAGCTATTTTCAAGCTCACTGAAATTTTGCTTGAAGCAAGCGAACTCCATTTGCAAACTCACCTAACAGTGATTTTATAACCGTAATGTGTATTTCGTGATAATTTGAAGTGTGTTATAAAAACTCGTAAAAAAGTGCAGAAAGAATACAGAAATAGTAGTCTTAATCTCACATTTCGACACTGCTGTGAATGATGTAACATCAATTTCGTATATATTATGAACCCGCAGATTTTTTGTATATTTCTCAGAGTAAATTACAGTTCGCCGTAGAGCGGGGTCAGCTGTAATTTACTTTTCCGTCTAGAATGCCTGTGACCCCTCTTCTCGCAGACCTGTTATTTGATCGTCAATAAATTATAGTAATGAATAACTTCCAGCAATAATGTAACAAGCGATGATTTTTGAATTGCTGTAGTTTTACGATTGTGTATACATACATTCAGATGTTACATAAATCAAGAAATATGCCAACGATGGATTTTATGAGAACGATGTCGGTTAGAGTGTATGAAAAACTGATAGAACTTATATACTATTCCGAAATTTGTGTACCAGTGTGAAGTACTTTTACCTATCTTTCATGGGACTAAACTTATTGTATTTTTCATTGTGCTAACAAATCGTAGGAAAAACCTTAACTTTAATCTTTCAACAAAACAATGAATTTTTATTATTATTTCGGAGCGTAGTTTCAATTATTGAAGCATCGATTGAATAAATATTGTAGGTATAATTTTCTGTAGTATTGAATATTGATTTTATTTTTTTTTATTTGATTTTTTTGTAAGTATATTATACTACTTCTGTTGATCAGATTTTTTCATTCATTTGGCAATGTATGTTTATAAATATTGTTAATTATACTATAAATTCTAAAAATTGCTATTATTCTTTGTTTTGCTATAACATCTACCTTCGTTTGGAACAAACCAACGTTGAATTTCCGTGTTTTAGAGCAAAAATAACACCAAACTTCTCCAATAATAACACCGAAATTCACAAAAAATAACACCACTACATAATATTTTCCAGTCTCTAGTTATAGGTACTGTATTCGAAATAGGGTTCTGATGTTACCTCTTTTAAAGTCTGCACTCCTTGAACCATCTTTCTTATAACCTTTTCGTCGTTTTGTTGTTATTAAGCACTCCCAAAACATCTCGACTCAGTTGTTTTTAACTCTACATAATATGTATTATGTCAAGAGAATTTCAAGTAGATAATGATTTTCGTCTGTAATGTCTACGAAGAAATTGCTATGATGTAAACTCAATGATGCATGTTACGGTGATGGCATACACTGCTGTATCTTGAAGACAAACCCGTACAAACCGTTATAATTCCAAACATTTCCTTGTTTTGCAGCACTTTTATTAATTTCCTGTTCGGCTTTTATGTTTTATGGCTCCGACATCCTCTAGAACTAACCGCGTCTGTTTAAACACACACTCTGATGGTTAACTGACGCTCCACGCCGTCTTTTATGACCCCAACGATTCTTTCACCTGCGAAGTGCTCAATTATTCACATCATAATGGCATACATCATACCTACTTCGAATTAATTTAATTTAATTTATAGTTTTATTTTTCATTCTTTATGAAGTTTTTATGATGCACAATGCAATCCTGATACCATCCATGGTGTATGGGAGTGAAACATGGACATAGACGAAAAATCTGGAAGTTGGAATGAATGCTGTGGATATGAGATCACTCCGTAGGATATGCGGAAAGAGACTGAGTGATAAGGTGAGAAATGAGAATATTAGAAAGGAATGTGGAGTGGATGTTAGCGTAGTGACTAGAATGAATTTTAATAAATTAAGGTGGTTTGGGCATGTAGAGAGAAAGAACGAGGAAATAAAAAATGATATATAAATCTGAAAGAATGGGTGAACGCAGACGAGGTCGATCTCGAATGACATGGTCCGATCATATCGGTTCAGTGTTAGAGGAGGGCCAAGTCAGGAGCAAAAGGAATAGAAGAGCATGTATGCGGAATGTTATGCGTTTGGAAGAAGCGAAAGAGGTGTGTTTAGATAGGAAAGAATAGAAATCCGTACTCTCTGCCTACATCCTTCGGGAAACGGCGTGATGGGTTAAAAAAAAAGTTTTTATGCATATTTTTCTCAACATTCTACATTATAGTGTTCCTTCAGATAGATTATTTTTTTTAGTAACTTAATCCGAAAAGGTATGAAAATTTGGTACAATTGGTAACGTAAAAAAATAACTTATTGATTTGTTTAACGGAAAAATGTCCTAGAACAATGAGAATGGAAAAATCCTGCAAAATCATATGTCGAAAACTATCATGCTCATACGAAAATGAACCTTCTTTCAACGAATATTTAAAACTAAAAACTTTAAGAATTAATTACTGATGTTCGTTTTTTAAAATGGAACAAACCACTACGGGTTTACGACCGTATTCTACTGTTATTTCGAAGGCTGGCTTAGTGTGATCACTTTACGTTAATATCGTTCGCCATTAGGTGGTAAAGTCTCCGAAACTCCTAATCATGAGAATTCTCAACACGTTCAACATGTCGAAAAATCTCATGTATGCAACAAGTAGATATTTAATAATTATTAATGAAATATAGAGATAAAAGTTGGAAATTATTGAGAACAACAGAGCAACCAAATTTAAAGACTGCGACTGCTGTCATGTATTTGGCGCCATTTTTGTTAATGTCTCATATTTATTGCCTATTGGCTTTGTTGGCGCACAACGTTCTTATTATGTCTAGATTCTTGTGACCTTTTTTCCTTCTTTCAATTCAAAATATACATATATCTCCCTTTTTTAACCTTTGTGTGGCAATAAGAGCTCTCCACTGCGCTTGATCTCGTGCAGCTTCAATGACCTCTGCCCACAACATATCCAGATCTCTCAGCTCTATCTCGAAGGAATGCTATGAAAGGGTCTTCTACGCCTTCGAGACGCTGACACGAGGAAGAACAGCCCTCTCTCCGGCCAACTGTCAAAAATATAGCCTTAATAAAATGTTCGCTACAAGGAGTCGTGGACTCCAGCCCCCATATATCCAACATATTATTCCAATTATTCGATGCAAGTGTATATATAATATCTGTTCACTTTGATTGAGTTCAAAATATGCTTAAAAAACTGAAAATGATATTGATATAAGTAAATAAATCATTAACTGGATCAAAATTTGAAAAAAATGTAATGTAAATTTTTTTCCACTGATTTTCTACTTGATATGTTTACCGAATATGGAGACTTTGATGGATGGTATTCTCAGTGGGGTTCTGACACCAATATCTCCTCAGTGTGCCCTCTACTTTGACGTGCAAATATTTGCAAGAAATTGATTAATGAGTTATATAATAGATTTAATAGCCTGCTGCTTGTAAAAAATATGAACAGAAGGAACTTCCATGTGAACTAGGGTCATGAGGGTAGAAACTATCAAAGTTTTTATGCAATTACTAGCCGAACCGTCGAACTTCGTCCCGTCTTATTTCCAATAATCGTCGTGTTAACTGTATTTGCTGAATTAATTTCATTATTTATTTATATCTCAATAATTTTTTTTTTTTTTTTTTTTTTTATTTCAAAAGAAACTTTATTCACAGAAAAATGTTACACAATTACAAATATTATGTGATTAAACAGATATTTTCCCTTGATTTTTTTTTATATATATAACCTCTCCAATAGAGCAGAGCTCGTGTGAGGAGAGGGAGTAGAATTATGCTGCGATAACATGAAATAGCATAGGCACATTTTGCATTGATGAATTTTCGTCTTTAATCCTCATATTTCGTTCGGTCTAGTGTCGAGAAAATACATCGTATAGAGATTGATCGCCTGTAACCACTAAGCAGGTATGTACTATAATATTTTAATCTGTCTCAGATACTCGCATAGTATGCGTAATCCTAAGATATAATATTCCATGTTCCACGTGTTTCAAATTCGTACATAATATATTTTTATTTGATTCGCTGTCGCTGGTACCTAAACAGCAAAGCTGATATAAATAATAATAATATAATATATTATTATTATTTATATATCTAAGTCAAGCTGGCACATGATTGACCGACACGGTCATCTTTTGAATAGTAATTCGGGATATATGTCTTAAAGACCGACAACATTATTATTTGGGTAACTGTTAAAACAGTATGCAGAAGAGGAAGTTATCGGGCGCCGAAACCGGTTGCTAATGGCACCTTGACACACTAGAACATTATATAACTGCTTAATAAATACCGACAGTTGTCGAATTATTGCTCCACTGAAACAAACATGTTAAGAATTCTGTTTCGTTTTAAAAATGGAATACATTTAAAATTTGTAAGAAGCGGTGCTCAGCGTAATGTTACGTTGATTAATTTATCTATGCATCATTTTCCTCCCGAAAAATAGTATGTACTGAGATTTTGTATGTTTTGTTTCACTATTTTCCAAACGTAAGAAAGAGATATGGCAACTCATAAAAAGTATTCTCATTTTAATATATTATGTAAACAAAAAATTCGATAATAACTATTATTGTATTAATATTATAAACGATAAAAATGTAACAAAAAGCGGTAAGAGAGCTTGAAATGCACACTAAGATACTGGTAAATTTACACAGATTTAAATTAAAAATTCATATTATTAAGTGAACTTTTCATCGGGGAGACAACAGTTCGTACCTACATAAGTTCACATATTGTGAGTTATTTTAAATTTTTTATACTCGAACGAATTATGACTTAGAAAAACCATTACCTGGCGCATAGAGTAATTCGCTTTTTTTAACTCTGTAGAAACAGTTATTTCAGAATAACTCAATGGACTACGTATAGAGTGTGCCTCTCTTTTTTTTAAATGCGCACTGATTTTCAACAGTGCCTGCCTATCTTATATATAACTTTCACGGGTGTATACTATTTGTTGTTTTGAACGTGGTTATAGCAACTTTGGGGGACCTTAACGGGAGTATGTATGTATGTATAGCAACTTTGGTTCCTTTAACCAGCCATGTTTGTTATTGTTATAAACATACTTCTATAGTAGCTCCCAAGTTCGGCCAATTGTTTTGACACCTATATGTTTTCTTCTTATTAAAAAAGGCCTATTGACCTGTTAATTAACAGGTGCATGGGGTTAGCCTCTTGCGTCTTTGACATCCTGTAGTCTATCCATATGTTTGGTAATACCAAAATCTCATAACCTTTGTATGAAGCAGTTCTTTTTTTTAATTTGACAAGTAATAAAGATACTTTACAGGTAGTTTCATAACAACATAATACTGTAGTTATTTCTATCAAGAACTGTACCAATAGTATAAGTTTTCGATGATCGAATATCGAAACGATCATCGAAAGAGTTTCGAAAAATTTCCATACAAAAATGATCGAATGATTCGATCGTTTGATTTTCGAATTGCACGCTAATAAGCGCTTATTAGCGTGCAATTAGCTTTCGATTAAACTCGTACTAGCCCCATTGTTTGGGTGTTTTAAATTTTATCGTAAAAGTTATCACACTATATAAACCAGCCTTCGAAAAACGAAATGTAGAAGGAAACCGTAATCTCTAATATGGAAAGGAAATCATTAATGCAATATTAAAAAAAAAAAAAACAATGTTAGTTGGCAAATTTTTCGAAGATTTTAAATTTGGAAGAGTAATAGAACAAAAACCTCATCTATTTAAAAATGCTCTTTTGTTTGATTATGATGTCACCTTCAGCGAGTTCGAATAAAAAGATAAGATGACAGCTTTTATATAATATTTATTTAGCCATTAAACAAAAATGCTAAAATATTAATACATTATGGGCTGACCGAGCACAGTGGTGATAGTCCATATTATCTAATGATTGAAAACCAGTTTTAAATAGTGTTCTACCACGTGTTTATTATTGTCATCTTTAACTGTTTTTGAGTTCCAAAAAAGAGGCTTTGAGACAACTGGTAAATTAACTTATTCATTTTCTATGATTTTTTTCGAGTGTCTATACTATAAGTAAGAACCTCATACAACATAATATTGTAAATTAAGCATCGATGCTCACCTCATGTTTATGAAATATCAATGGAAATATAAAACGGAGAAGATGTACCCCTATTTATAAATGCCTGCTGCTTACTTATGTATTTTACATATATATGGAATCGTTTAATGTGGTTGATTTTGTCTTTCGACCATTTTGAAATTAATAACACACATTGTATGACTCTGCAAGCTTCGTATCACTTATATACGTCGCAAGCCAATCTATTTACTCCATTGATATGACCTATTATTTTGACAAGGAGGAACATTTTTTTTATGGCAAAATGAAAATGTTGTTTTTTTCTATTTTTCTCGCAATTTTTCCATGTTTTCTCACCATTTAAAAACACTCCAAATATTTCGAAACTAAAGCTACTGTCCAGCCGCTCACGAGTTTTAGTTAGCCACGCGCACATCTGTCATTTTTATATAGGTAAGTTTTTTTTCTTTATTTGAATATTAATCGTTCATTTTACCGCTAGGTGATTAATGTATCAGATCTTGGCTAAATGCAAATGGACAGCACTTAAATGAAATTAAAATTTAAAAAAAATATTCTCCTTTAATTATCTCAGTGTTGCAGCATATGGAGGCGAAATTAGCTCAACACGAAGTTCAATTTAGTCCAATTTAGTCCAATTTAGCCCAACATAAAGTCCAATTTAGCCCAACATGAAGTCCAATTTAGCGAAGTGTCAATTTCGTAACGTAAATATTTTTTTCCCAAAATATTATGGATTGAGTGACGCAGCAGATGCAAGTTTAAAGAGTAAATATATATTCTCAGAATTGCTATCACTCATTCTCATGATTTTTTCTCTTCTGATGGTACGTGACACTCGATCATCGAAATGAACACTGGGTTCATACAAGTTTAGGCCAAGACTCCGCACACCACAACATCGGGTTATGTATTAATTTGTGGTACGGTAACTCTAAAGTCACTAGGGTATTAATTGAATATTATCCGAGATGGTTAACGCAACGCTGTTGAGCAGGGACCTGGCTAATGTCTGGTGGAAGTACCGGCCAACCGCAACCTCGGGCGGTTCTCACAAACGGTTCCGTTAGCCGGGCACGCTCGATATTCGGTCAATTTATATGCTGGCCACAACCAGAGGTACGCGACTGACCGAATTCTCTTTATCTTATTGATGATTCTATCATCGTTTTGATCTTTGAGATCGTCTTAGGATACATAAAATAAAATAAAACATATATTATACATATTTTGTTCTTCCCGTTTCACAAATACTCTTGTACTGTTGGAAGGACAACTGAACTTCATTCTTAATTCCTCTCCTCTTTCTTATTACGGATAAAGAATCTCTTTAATTTTGTGTTGACCTCGGTAGCATAGCCATATCGACAACGTAACTGATCAAGAGACCCCGTTTTCAGTTTGCTTCAAACCCATCCTCGGATAACCATTGTGACACCCAAGAAGTTCCTTTAAAATCCATTGATTTTTGAAGGAGGAGAGTCAAAGAATCTGAACACATGGGTTACCATTATTTGACGGACTTCGTGCCCATTTTTACGTTGAATTTCGATTCGATTTTTAAATGTGTCCCTTGGTCCATCTCTAGATATGATAAGACACATAATATAAGTATAACTACCTATTTCTCTCTGTGTAATTTTATTTAAGTATATAGAAATACCGATGATAATGAATAATATGATATTTTCACGACTATTGCTTATAGAAATGATTTGACGGTCATTGTATTGTAACAACAATGGGATATGTATAAAAAATATACCCACATAGAATAAGCACTTCAATATATTATAAACCGCTTATTATGGGTTAATTAATTGTTTAATCGTCGATTTTTTGTTACTTTGGGTCCTTTTGTTTTGTTCGAAAACCTGTCTGTTCAACTTCCATTGAGTTCAAGATGGTCTATTGTCTATTCTTTTCTTGACCTCATGACGTTGGGGTCTTTGTGCAAACTTAAAGAATTAATAATTATTATTTTATTGATGATAACCATCAACTCTTATGGGTTTTATTCATTTGATTTCAAAGAATGAAATATTCGTTGATTCTATTCTGTAAAATTACATACTTCTGCACTCAACTAAAGATTGAATTTCTGAAAGACTATCACAAAAGAATGATTAGATAGAAATAAAAAAAAACAAATGCTTCATCAGCATCAAAAAACTTTTTATTATTCTGTTGTTTTGTCAAAGCGCTCTTTCGATCACTTTTATCATTAAGGGTTGCGCCCTCCTATACCCCTGGATGTTTCAGGAACCTAAGTTCTCATTTCATCCAGATTCGGTGACTTTTATATTGAAAGAGGTACTCATCTTGTTTTAAGAAATCAAAAATGTTTCTAAAATTTTCATGAATAGGTACTTTGGAGCCAAGATATTTGCCACTTAATTATTATTACTGAGTTATGAAATAATTATTGAATAATTACTTAATTATTCAATGCATGAAAGCGGTTGGTAGACGAGCGGTTACTACGCCGGCTTTCATACCGTTTTGTTCGGAGTTCGTAGGTTCGATCCCTGGTGGCGATCATCTTCCTTTTTCATCAGTTTTCTCTTCGGCCGTATATTTTAGTATCTTATGCCAGCCAATTTCCCCTTAAACGCGAACTAAATACAATGTAAAGATATATTTATATAAATAACAAACTAAACATTTTCAACGAGTTTCTGCTCAAAATAATGGATAGGCATTATTAAGGCGCTTGTACGATTTCGCTCAGATTTTCTTTTTTGTTCCCGGTGAAGGGTATCAGTGTTCTGTTTAAAAAGTAATCATAGTGATTGTGTTTTTTTATTGTTATCAATGTGTTGTGTTTGAATAAAAAAGACATTGCAAGATGGGTCTAATGTAAAAAAGTGATTTAAATACAAATCGAAGTCGTTGATAACCTAGTGATTACGACGTAGGCTTTCTTACTGAAGGTCGTGGGTTCGATCCCAGGTGCCGAGCATCTTCCTCTTTCACGACACAATATGTAGCTTACTGTGGAAGAGTCAAATAGTGTATTTGTGTTCACTTTGAGTGAGCACAGATTCATTTATTAAAAAATAGATAGCTACTTGATTGAACAATTTGGAGATTTCATCGATAGGTTAACATACTATGTATTTAGTACAACCCCGAGTACAAATTACAAGTTATAAAAAAAACAGAGAAGTCTATGGTTATGAATCTAGGCAGCCGAGGTCGGTATTAAACTGGTGTTTGTTTGGTAAAATGCTAAAATTGACGTTGTACAATATTGGGTGTACTTATAATGTTTTATTTCCAAACAAGATATTATTAAAAACGTTAAAATATAATGTTAATTTTAATAACAATCAGTTCTCATGTAAGAATGGTTGCTACAAGAAAAGAAATATAGTATTATTGTGTTTAGAAATACACTGAGCTATTACAATATATCATTGTGTGATTGATACAACAATGCAATTTATTTCTCTGTACGAATTATTATATTAAGAATATAATAATTACTATACGGAAATATAATATCATCGAAATATACTGCGCGCATCACCTTTATATGTTACGTAGGTACTTATGTACCTTTGTTTTTATTCTATAAAAGGAGGACATCTATATACAAGTTGAAATGAACGATGTTGTTACTAAGTTGTAGGTAAACCTGCATCCAGAAATATAAAATATAATTGTTTAACCCCATTTGAACATTTAGATAGTTGTTGAGGCTTGCCACTCATCATGGCGTGTCAAAAATGTACCTGGGTATTTTATGTTTACTTTTAAAAAAGATATCGGTCCGTTCTCTCTGCCTGCCCCTTTCGTGACACAGCGTGGTACTTAAAGTGTAGCTACCATATTTAATAGAAAAGAAAACACCACAGGCTAGAAAGCTTCCTGGGTGTAACAGAGCTCTCTTATGTCGGGCAATTTCCCCTCACACTTAAACTAAATACAATACATATATATATATATATATTTATATGTATAACCAACTAAATATTTTCTACGAGTTTCTGCTGAAAATAATTGAAAACCATTATTAAGTCGCTTGTACGATTTCGCTCAGATTTTCATATTTTTTTTTTGTTTCCGCTGGCTTTCATACCGTTTTGTTCGGAGTTCATAGGTTCGATCCCAGGTGCCGATCATCTTCCTCTTTTATCAGTTTTCATTTCGGCCGTATATTTTAGTATCTTATGCCAGCCAATTTCCCTTTAAAGGCGAACTAAATTCAATGTAAAGATATATTTATATAAATAAAAAACTAAACATTTTCAACGAGTTTTTGCTCATTATTAAGGCGCTTGTACGATTTCGCTCAAGATTTTTTTTTTGTTCCCGGTGAAGGATAAAAGTGTTCTGTTTAAAAAGTAAATCATAGTGCTTGTGTTTTTTTTGTTATCAATGTGTTGTGTTTGAATAAAAAAGACATTGCAAGATGGGTCTTCACGACCACAGCATACTACTTCTGCCAGACATCACTATGCCTCAGGTAAAAATCTTCTTTATTTTAAGAAAACATATTTCAAAATTTTCATAGTCAATGAAATAATGAATACTAAGTTATGATAATTAATGTAAGTACACTGTTTAACATTTCTAATGTAGGTAAATAAAAAAATACGATTTAAATACGAATCGAAATCGTTGATAACCTAGTGATTACGACGTGGGCTTTCTTACTGAAGGTCGTGGGTTCGATCCCAGGTGCCAAGCAATTTCCTCTTTCACGACAATCATTTTAGTATCTAACTGCGAAAGAGTTAAAAATATGTAGGTACATTTATTTTCAAATGTATCTGGGTTCACCCGAAGTGAACGTAAATACGTTTTCGACATCTTTCGCATGAAGCAAAGCTTGTGTTGTGAAAGTGCATATGGTCGGCACCGGGATTCAAACCTACGACATTCACAGTACGCTGTTCGTACGAAAGCCATCGACTGATACATCTTGTATACCAAACTACCTCCCTCTACCCACCAATCAGTTAATACTGTTGTGTTCTGATCCCACTTATGGGTATAGGAAGGCATCAAAAGAAAAGCCTCCACAGCGCTCGATTTTTCGAAAGACCTTCTCCCACACTAAAAACCAACATCAAAATTTCTCCTTTCAACTAACCATCTTGCTAAATCCTGAATTTCCCACGTATATCGGAGTATTTATTACCCTTTCATGCATGCTATTATTTTAAGTATCTTCATCTGGTTTTAAGATTATTGTCTACTGGCCTTAGGATTCTCACAGTTTTACAAAGATTTCACTTAAATTCTTTACTTAACTTTTGCTTGCATTTTGTCATGATCGTCTCAATACTACTTTGAGGTAATAATAGGCAGGAGACATCAACGCGCGATTGGTGTAATTAAAACCCCAACAACTTGTCACCGCTGTAGGAATGTTTCATTAACTTTCATCCAAGTCCCATATGATGAGTACCTACCATCGATCGTGAAGATTACCAGTTGTTTTGCACGTCTCTACGGATTGTCTAAACGTGTATGATTATGTTCTTGATGATAATTAGCCACCGTGAATCCGTGAGCAGTTACAGCGACTGCGATTATTTCAAGTATGATTGCATGTCCTCACCTAACATTGCTGCACTCTCACGAAGAGTTTGAAAGTGGTATTGGCACATACTGTCATTTCTTTACCTCGAACCGTTTGGCATTGCAAATTATTATTTTTTCATTCTTATTTACTTTTCATTCTTATTTAATTTGACCGGTTGACTGGAAAAAATTGCCTCAGGCAATAAGTTCCGCCGGCTATACTGACACCTTTGTATAGAAAAGTGTTATATTATTATTACTTTGTTCGCTTCTAGTGTGTACATTTTGAAATTTTCTCCAAGCCTCTCTTTCTTGCTTTCCCAGCGTCGTGTCACTCCGCTGGCGATGCTCATTATTTGATAGTTAATTTTGGTCTTCTTCTTGTCTATTCGGATTGTAAAATGACTTGCACAGTCCAGACTCTTTTTTCACATTTCATTAAATACGGAACATTTAAACGATATTGTATTAAATGAGCAAATAGGTAAATGCTCTTACAGCTGTCGAACAGCAAATAGACCGCGAGGGTTGTGAGGGAGTCAACTAGTTATTTATTTGATTGAATGCAAATATGAATAATAACGGAAGTGAAAACCCAAGATTTGTCACGAAATGCTTGTGAACAACATGCACCTCGAAAGACAAAAAGGGTATAATCAGCTTTTCACAGGAAACAATATGAAGATGGAAGGCAAAATCTTGGGTTTTCACTTCCATTCATGTTATGCGGCACTCCCCGCTTTCATCGGATTCCACGATGTGTAGGCCATTTTGAGAGATGGTCCTGATGAGACACATGCGCACAATGTCGAAACACACTATCTTTTTGACGAATCCATTCGCATATTCTGGTGATGGGCATAGACTCGTCCCATATGCAAGTGCAGTAGCACAGTCTCTGCCGAATTCATCACAGCTTGAATAATAACATTACTTAATTTATCTGACCGTAGATGCTTTAAACTTTTGACACTTCAAAAGGTGTAAATATTTGTACAAAAATACTCATAGAGAATACTATTTTTGTGTTTAAAAATAAGGGAAAAATACTCTTCCGTCTTCTTTTTCGCACTCGCCTTTGTCCCATTGTTTGGGGTCGGCTCTCATAAGCCTGTCTTATTTTTGTTTAATTACCTCCGCGACGCTCTGCTTTCTTATGATACCTACTCTTGCGGATGATTCCAATTAAGACTTTCCTTTACAAAGTTGTTGGAATCGCCGATGAAATTTAAATTACTTCCTGAGGAATTTCATCTGACATAATGAGTGCTTAGAAATCTCAATAGATACAAAAAAAAATATATGTACCTACATTTTCAGTGTTATTTTTCCATATGAAGTGGTCATATGCAGGGTAGCCGGTAAATCCATCGTCAGTACAATTCATCGTGGGTAAAATTCATCGCAGGTACATCGTGGGTACAATTATTCATCGTTGGTACAATTCATCGCGAGTACTTTTAGAATCCAATTCGATTCCGAGTTCTGGGTTTTTGTTCATAACTCTGTAATTATTTTTGGTAACACTTCAGTTTAGTCACTCCTAATGATTTTGAGGTTATTTTATGTACGATTTGAATAGGTTAAGAGGTGTCCAAAAATGTATGGTGGAACCCCCATACCTTTTTGAACACCTCCCCGAGTGATAACACGGTAATACTCCAGCGTATGTGAAAATCGTTGCCATCTTTTTTTTAAATGAATCTGTGCTCACTCAAAGTGAACACAAATACACTCCTTGACTCTTTCACAGTAAGCTACTGAAAGCTTGTGTCGTGAAAGAGGAAGATGGTCGGCACCTGGGATCGAACCACGACGTCCGCAGTACGAAAGCCGGCGTTGTAACCGCTGGGTCACCAACCACTTCGAATTATTGAATTGTATAGTTTGAAGAATTGTTCGCGATGAGTTGTACCCACGATGAATTGTACGTAATGAATTTTCCTAGAACCCATATGAAGTGGTTTTTAGTTAGAACAGCTGTTACGACCCCTGCTTTCGTACTCTTTCATGCGGATGTCGTGGGACACGACACAGGCTTTAAGGTGCTATCTGTGAAAGAGTCAAAGGGTGTATTTGTGTTTACTTTGAGTGACGACAGATTCATTAACAATTTTTTTATTAATTGACCATAATACGCTAAATAAATAATTGTTCCAAGGACCTCCCGCTAAGCAGGATGGCGTCTAAGTCAGTGGACCATAAGCGTTGCTCTCTATAAATAAAGTTTTAATCAAATCAACAAAAGGTTAAACAGTTTAAGTATAGTAGCTTAAACCACAACAGGTAGGTATATACATACAATTTTATGTCTCTAAAGTATAAAAACCAACAGACCAAAATATCGCACAAACATTTCTACATAGTTAATATAAAACTGGGTTAGAAATTAACATAGACCCAGTCTGCGTAAACCACTTGGTTTTAACTCCAATAAAACCAGCAGGCGAATTTATTCACAGCCTAAAGACCCAGAAACTTCAACTGAATTACATTAATGTAAAGAACAGTTTTAATGTTTTATTTATATTTTGATTCAATGTCATCAGTCATTATGTCTGTGCGTATTATTCTAGTTTCATTCGTCGTAAAAATAGTAAAAACTCGGACGTGGCAATGCGTAATTTGGTTTAAAATAACTTAGGTTTTGGCAAGCCCAAGGACATTTTAACTTGAACTATTGTAGCACTGAATATTTAAACATACATAAATAACGCTAAAACATAATATACATTATTCAAATCCATGAGTACACATAATGCATTTCGAGGTTGCAAAGGATTTAGAGACAACTACAAAAATATGTTTAGGTTATGTTAATTTGGTTTTTTTTTTTTTATATAAAATGAATCTGTATTCACTGTAAGTGAATACTATGAATATTGATTTCAAATTTGTAATTTAGACAAAAATACGTTTAAAATATGTTTGAATGTTATAAAATTATTTCTGAAAGCTTGAAGGAATTTCTATTATAAATCTGCGTACCAATGTTTTGAAACTCAATAGCTGTCAAGTAAATACAAATTGTGATGTTATGGAGTTTTTCACAGATGGCGTTGTTGTCATCAGTTCCATACATTTTTTAATATTATCTATCATATTATTATTTGTTATCCATTTTTCGAATTTATAATAATTTTTCTGTTATACGGAGCGGAGAAGAATCCAATAAACCAAGCATCATAAAAATCTGTTCGGTCGATCTCGAGTTATAAGTGTTCGTACTAACCTGACATTCTTTTATATAAAAGATATTCATCATTACAATAATGTAATTAAGTGGATTCTTCTCCATCTTTGTCAGCCTTCCCTCCACTGCTGGATGTAGGCCTCTTCTAAAGTTTTCCACCTTTTTCTGTTTTGAACAGTTTTTGATCAGTTTTTCCCCGCAAAAGGAACCACATTAAGTGGATTGCCATGTCTAATACACCATTTCTTGTTTCTTTTACCAGTAAAACGACCTATATTAAGAACGTAAATCTGTTGGTTACTTTTTTGAAACGCTGTCCCACATAGTTAAAAGATTTTGAATTTCTCGAAAGAATGTATAATGAATAAATTAAAAATAAAAATGACAATGCAATTTCACTGCTTCGACTTTATACGGTTCAAGCATTTTCTATACATTTCCATACCCTTTAATATGTGATACAGCCATTTAAATATTTGTTCAAACTAGTATATTATTTTTGCGATTGGTATTTATTATCATCTATTACTTACCCAAGTAGGTATATGAAACTTTATAATTTAATAATAACTATCTAATTTTTATATAACGATTATAAATTATATATTTTACGACAGAGATTATCCTTAAAACAACCTATAAAATCACCGATACAATTTAATTTAAAATTCACAATCGGATAAAATACAAAGACATTATCTGTACCGTTACACTATCTGATGTGAAAAAAAAATAGAGATAAGTTTTTGTAACTTAATACTCAATATTTCGTAAATAAATAAATATTAATGAATTAATTCGTAAGCAATGACCGTATTTTTACTGTAAAAGTTCCTTTTGAAACATTTGTTAGTTAAATAAAACTATAAAATTATAAATATCACGTCCGATCAGCTGTTTTGTTATTTTACGCCATCTTGTTTTAAATTATTACCCACTGCGCATGCTCAAAAGAAAGTGTCAACATCGTTCCAAGAATATTTTAAAATCGGAAATCAATTATTACCCGCACAGTACAATATATTTACGCTATTAAATTCTTCGTTCGTTTTGTTGAAGATTTTCTTTGAAATTAAAATGAGTTTATTTGCATCAAACGATTAGTGTAGAATAAAATATGGCCACTTAAAGCTATTTGTTATTCAATAGGCAACCTTTGTAAACAGCGATTGGCAAATTGTTTTTTTTTTTTTCAAAGTATGAATGTTTCATATAAAACTCAAGATATACAGGGTGGGGCGCAATGGACTCCCTAGTTTCAAACACTCACTGTAGAGCGCGCAGGTGGGTTAGCGGAATGGGAGTAGTAACGTAAGGTGGGGTAAGCGACGCCATTTTCATTTCAGTATTCACATGCAGTGGTTCGGTGAGCATCGAGGCTTTGTCGTAGAAACGTTCGTTAAAAACAATGATAGTGTGGTGGCGACGCAGTGACGCAGAGAGCTTTTCGTAGGCTATGTTTGTTTTCAAAGAACGTTTTTTACGACATGCTCACCGGACCACTGCATGGCGACTTCTTGAAATAAAAATGGCGTTCCTTCTCCCACCTAACATTACTACTCCCACTCCGCTAACCCACCTGCGCGCTCTACAGTGAGTGTTTGAAACTAGGAAGTCCATTCTGCCCCACCCTATACAATGTACATGCATCTTCTAGGTGGGTCTTCACTGCTTCAATGAAACATTCCCAAACCTCCCTGTCATCGGCTGCCACTTTCCAATTGCTTCTCCCCATTGTCCTGCAGTGTACAACGAAGTTATCAGTTATCAAATCATTGCAGCCTTAGACTTCCAACCCTTGTTTCTTTTCAACTCGATCATTGAACAACACTGCTTTTGGAAGCTTCATGTCGTTAGTACTCAACACGTTGTCACTTTGATTTTGATGTTCTTGAGCATGCTGACATTCTAATGGAGACCTTAGAGTTTGGTATTGTATCTTTTTCGATATACTTCGCCATTTTTAAAAAGTCCATTTCAATGGAGATTCTTTCTTTCGAAAGCGTTCAATATTTTCTCGTCCTGCTTGGCCAGTGTCCAGATTTCTAAAGCAAATATACCGATATCGGTCCAATTAATATTTTTTAGAACTTGGCTTTCGTCTTTCCGGATAGTAGGCTAGACTAAGACCAAAGTACCTAACAGCGGTTGGCTACAAAAAATCTACTATTATCAGAGAAGGAACTAATTAATGAGCGATGAAAGAGTTCTGGTTCTTTCCCGTTGTTATTTCTTTGGTGACCATATCAACGATCAAGAATATGCACTGTTATTTTCTGCTCTGACTCTATGTTCGTTTGGTGTAAACACATCCTAATAGGCATGCACTTTGTCTTTGATTCAATGATTTGAAGTATTGAAGTCCCATTCTCCTAGCGGTTATCAAGATGTTTATAGTAGTATTTCCAACTTATTGTTGCATTCAATTAGGCTTACTCCAAATGTTCATTTTGTTAGATTGCTAATTGAATTTAATATGAATTGTGTTTTGTATTAATTTAATAAGGTATACCCGATAATTAGATAATAAATAAATAAATAATTTATCGTTTTACGGGGCGAGTAATATATTCAATTGTTTTATTCATTTGGTTCCACATCCCTGGTTCGGTCAGATTCGATGTTCCATTCTCTAGATTGGTCTAGAACTTCTGGTTCCATTGTTATTCTTTTATAATATGAGTTATTGTTTCAAGAATCGTGTTAACCACATATGTACAATACAAAATTCGTATTTTAATGGACTGCTTTTTTTCATCTTGTTTTGGGTCTGGTGACCTGTTCTCTAATCTAGAACTGGTGCCTCGCAGGTTCATCAATAGTTCACATTGAGGATGAACTATCTGCACCATACAACGCAGAGCAGGGTTGCGCCAAGGGTGTATATTGAGTCCTTAATTATTTAAGGTAAACATAATAAGAGTGGAGGAGTCGGGATCGGAGGTCACCTAATCAATAACCTTATAGTTTCGCTGATAGCACGACACTGGTGCCATCAAATATCCAAGAACTCTTGGAGCTGTTCCGCCGTGTGGAGGTTGAGAGCGAGAACCTTGGACAGCAATAAACATGTGTTGTGTGGATGAGATGAAGTAGTTCGTGTACCTGGGATCCCTCATCAGCGACGACTGCTAATGCGAAAAGGAAATATGCCGGTGAATCCAAATTGTAAAGATTTTAAGATCTGGAGCTATCCATCTTTTTGGTGGTCTGTCTGAGAGTCGTTCTCCATGGGGTTGGCTGTGCATTGTAATGTTAGGATGAATCAAGTCTACATGCGTGCATTGGTGCATACCAGAATCTTCTTTTTGCATACTCTATCGTTCTATATCTTTAACCTCGCATATTTCCCGAACCCTCGCATTTCTTATTTCATACCTGAGGGTCAACCTAGCAATTTATTTATTTTTTTATTTTGTAATTCGATTTTCATCTCATGAATTTTTCCTGAAACAGTTTCATGAACAACCGTCTCCTAAATGATGTTCCATTCAGAAGGTGCGTTTTGAATTATTAAAATATAAATTTTACACATAATATTATAAAAATACTAGATATTTAAAAGGTATGTAGAAATTATCTATGCGTAAACCTACAATCTATAAAAAAAACAATAACCAATTGACATGTAATGTGACGTGCGTAAAATAAATAGATACTGGATACGTATAAATTTATGATCGGTGTATCTTAAAAACGTAAATTTATTTGTATACACAAAGTTTTGCATAGGCTGTTGATTTTTCGAAGAATCTCCGCATGCATATTATATTGTGAAGTAGGTATATGACAAAATGTCTCCTGTCATAACATCAATTTAACAGCGTCTAGGCACCTGCCTTGAATTTAACAAAAAATAAATGTCAAATACATGCCTTACTCACAGAGGTGGCTCGTGCCTTAAATCACAGGGAGTGCATACAAACAACGTACCTACCTCCCGAAAACATGTTTATGACATCAAGACTTTGTCTTTGTCCATCTGAAGAAAGGAAAAGTCACAACCGAAAACATGTTTATGGTAATAAAATAATTTGCAGTAACACAAAGTTTAGTGAAGACTCGTTTTATTTTTACATCAGTGAAAATGGACTACTACCAAGCACCCTCGGCCGAAACTATCATCAGCAAAATATAACTAACAACTAGCCTTATGGTGTACCTATATGGAATATTTTTTTTAAATTCTGGGTAACCGTGTTTTTTTAACACATTGCAACAATAAACGAGAAAAAATAAATTGTTAGATTAAATACACGAAGCAATCTACAAGGAATCCCTTTATAATAAGAATATTGTTCCGATTATTTCCTTGGAAAACACTCAATACGCGGTTCAACATGTCTTCTGTCAATAAAATTATCCTAATAAAATAACCGTTGGGCATATTTTTTTACGCACGTTCAAAGCATTGGGCGATATTAATTGTAAGCTTTTCAAGGACATTGGAGGTGCTCTGCCAACAAGACGTGGATTCCCTCTCATTCCCACACAAGGGATTGCCGCTCTCGGGATAGTCCGTTTCACTCACTCCACCGTTAACGCCGTTTGAGAAATTTTCATACAAAATCAACAATATTCGCGTGCATTTTGAAATGTGCACTCGAATATCGGTATTTCATATGCGAGGTATATTTTCGAGTTATTCCCGCCTCAGAATTGAATACGAATGAAATATGGATGTTTTAGAAATATTTTAATGTTATTATTTTATTTCTTATATTATTTTTTTTTTTAGTTTTTTTTTTGTTTCTGGGGACGCAGTGCACATTATGCACATATGAACGGACCGCCTCAGCTTACTCATAATGAAAAAATAATATTATGAATTTAAGATTTATAGCAAGAACTTTGGATATCTAAAGTCTTAATTATTAGGTACCTATATTTTTAGTATATCTATGTAGAATATAATAATTGTAATTCACAACTTTTCCTCTTCAAACATTATCATATCAAAAACTCCAAGTATGAGATAATGTATTTTGTTTAATTAAAATAAAATGCAACCATTTTATTTTGAAACAACAATAGAACTATTAAAACAAAGTGTCTAATTATTTGAAAATAGAACGCTTGTGTTTTGTTTATTTTTCGTGAAGACAGTGTTGCCAACCTTCCAAACAAAAACGAATTATTTGTATGCATTATTTTCATTGACAACGGTGTGAATTTTTGGGAACCAAACGAGATAAAATCTCTCAATTTGTTGAACAAGCTATTATATTAGATAAATTATTTTTTAATATATAATTATATAATCATTTATGAATAAAAACAATATAATAATGTAAACTAATTTTATCCTATAATGCAAAATTTTGTATAAGACAATAACAGAAAGAGATATTTTTTATCTCCAAAAATTATATTTTTTATTGTTTATTTTTGTGCATATACTAACCTACCTGATTGCATCTTGAATGATGTAATGAATTCAAAGTATGAAATAATTTGAGAATGGTTGCGTAATACGAAAAAAATACAATTTAAAACTCATCACTATTGATCATAGAGTTGATTATTTGTAAAATTTCCCATCAAACAATAGCGAATCCAAACAAAAGCAATCGATTCGAAATTCAAATTTATTCGCCATTTTCTTTGTTGCAGTTTTATTGCTATTTTTAAATATGGAACGAATATTTTTTTAACGTGAAGTTAGCCGTGTAAGATATAAATAAAATATCGAACTTAAGATGGTTGATGGTAGGTACCTACGTAATAGTGCTTCTTCCGCGTTTGTTGGACCGTTAAATTTGCATAACATGGCAATAATATTATTATCATTAACAAAGCGGTAAATATTAGCGGGAATTATGAGATGTGGTAACACGGTAGAGCTGCCATCTTATAAATTTGAATTTGGGTTAAGTCAATCGAATTAGCATTGTCGATGGTCGCTTAAATATTTAGAACGATCAACAAAATAATTTTATGGCTTTTAAAAAATATAAACATTTTATTTTATAGATTCAATATTAATTTAACTTTAAAATATAGTCATAGTGACATTTTTATCGAAATATAAAATTATTCTCGCTGGCTACCCCTAACCATGAAAAATACCGTGATGGCACTTATGAACTGTTATTTGAAGTAAAAGTATAGTAGCTAGAAACAAAATGTTGCCACATAACCAAATAATATCTTCCGTACGTCATAAAAAAACAAAAGAACTCTTTGTGTTACTATTTATTTAACTTTTTACTTAACCACGACTCGTACGAAATGAACAGTAACCGCAACCAAGTACCATAGAGATTGCAATGCAACCACAGACAATCATATACGACACTAGAAACAAGAGTGACAAAATGCAATTTACTTTCTTGTTGCAACACTGATGTTTTATACATTCTTTGTCATATTATTTTAATGTATATTGACACTAGTCATGCATTTCTTCGTCCATATTTTCTAATATGACTAAAATATCACGTCATATTTGAATAAATAAACATTTTTTCATACAAAAATGTCAGTTACAGATGACAGAACCTAATGGTTTATGCATGCACTGTTTACAAATCTGAGACAATATTCTAAATTCAAAATCCAAAAAGCGGAGATATTTTCAAATATATTTGGTACACAAGCTACTGATCTTTGTACAAATGCACATAAAAAAAACCTTACAAAATAACTAAAAATAACACAATTATTTGTAAAACCAATATAAATGTGTGAATTATTATAAACTTTTTGATACAATCAGGTCAAATAAACACCATTAGTAAACAAAATGGCTGTAAATTTTACAATTTTCGTATGTTCGTGTGAATTAAACGTCAGGTCTACAAAATGGCGTTATTTAGTGAAATGCAATCAAATTTTAAAGTGTTGTGTTACGAAATTAATCATTAGGGTCTTTTTTATTATTTTAATGATGGCAACACACATATTATGTCGTAACTTCGTCATCTTGATGGCTCGTGTGTATGATATAATAAGAATAATTTATTTCGTTTGATTGTCGCATAACCGTAGTTTGTGGCTTCCAGATATTATTTTGTAGCTATCTATGTATTTTGGTTTTGTAATCAGTCATTAAGAATCTATGGTTTTGATTTCGAAATTTTAATGGAACGTTTGAATTCGATTGGTTTTTTTTTAATGAGAGGCTTAATAATTATTGACACTTGATCAAAATATGCTGAAATGTCTCAATAATTAAGAGGTAAAAATCTTATTTAAGAAAGTTTTTGATATGACGTAAAAGACCTAAGTACTTCTTCTTCTTCCTGTTTTTACTCACAATTTGACTTCCAGAGACCGAAGCCATTGGATCCCATCATCCGTCAGTGTCCTACAGTTCTTCTTTGAATACCAACACGGGACATTCGTTTAAGACGTACCGAACATTGTATTTCCGGGTTGGAAAATATTAATCTTATCAAAGAAAGAGTAGTAACGTCCGAGTTGGTGACCTGTATAGAACAGGACTCAGAAGCTCGGGTAGGTCCCATACAAAATAGTCCAGCAAACATTAATAAAGTAGCGGGTCTGCAATGGAGAATAGTCGCGCCTGATGAAAAATTCCAAGTCGAAGGTTAAACTGATCTTTCTAAATGTATTTTTTTTTTCATTCCGACAGAATTGCGAAAGCAGTAAAAATTTGAATTACAGAAACCTATATTTAAATTTAAATTGCCTACATTTTCTTAATTACCCACAAGATAATTAATATACATGAGCACCGATCAGTTTTCAAGAAATCAACTTATGTGCAGGTATCTTGATATTTCAATATATGATTTCAGTACTTACTAATCATGGAAAAGTTTGACTCAACGTGAGTAAACTCTCAGTATACTTCGTCTTTTAAATTTTATCTGACCTCTACTGCGACCATTGAAATGATTCTGACTTTCTTCTTACCGCATTCTTGGTTTCACTTCTATTCTTCCATCTGGACATCTATTCGTACTAATAACTCTATTTCTTTTTATGGAGTTCACTGGAAAATTAAACCGTTTATGCAAATATTTCAATATTCGTAGATATACTGTACATAAATCAATGTTGTATAGATGTTAATAAAACACGCAAAATCAATTATTTATATATTTTATTATTTATTAATTAATTTCTATTTCACCATCGAGTCACGAACCATTAATTAATTTATTATTATCACAGCAAATTTATTGGAAATATTTAATATAGAAAAATATATATTGACGATTGCTTAATGGGGGAGAGAAAAGAAAGTCTTTAAACTATCCGCCTCTCGCTTGGTTGCAATCATGTGTAGATTTTGTTATCTAATATATAAAAGAGTAACTTATTGCCAGTGTCATTTGTGAACCTAATACCGTTTCACATTTGAAATGGGACAATATTTAATAATTTCTTTTAAAATGCGCTAAAAACAAGAAATAAGAACGTATCTCTTAAATCTAAACAGCTGATGCACAATGCAATCCTGATACCATCCATGATGTATGGGAGTGAAACATGGACATGGATGAAAAATCTGGAAGTTGGAATAAATGCTGTGGAAATGAGATCACTGCGTAGGATATGCGGAAAGAGACTGATTGATAAGGCGAGGAATGAGAATATTAGAAAGGAATGTGGAGTGGATGATAGCGTAGTGACTAGAATGAAAGTTAATAAATTAATGTGGTTTGGGCATGTAGAGAGAATGAACGAGGAGAGAATGACAAAAAGGATATATAAATCTGAAAGAATGGGTGCACGCAGACGAGGCCGACCTCGAATGACATGGTCCGATCATATCGGTTCAGTCTTAGAGGAGGGCCAAGTCAGGACCAAAAGGAATAGAAGAGCACATGTATGCGGAATGTTATGCGTTTGGAAGAAGCGAAAGAGGTGTGTTTGGATAGGACAGAATGGAAATCCGTACTCTCTGCCTACCCCCTTCGGGAAACGGCGTGATGGATAAAAAAAAAATGCGCTAACTGCTAATGTATCACATTAATAACCGAGTGTTTTTGTCTTGTTCTAGGGTTCAGATCCTCGTGTTGCTACATGTAGAGGCAAACTGCAGAATCGGAGATGTCAGCTGAACCAAGAAATCAACAAGGAGCTGAGACTCAGAGCTGGAGCGGAGAATCTCTACAAGGTATGTCTCCACTTTCAACAGATTAAAAAATGTTTTAAACTGTATATTTTTTCCTCTTCATTCCAATAAATTTATTGAATTTATCTTACCGTATGTCCTAGCTGGTCGCATGATCAAAATATGAAACCATCGTTCGAATGCGATGATCGCATGAACGCGGAGGCACTGTTCAAACATAATGGGACGTCCATTAATCACGCGATGTTTGGTTTTTTGCAACTTTTTAGACCCCCCCTCCCCCTTGGTAATGTTTCAAAATCCCCCCCCCCCACCCTCCGAAAATCACGTGTATTTTTTAGTACTTACAAAGAATTAAGAAACTTAAGATTATAATTAACATCAATTTTGAAAATTTCTAAAGGTGCAATTGTGAGTGTCCGAACTGGGCAGACGGACAGACGTAAATTCGATCGTCCGAGCGGTGCCTTGGTTGAAATAATCGCGCGTCGCTTGTATTGCTCTGTTATATTGATAATTAATAGGACACCTACTTGCCAAAAGTTCTTACTTACTAACTTTGATATTTATTTTATTTGTTTGCGTTATCAAGGAAAGTGGACGCGCAATCATGTGATGGCAAGTTTGGACACACAATTTTTCATCGTGCGATCACAAATTTGTTTATGCGATCATCGCAATCCCACGATCGTCGCAATCGCACGATCGTTCGATCATGCGACCAGCTAGGACAGGGCCTTACACTTATCACAACTATTAGTATATTCGGTCTCATTATTGAATCACAATTATTAAATATGTCAATATAATAATATACAAGATATTTCTAAACATTAAAACTTATTTGTAATTTAATTGCTAATTATAAACTTAAACCACAATTGAATAGAATTTAATATTAATTTTAAAATTGGATCTATAACCAATTCACCAAATCGAATTTGTTGCATCTGTTATGTAATTTTAAAATATGTATTATTCAGAATCAATAATTTATATATTCTGTTAACAATAATAATAATGCATGTATGTAATATTATTTCGTCTAACATAATTATTATGTTAACTGTATTTCACTGTGGTAGTAGGCCTTGGTACATTTTACAGTTTTTAATGGAGATTTGATTGTATGCTATTAACTGACATATTTTTAAATGATTTTGTATTTTATTTTTTATTCGATTTTAAAAAGTAATTTTAAATTTTACGAGTATTTTGATTCCAACATTCCCAGATAAATCTCTCAATAATTATGTTGCTACATCTTCTTCTTCTTTTACCATGGCCTACATCGACTTGTTCTATAGAAGCTGCTCTTGTAGGCAGAATCCCAGTTGTCTCGTCATCTTTTAGGTATTTTTTATTCATTTTTTCCTTGAGAGCAAGTATCGTGGAACTGGTTGTGTATGATTCTCAAAAAAAAAAATTATAAGTAATTTAATGGTGTTAGAAAGGGTAAGAAATCATCACCTTTAGTGAACACTATTACAATAATTACGACCATGAAAAGCTTGTGTCATAGGCATCGGCTTTCTCAAAAGTCATGGATCGAACCACTAGAGTCTAGTGATTAGTCAAACATCCTCATCAAAACATTATATTATGTAATGTTAACGCCATAACTTTAAATTCTAAACACATAGAATATGAAAAAATCATTATAAAACAACAGAGTGTGACTTTTCTATTGATTAACAAATAAAGCGTACTCATTTGTTTTCAACGATTTCCTTTATTGACGTAATGTTTACACTCCACTCATGTTAAGCCTACTCTAGCCTGCCTACTTAAACTCCATAGACGACAATGTCACAATCGATTCTGTGATAGATTGCGTTACGACAGATATTTATCTATTGAATTATTTTGTCTATATAATATGTGCGCAGGTTATTGAAACGTTTCTAAACCACAGAACCAGATAAATCACACATACTTTAAAATGTCTAATGATTATTATTGTAATCAGTTAACAGATTTGAAAGTAAGGTTATGTTTAATGTATCGAGAGCTTATATAAAAATACTATAGGGCAATGATTTATGATAAACTCCTTATATGTAAAACATAATGATTTGTACTACAAGTTATTTTTGGATTTATATGAAAAAGATTTTGGGGGAAATTCGTTACTTTGACATAACAAAATATTATCCTAGCTTGAACTGTACTTATCTCTAGGTCATTTAGTTGGACCAGAACCTTTTTGCAGTCTTAGTAATAGATTCTTCTTAGAAAAAATAAGAGCAGTGTTAAGAAAGAGAACACTGGAACAACCTTCCCGAACATAGGCAATCCAAGGCACTTCTTGGTGGTTTTAACACTTTTAACTCCAGAAGAACCAAATCATGCACGAGCCAAGTAAAATAGACCTTAAAAACCTAACGGGCTTCTATAAAGACTGGAGATTTAGGAAACATCTAAAGAAGATGGAATCTGTAGATTCTGCCTTAGAGCAGAAATCCCTCACCATCTCCTTATACTTACTTTCCGTATCCGGACATCATCAGATGCGTGAACCCCAATACTCGGCCACCTGTATACCACTGCTATTCGCTGTCACTGTGTCTTGGTGCGTGCACGTTGTTCCCATGAGGGGACAACGTGTCTCCTTATAGACTGGGATAGAGTAACGATTATTTAACAACTACTTATAACTCTAACAATTTATTACCGATGTTCGATTTTTTAATGGAATAAACCACTACGCACTTACGACCGTCTTCTACTGTTATTTCGAATGCTGGCTTAGTGTGATCACTTTACGTTAGCAACGTTCGCCATTAGGTGGTAATGCTTAAGTCTCCGAAACTCCGAATCATGAGAATTCTCGACATGTTCAACATGTCGAAAAATCCCATCTATACAACAAGTAGATATTCAACAATAATTATGAAATAGAGATAAAAGTTGGAAATTATTGAAAATAACAGAGCAATCAAATTTAAAGACTGTGACTGGTGTCATGTATTTGGCGCCAGGATATGAATATATCCATTTTTGTTAATGTCTCATCTTTATTACATTTTGTTGGTGCACAACGTTCGTAAATAAAAATAGTTTTGATGGAAAATATAGATTAGACCTGAAAGAATTCTCGATCCTCTCCCATTGAGAAGAAGAAGAAGATCCTCTCCTAATGCTGGATTTCCTGAAACATATGGAATTGGTGGGGAAGCTCCTGGGCCATGTCCTCACTAACAAGTGGCTTGCTTAGCGCCTAGTCTTAGTACGACATGTTTGCTTGTTTAGCTACACTATGGTAGACACCAAGTGTGTTAGTAATTTACTCACTAGGTGACTGACCAAACTCTAGGCACTAAGCAATCCACCCATCAGTGCGAATGTCCCCTTATTGCCTTATTGGGAGACACCATAAGCAAGCGGGGAGGCACAATAGATCACTATGGGTCGAAGCGCACAATACCCTTATGATAAAATAAAATATTAAGGTCCTTAACTATGTATGCAGGTTGCTGATTTTTTCTTCTATGAACCATCTTCATATGAACTTCTATGAACGGATTCCTATTTTATTTCCTTACCTTAGTTGGATTGGGACTAGTTAAATGTGTTGATTACATAATAATGAAAAACTGATTATTCAATTTATTTTTTCCACAGGCAACACAAAACAGAAAACTGCGGGAAACAGTCGCCCTAGAGTTGAGTTTCGTCAATTCGAATCTGCAGCTGTTGAAAGAACAGTTGGCTTCACTGAACTCGTCTGTGGAATTATATCAAAATGACAGGTAAGGCGAAATCAGTTATTTTATTTCAATTAATAAACAACGTGTTGTCTATTGTTTTATTTTAACGAGAAATCGATTATTTACGCCAATAACACTTATCGATCTCTCCCTGACTTGTAGCAGCCATATTTTCATTTCTACAAAATGATATTAATTTTCACAATGACGTGCATTCTGGCAGTCGAGCACCAAAGACAATAAAAAGATATAACTAATAAACGACCATCAACAATGCGGTGATTTACTCTTGTTGTTATTATTATCTATGGTCTGTCATTGATAAACCATAGATAACGATAATAATATAATAACAACATTTTAAGACCTGTTTTCACTTTCCACTATCAATTTATAAATCGTAATAATCTATAGATGATTACAAGTCAAAAACATTACGGTTCGATGATTTTTGAATAAATTGCTGTTGTTCCACCCAATATAATAATATTATTATTATTAAGTTGGTAGTTCTCTTCTTTATTTATGATATCCTGTGTTTTATGTAACAATGTGTTTAAGTTAAAACACTTTTTTTTAACCATTTTAAAACGAATTTATCTCGTGACAATGGCCGGATGTAGACATTTCCTTATTTTTTAAACTCGCATCATTGTTTTTTTTTAACCTTGTGACTCATCTTCGCAAGAAGGGTTCAACTTGAATAACGTGATGTTTGACAACTTAATTAAACAATATAATATTCCTATGTAATATACAGGGTTACAGGAAAAGTCGTACTGAATATTAAAGGACGTTATTATTTAGGACATTTCTGATGGTTTTCATTCCATAATATGGTGTCCGAAACTAAACCGTTATAGAGATATTGAACATTAAATATTTTGAAAAAAAAATCCTTTATTTTTTGCCTTTTCATCGATTTTTTCGTATTAGAGGTCCTAGGGTCCGTTTTTTTATGTACCTACACGAGAGGACATGTCAATCAAACTAAAAAGTGAACCCTCTACTATACCTTAACTGTTATTTGGTCAATGTTTTGCCTATTTAATAGGAATGAGTTGGGCAGCTTTTGGCAGACTTAAACATATTATAGAGAATAAGGACATCCCAATCTGTCTGAAGAGAAAAACGTATGAAGCATGTATACTGCCAGTGACTACATATGCACTGGAGACCATGTCCCTCACAAAAAGAAATGCCGAAAAACTAAAATGTATGCAGCGATCCATGGAAAGATCCATGCTTGGTATAACCCTAAGAGATAAAATAAGAAATGAAGAAATTAGGAATAGAACCAGAGTGGTAGACATCATGGATCGCATAGCAAGACTTAAGTGGCAATGGGCAGGACATGTTGCAAGACAGGATCCCACAAGATGGACTCCAAAGATTTTGAGATGGAGACCCTGGGAGAATAAGAGAGGCGTCGGAAGACCTCAAAAAAGATGGTCCGATGATATAGCCGCTGTGGGGGGGAAAAATTGGCTGCAAATGGCAGCAAATAGGAAGAGATGGAAGAGGCCTACGTCCAGCAGTGGATAAATAGAGGCTGAAAATAAGAAGAAGAAGAATAGCAAGTGTTATACCTTTTTGAATAGCTAAAGAGACGTAAAAGTTTTTAAAATTATTTGCAGAACAAGTTCCATATATAAATTTAAAAAAAAGCGCTTCAAAGTTAAAAACACTTATGCATTGGGTTCCTAGACAAGACGGCGTCTTTCAAAATTATATGACAATGTTTTTCGTTACTACGGAAACAATATTGACAACGTTCTCAACTGACATATTCACCGCTGTTAAAAGTAGCGGCGTATCCGTAGGAAAACAACCCATTAGTGAAAATTCTTTAATCCTAACCGTTGTCGAGCTGTCTTTTTAAGCTGTTATTAGTAGGTTCAGTTTTTGTTAATCATTTTTATTAATTGACATGTCCTCTCACTAGATACATAAAAACGGACCCTTAAACCTCTAATCCGAAAAAAATCGATAAAAAGGCCAAAAAAATGATTTTTTTTTCAAAATCTTTAAAGTTCAATATCTCCATAACGGTTAAGTTTCGGAAACCATATTATAGAATCAAATCCATCAGAAATAACCTAAATAATAACGTCCTTTAATATTCAGTACGACTTTTCCTGTAACCCTGTATATACAAACAATTAATAGTTCAAACATCCCTTCTACTTCATTATAAACGCATAAAGTACCAACTTACAAATCTTATCACAGTGTGCCTTTCGTGTTACGTGTGATAGTTCGTAACGAAACACCAGTAGGTACTCCAAATAAAAACGGGCTATCTTCTAAGGCCCTGTACTCACTTGCGTCGCGAACGTGTGCCATTGCATTAATTTAATGGAAAGGTTAAGCGTATACGTTATTCGAAAAGTGAACGCGAGCGGAACACATGCATCCTTTTGATAAAATTGATGTAACGATACACGTTCGCGGCGCAGGTGAGTACCGAGCCTTATATTTTTCATTTATTTATTCAAAATGGTATATATAGAGTATAAGTACTTAGTACTAATGGAAAAATTCATGACTTTATCTTAAATTTTGAAGCAACGAAATATAATGAAAGTTGAGTACTGGGAAAATTCTGAATCCCAAAACTCAAAATAGAGGCAACACAGACATCAATAAGGACAGCAATAATAAAAGATCAGAGCTGACATTATTTGAAAGTGCACACAAATGTTGTAGGTATAATTGATTATTTGGCTGGCAATATCGTAGCGTAACTATAGATAATAAGGAAAAAACTTAAATTAAATTGTGGTTTTCAAAAAAAAGTAAAATTAAAGTAAGTATGTACATACATTATGCACGTTAAATTTATTGAATGATTCCTGATTTCCTCTTTGAAAAAATATGATGGTATGCTGATGCCTATTCAGTTTTCTTCGAATGAATTTATTAATATTCATTCTGTCCATTTAAGCCAATAATTGTTCTTAATTCAAAATTCAACCAATTATAATTGAGTACGTACCTAGATATGATTTTGTAAGACAATAAAACTTTAATTACATATTATTAGTTTGTAATTTTTTTTTCTTGCACACTATTGCGAAATCGCCTCTATTTGTACTTACGTGTGTAATCTTGTGTGATCGTGCATTTCCATTGAAATGTGTATAGAATTAACCTTCCATGCATCCGTAGATTTGAATGAGTAAACATTGTTGTTCTCGAGGTTTGTCTTAGGAGAACATGAACACTCAACGTTGTGAAATACGGGGATGTTGAGAAATGTTCGTAGAGGACAAATCGCCGTGGTTTTTCTTTATTTACTACGGTACGTGCGACCTTCTAAATACTTATGTGATCCTGATAACAACTAATGCTAAAATTTTGTAATAGTCAAACTGAAACGGACACGCATCTCGTTCATTGTGGGGCTACCAACGAATGATATTATACCCATCACGCCGTATCCCTTTTGGGGCTCAACAATTCCATTCATTTCTCTTCCCTTCATAATGCATGCTTTTTCTTCTTCATGTGTCATGTAAGGTCCTGACCCCAACGTCGATTAACACTGATATTAACTTTCCCTGTCTTGGGCTGGTGCAAAAAGCTCTCTGACTGTTCTAGTTCCAGTTCAATCGCTGATATTCCGAAGCAAGGAAATCTGTCATCGGCCCACGCCTCTTTGACCCTTTATTTATCTATCAAAATAAGTTGCATTCTTACTTCTCTCCCTTTAGCACATGTCCCAGATATGACACCTTCCGGACTTTAATATTAGTCAGCATTGCTTGGAAACAAAGACGACAACATCCAATTTAAAGTTGGATCCGATCCGACACAAGATGCAGTAGAAACGAGCTCTTGATGGTTTCAAAAGATTGATGATGATTTTTTTAGCCCAATGTCTCCAGGTAAACATCATGTTTGATGACGTTCCATGTAATAGTTCCTATGCATTCTAAATAACAGAACTGGGGTTCGATTCGACAGAACTTTCAAAAGAATCGATTACTAGAAATTGCCTGTACGCAGCCAAAGTTGTATCAAATAATGTATTTATTTGCTTGCCATACATCCAATTATTTTATAATTAAAACTGCTCTATTTAGATTGAGAAAAAGCTAACTTAAAATTATGTTTGAACAAACTCTTGGATTATAATTATTATAATCTTGGTTTTGTGTGTGGGCACACTCGTATGGAGTTGATTCGTATCAATCAAAACTCGAACCATGTTCTCGAGAACACATACACATTAATTATACTTATTATAGAATAAGGCTCAATTCTACGGGTGAGGCCTTTGGTCATTTAATATATTTCTGTGATATATATTCAATACTAGTCTAATGGTATATAAACATGACAATGTCATGAATAATATTATTTTGTGAAAACTTACTTTTGTTAATGGTCAATTGGTTTCTCATTTCGTTCTAGACGTTGCCCTTTTTCATCGTTCATTATCTGCATACTTAGCTAGATTCAGATGTTTGTATCTCCTGTAATCTTATCGTGGTTTACATAATATATTATTAGTTTGATCTTTTACACATAATCTTTCTAGGACTTTTTTACTTGTACTTTTTTATTTTTATCTGATAGGTATATTTTATTGGTTTTCCGTACTCTTGTCAAGCTACAGATGTTTTATTGTTTGGGTTTTCCAACCTTATTCTTAGAGTCTACTGTTTGGATCTTGTGTACTCTTTTTGTAGTTTTACTTGTTATATTCTTTGAATCTTTTATAATTTTGTTAGAAGTTTTTTGCTTGGATCTTTCGTACTCTTGTCTGGGTTCAGATTACTTGTTTTTTTTTATTTTATGTACTATTGTCATAGCGAACTTGTTTTATTCTCTGGATCTTTAATAATATTGTAAGGAATTTATAGCTTTTATATTTGGTACTCGCGGGAACGTTCACATTTATAGGTTTATTTGGATCCTGTGTTTGTACCTCCTGTTATTGGGGTCTGTAGTTTATTTTTTTTGCACTCTTCACGTGGTTTTTTTAATATTTCAATATTTTAGATCTTTTATAATCTATCATGGATTTATTGTTTTATCTTCTGTACATTTGTCATGGCTTTCTCGTTTTATTTGCTGGAACTTATATAATCTTATAAGGATTTTATTGCTTGGATATTTTTTTTTTATTTAATCCTAACATGGTTCAGTTATTTTTTCGCTCCAAACTCCTGTGCGTACTTTTGTCTGGTTTCAAAAGCATTTAACAATCATAACTTTAATGGTGCATTTAAACCAAACGAACATAGATCAAGAGCTGCAGTAGAGTATATTTTTTATCGTTGATATGGATAGTCCGTCATCACCTATTAATTAGTTCTTGCTTTGTTATTGTTTTCATGGTGTCCAATATCAACCATAAAACAATGAATGCTCTGTTTTTAGATTTGGCTCTATGTTCGTTTGGTGCGAACACACTAACACGTACCCTATTTTCTGATAAAAGTCCAAAAATTCAGTATATTGTTTGATGTTATGCATTCAGAGAAATCCATAAAATTGCTACAATATATAAACACTCCGACTAATTAATATTTTATTTGAATAAATAGATCAAAACGATCATACATCATTCTTAAACCGTTACAAAACCACATAATGTAAATCTTATCAGACGCGGGCTTCAATCCGAGAGCTCTCCACGGTGATCCATTGCGTAACTGTATGGAAAAAAAAAGAAAAATTAATCATATACACTCACTCACCCAACATAATGGTATTACAATGAACTCTTCTTCTACTGTGTGGATACTCACATTGAGCATGGTATAAAAGACCATTGTATGTCTCTTCTGATACCTTCCTATGATAATATTAATGGAATGGAATAATATTTTTATTATGGACGTATAGAATAAACTAATTTAACTTTCCTCATATCTTATTTGTTCATTTTAAACCTTTTGTATATTCAAACCAAAGTTTAAAATTGGAATCCTGACCGTGAAAAATTGTTCTATGATTGTGATGAAACTACTTGGAACTACGTAAACGTAAGTATAATATAAACATGTGGTTGTTGTCGCCTTTCAAACAGCACACTAAAGTTTGTGCGTTCGAACCCCGTTGTTGACAACCTTCCTCTTTTAAGATGCATACATAAATACATAGTTTCTAACAACTTCTTATTCAAATGACGAAAAGCTGCATATTTTGGCCATATCTTCCTTAATAATAAATATACTCTACTACAATTTTTTTTTTTTTAATTTATTTATTTTAACAAAACACATTACAGAGGACAACTAAACATTAAAAGTAGAAACAGTATAAATTTATGGCCTTTAACTAAGTTGACCTCCATCGAGATTAGGGATTGCATTCCCGCAATGCGGGATCCGCGTAATTTTAGGGCCTGCGGGATCCCGCAACAACGCAAGTGCGGATCCGCACGCATTAAATTGCGTAAATTCAACGTTACAAAAGAAATTAGAAATGCAGCTGAAGCAAGAAAATGAAGACTACACTAAAGAGACTGAAACTAGACAAGAGAGAGTCTTCGAAAAAATATGAAAAAAGAAATGGTTGTATGTACCTATTTGAAAGTGATCGAGTTAAGGGAAGTATTGTTGCGCGATTATTTTCAAACCATGAAGCGTGGAGGCAGAAAGCCTTTTCGGCCGTTGGCTACATAATATTATGTAGTTCTATATGAATCATTTTTCATATGGAAAACCCAGGGATGGCCTGTTTCAGATTGGACGGAACCAGTAGTCTAAAAAAATTTCCTCCTCAGGCAATATACCTATTCCGCCGGCTATAATACTGACACATTTACAATTTATTTCATAGAACTTACTACCAAATATATTTTTATATTGCTATTGTTTTTTATTCTTATTTTATTATATTTTTATTTTTATTATTAAATAAGAAAAATCAAATTTAAAAAAAAAAATTCAATTATGTAGGTACAGTGTGGTGTTGTTGATTTATACAATTTTAAATAAATATTTTATTAATAGATACATACCACAGAAAAAGTTTTTTTTATTTCTGTTTAACCGTGCGGGATTGGAGTCAATCCCGCAAAAATCCCGCGGGATTGAAAATGGTGCGGGATTGCAATCCCTAATCGAGATGTACATGATTGTGGAAGGAAAGATGAGGGCATTCGAGGTATGGGCCGTAAAAGTGACTCGTGGCCAGGGGGTGTTCGGTATGACAAAAATACCGAACGATAGGCGGTTCGGTATTTTTTTCCTAAAACAAACCAGTCCTTTCCGGATACCAAATTTTCGTGATGACTTTTTCTTTCGTTTTTTTTTTTAGTGAATTTACAACTTTCCGGATGACAAATTTTGAGAATGCCCTTTTTGTGAACTTTCATCTTTTCTGATACTAAGTTGCAACACTGTTTCGGAATTTTTTGGAAAAAAACCTGGCAACCCTGCTCGTAGCTATAAAGAATCTGAGACAGTGGCTTGGTGTGCCAGAGGCTGTAGAGTTGGTGAGACTTGCCCAAGACCGCGAGACTTCACAGATGGTCCTCAACCTCCGATAGCAGTGGCACTTTAAGGAGAAGATGAAATATGCCGAAAGTGTATTTTTGATGTGTTCACTTTGTGTAATCGTGTTCTTTTTTATCGCTTCTTAGTTCTTACCTCTATTATTTTGGAATAGTGTTTAACTGTGATAATTTTTGGTACGCGATAGCCCTGAATAAGATGTCCCGGGTTCGATTCCCGGTCTTGTCTGAATATATTTTTTCACTTGAATTTTTACCCGTAGTTGACCTGTCTCAGATTGTACGGGACCGTTTGGCTAGAAAAATCGCCTTCAATTCCGCCGGCTATACTGACACACCATCGAAAATGTTTATATACATATGTAATTATTATTGAAATCAAACTAATCGGTTCATTTGATTAAAAAACATAAATATTAGACTAATTAGTTCATCATTGAGGTGGACGGTAGTCCTGCAGTTCAGTCGCTGACTTTGAACTAAAGGTTGTGGGTTCGATCCCCGATCCCGGCCATCTACCTCTTTCACGACTCAAACCTTTTTCTTAGTGTGAAATATATCAACAATAATATTGTTGATATATTATGTTATGTTCACTTTGGGTGAGCAAAGATTCATTAAGAAATTTACGAGGACAGAACCAAAATGATTTACATGAAAATTTAAAAAAAATTATACACACAAAATATACACCTCGCATTAAAATCACTTCAGTGAAAATAAATGTTGCTAAATGGAGAAAAAATCTACAGTTTTTATCTTAATGTGAGTAAATAAATGCTTAAAGCCTAAAACAATACATGCTATGTTTAAACAAATTATAAACAAACATAAACTCCGAGTTAATTATATTCAATATGCCGTTCGTATTTTATTACATGCATAGCTTGATTACATATATTTTATATAAATATGGTATTATATAATAGTGCAGTGCAGGTTAGATAGCTTGCAGTTATATTAACAGGACCTTCCAACTGAACTAAACCGTTATGAAATAACTCGTCCGGTGTATGCACTGGCATAGGAACTAGATGCCTATTCAACCTCCTACGTAGGCACTTGCAAACACAATCTAGCTCTGTACCTACCCCGCAGTTATTATATAATAAATATTATTCCGACGAGAACGAACCATAAATTTTATTTGTGCACTGGCAACACTGACATTTATTTCATTAAAATAACCTGTCATTTTGATTCAAATGTCATTTCGCTCCGTAGCTCGTTTAGTGTGATACAATTTGTTTTTATCCTTTATAGACAATATACCTACTTACAATAACCAAACTTTCGAATAAATTAGAAAATACCTACCTATTATGTTCTTGTCTAAAACTTTGAGATACTGGATATATAATTTAATATCAATAAACCATGTGATCTGTGATTGAAAACTTGTCTTTCGTACTGAAACTAACATATCGAGCCCTGCAGATTTTTCACGATAAAGTTTAGTTCGGCTTAAACTGAATTATTTTCTCTTAGGGCATCGTAACACTGAAAAAATATTACTTTACGATAAATAAGATGAATTCAAATAATTATTTGTTTTTTTTATCTTACTCATCTCTCATCTTACGTTTCTATAAATATATAAATATTGAAAATTTTGAGTTATGGATCGTGAAAATTTAAGAAGACAGGGTTATGAAAGGGTTCTGGGTGCATATGGGGATGAACGGGTTAACGACAATGGAAATAGGATACTGGATTTATGTTTAGAAATGGATCTCTTTGTTGCAAACACCTTTTTTGCACACAAAAAGATCCACAGATACACGTGGCAAAGAAAGGATGAAAAAAGTATGATTGATTTAGTGTGCGTGGATTCTAGACTGAGGGGTTTGACCACGGATACTCGGGTTTTTCGAGGTGCTGAACTAGGGACGGACCATTTCCTTGTAGTTGCAAGAATTGATCTGTTCCGTGGTTGGCGATCGAGACCGAGAGAAGTGGAAAGCTCCAAAAGGATACGAATCGAAAAGTTAAATGAGGATAATTGTAAGGATGAATATGTAAGATTAATTGAAAGCACGTTGAACAACTTAGAATCAATCAATTATAGCTTAGAGGAACAATGGGAAATTATAAAACAATCTTTAGTAAATAGTGCGATTAAAGTATGTGGGGAATCTAAAACGGGTAGGAAAAAAGGTGATGCATGGTGGGACAAAGAAGTGAAAGCGGCGGTGGATAAAAAACAGAATGCGTGGAAGAATGTAGTTTGTGCGAAGAATGACTCCGACAAAACAGTTATGTATGATATTTATAAGAAAGAGAAGAATGCTGTTAAGAAACTTGTGAGCTTGAAAAAGAAAAAATTAGAGGATAATGAATGTAAAAAATTAAGTGCGAATGTGAATGGCAATTTAAAGCTCTTTTGGAAGGAAGTGAAAAGGAAAAGGTCTGGGAAGGATGAGAAAGTAAATTGTTTGAAAGATAAAAATGGATGTATGCTGACACAGGAAAAGGATATAGGTCTGAGATGGAAAGAGTATTTTGAGGAGTTGTTTGAAACCAAGGATGGATGCGGCAGTTTGTGCCAAGTAAGTATAAATGGACAGGGTGATGAGAGTCAGCAAATTAGTATGAATGAACTTATGAATGCGCTTAAAAAAGCAAAAAATGGGAAAGCGTCAGGTTGCGATAGGGTAGCAACGGAGCTTATCAGGTATGGCGGCCGAGTGACGCTGCAGTGGTGCCTGGAGCTTTTCAACTTGTGCTGGACGGAAGGCCGTACCCCAGGTGACTGGAGGAAAGCCATTATCTGCCCTCTGTACAAGGGGAAGGGCTCCCGGTTGGACTGTGGCAACTATCGTGCAATCAGCTTGTTGAGCAACGTGGGTAAATTATACAGTAGAATTTTAGTAGACAGGGTTAGAACAATAACTGAAAATAAAGTTTGGGATGCACAAGGGGCTTTTATGAATGGGAGGGGGTGTGCCGATCAGATCTTCGCTCTGCGGATGATTACGGAGAAGCTTTTGAGTAAACATCAGAAGCTTTTCTGTGCATTCGTAGATTTGGAAAAGGCATATGATAGGGTAGACAGGGGTAAATTATGGGAAGTTCTATCAATTTATGGAGTGAATAACCGGTTGATTCGTGCCATTGCTTCGCTATATTCGGAAAGTACTGCGTGTGTGAAGGTGAACAGTCACCTTTCACCGGAGTTCTATCTTACGAAAGGTGTGAAGCAAGGGTGCGTCATGTCACCCTGGTTGTTCAATTTGTTCTTTGATTTTTGCGTCAGTGGGTTAAAAGATATAAATATAGGGGTTGAACTAAATGGAATAAAGGTATGTGCGCTTATGTATGCAGATGATTTAGTACTTATGGCTGAGTGTGAAAATGATTTGCAAGAACTTGTGTCAAGTGTGTTTGAAAATTGTGCAAAAAATGGTCTAAAAATGAATGTAAGCAAAACAAAGGTGTTGGTATTTGAAAGGGATGAAGCAAGAACGAATTGCAAAGTAACCGTAGAAAATGAATGTCTTGAGCAAGTGAATGAGTATGTGTATTTAGGAAGCATGTTTAGTCGTGATGGAAAGTGTGAAAAAGAAATCGAACGTAGGAAAGTTGCTGGTCGCAGGGTGGGCGGTGCATTAAGACCTATAATGAGAAACAACAACGTCTCACTACAAGCAAAGAAACTAGTGCATAACGCAATCCTGCTACCATCGATGATGTATGGTTGTGAAACGTGGACATGGACGAAAAAAGAAGAATGTAGTATAAATGCAGTAGAGATGAAATCTCTACGAAGAATATGTGGAAAAACTTTATGGGACATGGAAAGGAATGAAAATATTAGGAAAGAATGTGGTATGGAAGTAAGTGTTGTGACAAAGATGAAAGTTAATAAGTTGAGATGGTTTGGGCATGTGGAAAGAATGGATGCAAACAGAATGACAAAGAAAATTCATAAGGCTGAAAGGAATGGTGTAAGAAAGCGTGGGCGACCGAGAATGACGTGGATCGAACACATCGATTCCGTCCTCAAGGAAGGCCAGGTAAGAAGTAAGAGAAATAGGAGAAGCTGTATGAGAAATGGTATGTCGGTGGAAGAAGCGAAAGAAGTATGCTTGGATAGAAAAGAGTGGAGGTCCGTTCTCTCTGCCTACCCCTTACGGGACACGGCGTGATGGGTAAAAAAAAAAAAAAAAAATTTAAGAGACGTTCCAGAAAAAAGAAAATTACTCAAAAAGTATACTCAACCAGCTGGACTATTAAATTAAAGTTAAATCTGCAAAAAAAATATAAAATTGTTAAAAGGACTCGGGGAATCATAATGTAAGATGTAATGAAGTAAAAATGCAAAAAAAATGGATGTTTATGTAGGTGCATAGGACCCTTTGGTCTCAAATGTTTGACTAGTTTCTGAACTTAAACTATTTTGTGAATAACACTGCTGGTGCCGACCATGCCATTATCACTCTATTGTTTCCATATCACGTACCAATCTGAATGTAGGAAGATTTTGAGTGTCGGTTGAACGTTGGGTTGGGTTGGAACGTAATTATTTTGAAGCCGTCTTATGACGATCAATCACAGCCTAAGACCGTTATTTTTTGGTAAAGTGGATTGAAATCCTGTCTCCTAATAGATAATGTTCCCCTGCGCGGGTACATCAAAATTTTGTCTCTTATCTTCAATCTAAATTTCCTGGTTGGTATCCTGTTTGAGATTGCACGTGACTACAGTTGAAGCGGAAGAGATTTTGTATAGCGATAAATAACGGTTGGTAGTGTTGTTAACACCTTTCTACAAGAAAGTGTTAATTTACGATGTTCCAACCTGGCATAGATATCGAATGCAATATTGATGACGCAATTTTTATCTAGATGCAAATGCAAAATTATAATAAAAGTGGGTAATCTAGGCATCTTGTATGTATATTAAACTAGCTTTCCCGACAGACGTTATCCTGTAGTCTAACTGAATATTGAATAAGCATTTTAAAAGAAGTAATGTTCAAAGTTTTTTCTATGGTTATTTAATAGAAAACAATTTGACCACGGATAAACAAAATAATATGTGTGTAATATTCACCGAAGTGTGTGTGATTATTAAATACATAACAACACAGAAGTGTGCGTAGTGTTTTTTTATTGACTTAATCTATTTTTATGCATAATTTAAAAAAATATATATTTGCAAATTGTCACCCCTTTTCTAAATAAACTGTAAGTGTGCGAAATTTCATACTCCTCCCTCTGCGCAATTTTCGTAAAAACGGTTACAAAGTTTTTCCTTCACGTATTATAGATGATAATAATGACTTTTAACCAATGTCGTTACGACCGATGCATCTGTTTGAAACCACATATTTTCCTTCCAAATTTGAAATGATACGCTAGGCTATTAAATTAACCACTTCAAGGTTATTTCCATATGTGTTTTGGTTTTATTGAATAACTTTATATTAATATTGTATTAAGGATTCACTCCGCATCGATCTTGTTCTAATCAAGACCACGTTTCATTGCAAATGAATTCTTCGGTAAACAATACAGATTTTGATTACCTCTGAATCAGAATACGTTTCAAGAAAAACGCCTCAAACAGTGTTGGTATTTGCAAATGATTCATTATAATACCTAATTAGCTGATGTGTGTGTTTAAACCTTATAGTTTCCTCAACGCTCGTAAATGGACAGACAAGAAACCTTATTTATTCCACGTAACAAAGTTATCTGCGAAATTCGTTTCTCATGAATGTTATGTTAACCATTGTCTTGTAGTTTATTGATGGTATCTGGTGTACGGGTATGCTCAGCTCATTCCTTTGTTGTTGTTTTATTGCAAAACGTTTTCCACTGGAATTCACCATTTATTCAGTTCCATTCAATAGAGTATGTTCTTCCGAGCGATAGACATTACTATATTCAAATGAACTCTATTTTATCTACTTAAGTATCTACATCCCTCCCATACAAGTTCAATTATTTGTCGTGTAAATCTTGTTCTGTCGGCTTGTTCATTTTCTTCAAGTAGCCAAAGACAATTCTTTATCGTTATACACAAAAAAAAAAACAACTTAAGTGCACGCAAAAACAAGACTTAGTGAAAATGTTGACAAAATTGAGCGCGAAATACGATAATAAATCTGAGTCTATACCTACTCTATTTTTGCGTTCCCCAAATTTACATATAAATCATGCGTGAAATATAAAATTAATAATTTATTTATCGATTTTTGCCCTAATCTCATAATCTGCAAACAGAAATGCCTATTGAAAATACCAGAGCATCACTAACTTATTCAGCATGTCAGTAAAATTTCAAAGTCACATAGCATATGATATACCTAGATATGTTTTCTGCACATATATTTTACATCAGTTTGGGACTCGTTTGTTTTCTCAAATCATAATTTTTAGACGGAAAACAGTTACAATCTCTCCAAATTTTATTGAAAGTTTTCCTTAAGATAATTTTCTGTTTATAAAATCATTTCGTTCTAGAATTACATATTATGTATGTAAATCAAAGTTTGTTTGAATCTGGCTTTTCGACTGAAGGTCGTTTCGGGCTTAAAACGCTGTAGCTCGTAATTTATAATTGTAGTAATAAATAGTCAGAGTAAATGATAGTTCGTGACTGCACCAAACATGCAATCATCTAGTCTTCACATTGGCAGATACAACGTCGTTATCGTTGACCCAATGAAGATATCTTCCATCTCCACTACCTATACACTGGTAGGAGGAATAAAATTTAAGTGTAAATAACAATATTGATATTGTGAAAATGTCAGAAACGTGGTTGAAACCAACTTTTACAAATACACGTGAATTTTGAATGCGGAACAATAATTTTCTTTCTTTTGTTTTCGTTTCAACATTATTTAGTCTTTCAGACTGGAACAGTTTTACTTTTTTTTTTTTGTAACATGATTGGTATAATTAGATTTAGATTGGCAGCAAAAGACCCACAAAATAATCACCATTATAATATAGAGACGACACCACAGCGTGGAAAATTGCAGCTCTCGGATTCACGGTGTCTGTCGACATTTTTTGGCGATCCGACTAAACGGCTACAATCGAAAACAAGCGTAACTAATATATAAAATTATTTAGACATCAGCACTGATATTGTTGAATCTTTTTAAATTGTGAATTCGTGAGTTTTTTTTTTGACAAACTCGTACAATAATTACTCATAGTATAGGTATGGAATATACAAGAGTCTTGTGATCGGATTTCAAAAAATTATTTACTTTCATTTTACTGATTTGACAATCCAATAGGAGATATAACTGTTTAATATTTTAACTGCTGTTTTTATGTATTCTTACTTATTTGAAAAAAAAAAAATATTAACCTACATGAAATGTGACATACATTGTAAGACCATACGATAAATAATAAATATTTCAAAAAAAAAAATAGATTTCGCTGAAATTAATTTTCTCGACGTTTTCGAGGGTGTAGATTCCAAAAATGCAAAAAAAAATTTTTTTTCAAAAAATTACGCGTACCCGTACGCGTACACCAAAAATGTGTGCGCACCAATAACTCATAGTAATTCTTATCCGATTTGATTGAAATTTGGTAGAACGGTTAGCCCCTCGATGTAGATGAGTCAGTAAAATGTTGAGATCTGTACCTTCAGGGGAACCCTCTTAAACTATCCAAAGAAAATTTCACTTGTTCTAGAAAAAGGGCTAAAAAAGAAAAAAAAAAAGGTATACGGGTTGTTCTTATGCTCCTACACAAGCACGTAAAATTTGAGGTCCGTAACTTCAGTGGGTCCCCCTTAAAGTACCGATTAATTTTGAATATGTAGTTCTAAAGCAGATAATAATTGTCTTCTGGCTGTTATAATATACTATGAGTTCTGGGCTACCCCAGGTTAGCAGATTTTTTCATACTGCTAGGCTAACACATTTTTATAAAGTTGGAAGTGTCTGATCATGCACGAGATAAATAAATTAGAGATCCATATTTAAAGACAGGCCACATTGGTAGAACAGCTGCAACTGTATATCGACGGGAGATTCTGTAGAAAAAATGGTTTAAGTTAATAATTTTCGACAAGAAAAAAATGTAACAAGAAATGTTATCCATATATTAATACGTGATGGAAAAACTTTGTGACTATTTTTACGGAAAATGCGCGGACGGAGGACTATTAAACTGCGCACACTCAATAGTTTATGTGGCGAATGCTTTTATTTATTTTTTTAATTATGCATAAATAAAGAGAAAATCAATAAAAAAACATTACAAACACCAAACACTACTGTAATGTTATGTATTTGATACTCACACACACATTCACAGGCTTATAAAGAACATCAACTTCATAGAAACAAATACGATATGAAAAGCTCACCATAATTGGCGCAGAAAGCTTTTTGAAGGTAGTATATTCAAGTGGAAGGTGGACCGGGAAATGGCGGAATATTCATTCCATTGTAGGTATTACCCAAATTGAGTATGTGAATTTAAATATGTTATGGTCGAATTTCGAGCACTGGATGACCACTAGTTTTATTAATCACGTGGTATTCAACGCCTCGCAATATTTTTTTTTGTTAAAAATCGTTAATTGTATGGAAAAATAAAAACGCATGATGTTCTAACCACCTCCCCTGAGCTATTTGGTGTTTTGTTTTTTCTGAACACCTTCACCCCTTTCTATTTACGTGGCAAGTACAAAATTAAAGAAATCGAAAAGAACGCTAAATGAGTAGGTATGTCATATGACGAGCGAGCAAGTGGAAAAGGTAGATGAATATATGCAAGGATAGGTAGATATTTTCTGTGTAAAGGAATTTTCTAATAATAATAATAAGGACAATTTATATAGCGCCGTTTTGTGACATCAGTAGTCACCTCAAGGGCGCTTCGTATCCTGAAGCTATTAGCTTAAATCTTCATGAAGCACTTGAATATAGTAGTAGGTAATCCAAACATACCTATTATCTCAAATATTTACACTTACGCGACATATGTATGTGTATGCCTACTGTTTTTTAGTCATAATACTCAGCTCCGTAATTTAAAAACAATAATAATCCATTCACCGTATGTAAATAGTACCCACGTACCTCACTATGGTGTTTGTTTAAATAAAAAAAATGATAAGGTGCGATAGTTTTAATTTAAAACAATTTACAATTAGATTTCCTACATGTGTTAAAATTTCCTATAAATATCGACATATTTATGCTAAAATAGAAAGTCTGCATACATATACCTACTAATATAATATATCATAGGTATTATGTATATCAGCATTATTTTTTTAACTATGTTTTACATGTGTTCACTTATTATAAACTCTTATGTAAAAACGCAGTGTCTACGCTTTACAGGGTTTGATTATGCTTACATATTTCCTCAGGGTTCCTTTCAATTTTGTTGTTCATATTCTGCATTTTTATAATTAAAATTTTGCTTTACAATGGACATTTTTAAATCATACTATTCGAAATAATCTCCACAGACAATTATCAGATCATGCAGAGTAAAGTAGAACTGATAACCTCCATTGGCTCGGGTTAATGGCCTTTTACATTGCAATAATGTTCTAAAAATAAAGTTCGAATAAAATATTGTATAACTTTTCCACATTTTTTTATTAGCCTGACTAGTTTCGTAGGCGCACGTCCTACATGGTCACAGGAGACTAAGAAAAAATTGTGCAAAAGTTATACAATCTTTTATTTGAACTTTATTTTCAATTAAACTCCACCAAAAAATGCATGTTCATCTAGTAAATTTTATTAATAATGTTCTGCTTTTTCCTTCTGTCGTAATATTATCCTAAATAACTGTTATGTATTGTACATGAAGAATGAAACTTAGTGCCTAATAAATCACTCAGAAACTTAAATAAGCAATATTACCAATGCATAATTTTCACACGTTTTATAATACACTAGCTTTCCCGACAGACCTTGTCCCGTGTTCCTTAGTATTCGAATTTGTATAATGATAAGCTTATTACCTTGTGACCAATGTTATTCCGACCGATGCATCTGTTTTAAACCTTGTATATTCCATCCGCATTCTGTAAATTACACCAACTATCTAACAACTGACAGTTCCTGTCAAAATTTCAAACTTGGTATAAAAATATATATTTTAAAAGTTCTAATAAGGTTGCCTACTTTGTTTTCTTTAATTTTCTAATTTTCCAAACAACTTTCTTAATTTTTTCTTTCATAAGAACCATCTCCAGATAGAAGTCGACACGATAAAAAAAGAATTAATGAAATCTGTCTTGTCGCTTAGGCGTGATGCGATGACAGCTTACTATAGGAAAATAGCTCTCCATTTGTATAATATAAAAAGATACAGACTAGAATAATTCTCGTCATATTGTATGGGTTTTTAGGAAGGAGGGCAGCTGATACAATTTGGCAACAGGAGTAAAGCATCAAGTACCTATACAAGATCGCAGTAAGATCCGAAATGACATGTGGCTCTAAATATTGGGCTTTAATAAAAAAAAAAACATCAACAAAGCATGCCCACTGCAGAGATGAAGATGCTCAGATGGGCTGGAGGAGAAACTAGACTCGATAGAATTCGAAATCCCCGTGTCCAATAAAGCTTCAAGATCGCATCCATAACCTGAAAGATTACAGAAGATGGTATACGCATGTTATGAGGCGACAACAGTATAACATGATCCAGAGAACTATGGACATTGAAACTCCAGCCAGGAGACTAGGCAGACCACCCGTCACATGGTTATCGAACCCAAATAATGTAACTAAGACGAAGGCGAAGAAGACGGAGGATGTATACATACGATTTGACGAGCGAAGCTAGATTATTGTTTAGAGAATAATGAGTGATGTATGGAAAATGCATATTGAAGAAACTGCAATAATAATCAATATCCCATAAAACACTCGATTAAATTCTATACAAACAGTAGAAACTTAAGGTGAAAGATCAACTGATACCTATACGGAGACATCAAGTGCTTGAAATCTCTCTTCGATCTTCGACCAGGTAGCTCGTAAACCCACTCACCGACATCGATTAACAAAATTTCTTGAGTTTTACCTCAGGCACCCACTTATTGGCTGGTTAATGATCAGAACAATACATATATCTTCCTCACAACTACTCAGCGCTAACTAAATACTTTACCTTTAGAAAGTGCGGTCATGTTTACTCATATAACTTCGGCATGTAATATTTGTTTATCCGTTTGATTATTGCTGTTTGTGATCTATGATTATTAGTAATTTTACTGTGAGATTCCGACTAGAATCATTGTTCTGTTCTGTTTTTAATTAAGTATTTGAAAGAGTAACAGATTATTCAATTTGTTTTACTTTGGTTTTTTTACCCATCACGCCATGTCCATTTATGAGTAGACAGAGAGAATGCTCCTCCACTATTTTATATCCAGACTTTCTTTATTTGCTGCCCCCAACTACATAGCATTCCTGATACAGTTTTTCGTAATTTCGTTTAAGTAGTTTTTGAATAAAGTAATATTTTTGATCACGCGGTCAAGTAATTCATTCGATTTGTTGATTCACATCATTCTCGATCCAACACGCCTTCTCATATCATTCCATTCACTCTCATTGTTTCTTTTAGTTGTTCTATCAGCATTCATGATTTCAAAATACCCAAATTACCCTCAACTTCTTCATTTTCATATTGACTACAGCGAACATGGTTGAGCTATGACTGAGCTGAAGGAATATTTTTCAAAATATTTTCATTTTTAGTAATTTCGTCGGATGGCTTGTGTTCACTTTACGTTAGCAAAATTTGCCGGTAGTTATACTCTGTAGTCTCCTTTCAAATTGCATTTTTTTTAACACGAATTTTAACACGAACAACTTGAAAAAAAAAACACAGATATTCATTCTTAATAATCAGGATGGAAAAAAATTATATTTATAGGCATTATCGTTCTGTATCACAATGTTTCTCTTAAGAATTTCCTATAATGATTTATTTCTCTCGCCATCAAAATCTATGGGAAATTTTAGCTAATTAGGAAGTAGAGGAATGGTGAAAACGTAGGTATTTAGGTATTTCTATTGAAAAATATAATACCCATTATGATATATTATAAATATTATATCAACAATACTTTAATCTGAGATATAAATCTAATTTACTTATCATTATTTTGTTTTATTGTTTTATAAACAAAACATATCAAAAAATTATAAACAAAAGACGTTATCTCAACATACTTCATTTGTCATTCCCATAGAGATTTATTATTGTTTGATGGACATCTTGTTAGAGTTTTACAACCGAGAAGTTAAAATATTACTTTCTCTCCTCAAATCATACGTTAGTTATTGTTATTCATACTGTTATAAGTCTTACATTAATTTTATAGCAAAAAGTCTAAAAAACGTGAATACATTATAAGCGTAATATGCAAATATTATTCATTGCAAAGATAATTTATAAAATTCGGCTTTATTCAAACTACAACAATATAACATGAAGGTGTTATGTAGGTATTCGATTATTCAATCATCGAATTCAAACCAAGTTCTCGGGTGCGCATACACCAAACGCTAGAAATAGAGATAGGAAAGGTTATAAAGAAGAGAAAATAAATAGGAGAGGTTGAATGAGAAATGGTATGGCGGTGGTCGGTGGTAGGTAGAAGTGAAGGTTCGTTCTCTCTTGATGGGTAAAACAAATCTCTACAGGTATATTATAATGGCCGCGGGGTTGCCGTCTTAGAATAGCACCTCTACTCTGTTTGCTGTTTTTACGAGCATCCTGGAAGAGGCAGGAAATCGAAAAATCAGATCGGGACCGTGAGATTGACCATCTCTCACGTCCTTTAACCCCAACAGGTCAGCAAAGGCACAAAAAATAAGCTTCGGATGCCTGGGTCCCATCAGGTGGTGTCCTCTCTGTAAAGGACCGACCTGCGGTGTGCGGTGGGTCTCAAGGGAGAATGTATGTATGTATGTATGTATGTATGTACAGCTTTATAAATGTAGCATGAACGGATATCGGAGACTATAACATACTGGAAACTTCCTTATACTCCGTTCGTTTATTTCCTTATATCGAGATTTAACATTTACCACCCGTTCATTTATGAAACCTTTATAGGCTGCATTGCAACGGATGTTGTCATTTTAATTTGCACACGGACAACCTCAAGAAGATGTTGCGTAATGAAGATGCTACATCCAGTATCTTCTTGAGGTAGTTGCATAACAGATAAGAGCAATTTGCGATGATACCGACCACTCTCAGGCATTCCACAGTAGCTGTGATGCTATGCGTCGCTAGTACAACTGTCGGATCACCGTTGCTCTCATACTTGGAATCCCGTTGGACGTTCATACACTATTTGCTCTTTTTTTACTTTTCACAGTGGCTACCAGTTAGCGATCTTCTAATAGTAGGTACTAGTTGAAGCTTGTTCAGTTATCATCTGTACACACGGTATTCTTACGCAATAATAACGTAAATACCTAGATTATTCGTATTAAAAGTGTTGGTCTAATATGAATGTTGACTTGTTTGAATGAAAATGAAACAATAGTATCTAGTGAGGGATTTTGCAGTGTTCAAGCTTATTATTGTTTATGTATTTTAACTGAATAAATTTCAGCATCTACCCCCGCAGATAATTTGAACATTGCGAACGAATTTTTCGTCAGTGTAGAGTGCGAAGAAAATGAACTGTCCACTGAAACACAGCTATTTAAGCCAAACAATGACACTTATATAAATATATAAAAAGTGGATAGTTAATTTTCTTCTTACCCTAAATTAATGAAATATTCGTTCGCAAAATTCAAATTGTCCAGGATTACTGTTTATCTTATGTAAGTCTGGAGTGTACTTCATCAGCAAACTACACACCATTGTCGACCTGTTATATTAACTTCCAAAAGCCCATGGTTTCTCTCAGCTCCGTTCAACATAGCAGCTTCGATTTTTCAACGCTCCTTTTCAGATGACGGAAATTCTGTTTCACGCTGCTTTATAACTTTTTTACACATTACCCCGTTTCCCGAAGGAATACGGCGTGATGGACTTAAAAGCGCCTCATAATGGGCGCAGAAAGCTTTTGAAGGCGTTATATTCCAATGGAAGGTGGAGCTGGAAATGATTAAATATAAATTGAGAATAGATAAGTATTGTTTTTCTTTAATAATGACAAAAAAAAACTTTCAAATTTGACGTATCCATGTCATTGTTTTTGAAAGAAAAATTTTGAAATAGCACTCGTTCATTCTTTGACAATGGAACCTTAATAATGGTCAAAGTTATAATTTAAATTGAATTGTCGAATTTTGATCACTGGTCAACCATTAGTAATAATATTTTTTATGAAAAATACCGTAGGTATACCTAGTCCAAAAACGCAATTCATAAACGCATCTTTATATAAATCTTTTTAGTTTGAAATGTCAAAAGTGATAATCGGTAATGTTGTTTCGAATAAAAAAATACACCATTGTGTAACACACTTAACGAGACAATAATTAATAATTCTATCAGTTTCCAAGAAAATATCTTTTCAAATGAAAGTTCTTGTAAGCGCTTGATTAGATTCAGTCCACGCACAAAGCTGATCGGCGCGATTCCCCATCGATTGAATCATTATTACTATACCATGTTTTTCCAGATAATCTCCTCTAATGATAGCCTATCAAGTGAGTCATCTTCGTAGAAAGCATAGATAGTTTCTCGTCTCTGCTACGCGGAACAGAGTTATTAATTTCTTGAGACTAAAAACTTTTATACACTTTGAGTGAATGATCCTCAATCGAGTTTTTTTTTATGGATTCTCAGCTGTTTTTATTTAAAGACTTACTTTCCCGACAGACGATTGTCTTGTAGTCCTTACTATGAATATTGGTTTCAATTTTGTAATTTATACAAAAATACGTTTAGAATATGTTTGAATGTTAAACAAATATTTTTAAAGCTTGAATGAAATTCTATCGAAAATCTGCGTACCAATGTTTTGACACTCAATGGTTGTAAAGTAAATAAAAAATGTCTTGCTATGGAAAACACATTTAAATCTAAAGAACCAACTATTTTGATTCTACAAAGGTGAATAAATATTGTTCACATTAGTGTGATCATTTTACGTTAACAATTTTTGCCATTTTCGAATTCGTCAAATCCTCGAAATCTCATGTCCGCAGCAGGACTCGACTCGCATCCTTGGCATAATCAGGGACAATAATAATTATAAGCACACGACTAACCGAATCTACGCTAATGCATTCGTAACAACGTGATTACTACTTTAAGCCATCCTTCAAAACGGTAGGGAAGGTGGTCGTAAGCCTGTGGTAGTTCAAATTAAAAAAAAAATATTTAATAATCGAACATCCATTGATCCATTTAGTTAAAGCATCAAAATAGTTCTTTCTATATGCCAATATGTCAAGATTTATTCTTGAGAAGGGGCATAAGAGTACATTAATAGATTTTGAAACGTTGACTTCTAAATCTGTCCGGGTTAAAATCGAACCCAGGCCTTCAGTTCATAATTGCGAACCCCTCTGGAGGTCAACAAAACATACAAGTAGGCATACTTTGCATTCTCTTAGTTTAAACTAGTGTACGATTGTGTATGTACCTACCCACATAACTCGATATCACTTGTCTTTGACAAATGCTATCAATTTGCAAAACCCGCTGGGTACTACTTGTCTTACTTTCAAATAGAAGAATGACTCTTTGCCAGAGTTGCGCAACCGTTTAAATCGAACTCAATTAGTTCGCGACCTACAGCTCTGGGCGACCGTTTTTAGTTTTGATTAATTATTACTTACGCTACTTGCAAACTAATATATATTATTATGATACAATCTACCTCAAATAATTGAACTTTATTTATTTTTAATCTCTTCTCGTTGGTTTTTTTCAAATCTATTATTTTTAATAATTACTTCCATATACCATATTTGTATCTATATTTTTTATAGTTAAATTAATTATAACAGACATCTTAATGCAAAGGAGTTGAACAAAATGACAGAAGTGTGCTATTTGAGCATTGAGAGGTAATGTGTTTATAATAAAAGGTACATACTATGCTATTTTGTATGTGTTTTCAATTTGTTTTGGGGGAATTATAATAATTTTTGTTACATTTATTTTAAACTCTGGATTTACAAAGAATGTAATAATAAAACATATCAATCGATATACGACAAGACATAACATTTAAATATATTAATAAATTAAGGATAGATTAAAGCTCCTTTTTAAGTATATAAACGAATCTGGGTTTACCCAAAGTGAACACTTTTGACATCTTTTTCGTATAAAGCAAAGCCTGTGTTGTGAAAGTGGAAATGGTAGGCGCCGGGATTCGTACGAAAGTCGTTGACTGATACCACTGGGCTACCAATCACTTCGACAGAGAAATTAGATTAAAAAAAAAAACAGTGGTAAGGAAACATTTGTGCACCTGGGGAGTTTTTGACAAAAAATACAGCCATTCGTCACAAATACAATCATTCGTCAAATCTGCTTAATTTTTTTTTCTAATTTATAATAGGTATATACCAAGTGGCGCCTTTAACAACATAACCAAGATATGGAAAGCGTCGGCGTTTAGTGTCGAGACGAAAAATATAAACTGTTTGATGCGTGTGTGTTGTCCATTCTTCTGTATGGGTGGGTGTGAGTCCTGGCACCTGACTAAAATCCAGGCTCTAAAAAATCTCTGCATTTGAAATGAAGTGCCTCGGGAGAATCTTGGGTATTAGATGGTACCATCGCATCACGAACTACGCTGTACGCCGGCGCACCCAGCGTGGGCCCATCACCACTTCCACTGTGGAGAGAAGATGGACTTGGCTGGGGCATGTGTTAAAACGGATGCCGAATGACAGTTGGCCAAGGAGACCGCTTTTCTTTCTCCCATCAGGGTCCCAAAGATGAGGAAGACCCTCTCACACTGTGTTCCGCTCCTTCGAAGCAGAGCTGAGGGATTTGGACATGGTGTGCAAGAAAAGGGAGAGTAAGTAATATACCAACGAAAAAAGGTTGTTTTCGAAACCAACGGTTGTAAATCTCTGTCATTTGTAATCTTGATACTCTGGAGCCCTTCGAGTTGAACATCCTCTTCTGAACTCTCTTCGGGACCCAGCGTCCATTCATACAGTATCAGTGGTGCAGAGCCATCATCATTAGCGTGCGTAATAATCTCACCAGACCACTACATGCGTGCACTTCGCAAAACACATAACAACAAAAGGCAAAGTCGCTGCATTTCCTGTGTCCTATTAACGGACACATGAAACCGGTCTCGGCGTATCGTTAAACATCTTCAAGGAAACATGCAATTACCATTATTATTATTAAAGGAATAATCCTGTTACCAATTAAACACTAGCATATATATATTATTGGCTTTTTATTAGTACAGTCGTATCTTGATTAACGAGCTTAATTCCTCAAAGATTCTTGATCATTATGCGAACAATTTTTTCTCTTAAAATTAATGCGATACAAGTTTCAAGCCGAACAGCAAAAAAACTTCAGTGGTTTTACTTGGTTGAGTATGGTTTAGTGCCAATTAAAAGATACATATATTAAAAACGCTTTTATATTGATCATTTTTTACGACATAACCTATTACAATGTAATGTCACTGCTGTGAGGTAAGCTGCGTAATAATGTCTGATACCCACTAATATTGTCCTTTTTTATTGCTCAACATAGAGTTGTCCCTTGAACTTCATATAAATGAAACACTCTCTATGCACACAACAATCATACTTTATACTTGCAGATACACAATCCAATGTTTGAATCTTTGTTATAACTTGATCACTACTTAGGCGAAGCATTGAAAGCTAGTCAGTTAAGTTAAGTTCTAAGCAAGAGCTTCTTGCGTTGAGTTGGAACGTGAATTTAAATACCAGTCATTGACTGTTATTCTGAAATGAAAAACAGACGATTGAGTTGCGACGTATCCAATTTTTATTGAGACTTTTGACATTTCTCTATTCTGAAAATGTTTTATCCAATACATTAGATGCGTAACTACTAGCAACCGATTAAGTTCTAAGCAATAGCTTCTTGCGTTGAGTTGGAACGTGAGTTTGAGAATACCAGTCATTATCAAAATAAATTGAATCAATCAATAATAGCCCAATAGTTTAGATAGAAAAACAAACTAATAAATATCTTAAAATTCGGTTTTTTCATAGGTTCTGAACATCCAGGTACCGGACAGAATGTCCCGTCTTACAAGAAGTTACTTACTTTGGCTAAAATATTGCTCGCTTTACGGATTACTCGTTATAAAAAATACTAGTTATGAGGTGTTTCACTGTATTTAGTGGGAAACTTATTATTGATTTTTTATTAGTATTTATATTTAATTAATGGTCTATTATTACTGACTTTTTATTATCAGTTTTCTTGGACATATTGAAACGTGTTAATAAAAATGGTTTGATTCGATTTTTCTCTCTGATAATTTTTAAATCCCAATAAGGGCAATGTTATCTTTAAGGATATGTAAGTGCCAATATAAGTTAGCTCATTATATCTGATCTGACGATACAATGTAGGTGTAGTCTTAAAACCGGTCTATATATGTAATATTGTCTCCATTCTGTTAAATATGATTTTTTTGCGAATGAAAGAACAACTCTCGAAACGAGCGAACGACGAAAGTGGCGAAAAAAGTCTTTTTTCTTTAAAATGCTACTCCTATCAGAGTTTGGCGACCTTCTATGAAGAGTTCTCTAGATCCTGGGGGTAGTATTTTGACAACTTTTTAAAAGTTTTGAATATTTTTAAGAGTGTGACATCATTAATGTATAGCATTTTTTGGATAAGATATTGTTGCTTTGTCAATTGGCGGCTTTCGTACGTACGGCGTTTTGGAGGTTGTTGGTTCGAATCCCGGCCGTGCTGACCATTTCCCCTTTCACAACACAAGCATTAATTTGCTTTGTGTATATAAGGCAGTTTCTCAGATTTCCTCACCTTTTAACCGACGGAGCATTTATTCATAACTTAGACATAAACATCTGACAAGCAGGAAAATTGACTCTGTGCTACTCTCTTCCTTATTTGTATTAATCCTTTCCTGTAAAATTGTAATAAATGTGACTGGCAAAAGCTAAATAATATTAAAAAAAAATTCTTCACTGGTAAAATCCGATGAATAATTTTAATAATCTGTTAGCACAGTTGCTTAGGTGCCGACGTTTGAAAGAGAGATCCAGGATTCATTTCCGTACGTAGAACTTTCGCGGTGTTAGCGAAATCTCCTACCTATACATGTAGCATTCTAACAACGCGCTTGTTTTATCTTAAGAAAATGCTTAAAATAGGACATAGTTTAATGAACTTGAAATTCGTTTAAACTGTCACTTAACTCAAAAACGACTTATTTTTAATGCGTAACCATGAAAGATTTACACGAAGAAAAATTGAAGATAATAATCTCTAATATGGTATTTGCGTGTCTGATAACAATAATCTTTAGACGTCCGACAATAAAAACAAGGTTGCGTTTGAAGCCGGTAATGGATAGTTTAATTTTTTTGATTGATGTTTCAATAAAATCTTAGCGGTGACTGGTGAGTACCTGTTTATGGCTTTGTTTTTTGCTCTACACGTAAAAAATATATATTATAAAAAAAAATCTGTTTAATGAAATTTGAGAAAACCTCCCCATACTAAATCCAGTTTCTTCAAAGTGGTTGAAGGGGCTGAAATAACGTTTGTGAGGTCACTGATTATTGACTTGCACAAGATCTAAAGCTTTGGAGGGGTTACTTTTGTTGACTTCCTATGCTCGTGGGGTTATAAAGTTAGAATTGATTCGTTGATCAATTCGTGTCATGGACTACTGTAATAATAATGCTTAAACTTAAATCGTCAGTTAATGCAAAAAACGGCCTGAACATTGGAGAAATACCAGGCACAATTAAAATTCGGTAATTTAAATAAAACAATTTATTTGTTGTTCCACAAATTTAATAACCTGCCCCCGTAGACAAATTCAAACTGGCGTTCGACTACAAACGAAGATTTCGCCAATGTATAGTGCGGCGAAAAAATTATCTGTCCACTGGAACAAGTAAACAATTATTTGAACTAAGCAATGACACTGAAATAAAATTATAAAAAGTGGACAGCTAATTTTCTTCCTACTCTACATTGTCGAAGAATTTGTTTGTAGTCGATCGCCAACTGCATTTTGTCTAGGCCCCCTGGCTAGTTTCGCAGCCACAGGTCCTGCATGGTCACAGGTGACTTAGTTTCTAAGTAACAAATAAATTGTTTTATTTAAATTACCGTATTTAAATAATTCCACCAAGAATGAACGTTCAATTCGTTAATTTTATAATTGAAATTCTCGTGTTCAAAATATACTTATTGGAAAATGTATATTCACTAAATATGTTTTGACATTAGCTAAAATTAGTATCTGTTATTCACCCACGAGAGTAGAGCAGAAATAGAGGAAAAATATGGAGAGCTAATTAATATTTCCAAAAGAAAAACATGGTTGTCTTTAAAAATGTATGGTGTTCATTGCTTGCACTCGATTCTTCTGTTTTATCGTCAGGTGCTGTTTCCTCTGAAATAGGTGTCGATCAACACAGCAATATCTTTTGAAAAGTTATCAATAAGATTCTTTCGTAGAGCAAGAGCAGAAAAGGCACAATGAGCCTCGGACGCCTTCGAGCGCAATGGAGAGCTCTTGATGCCTCCCTAGGAGGTTGGTTTCGTGCGGGTCGGGTTTGCTAAGGATTAGTCTCCTCTGGGCTGGTTTGCGGTGAGCGGGGGGCCTTTAAGGGAGAATGTGTGTATGTATGTATGAGCAAGAATTATGTAAGCTGAAGGTATTACTTCGAATTTACTAATGGGGATGGACGAATCAACCAGCTTACGTATACATAGGTCACTGATGGTTCAAATCCGGCACGAAGGACCATGTTGAAATTTTTATCATATTAACGTATGTTGGCTTTCCAGTAGAATAAAACGTGGAAGTTAATACATACCAACTAAATAAATAGTAAAACAACCACTATTTTTCTAACAATTAATATATTATTGACAGTTTTGAAAGAATTCATAAATATGTGTCATTTTTAATGCCTTTTCATATAGTTCAAACTACAATATCATACACAATAGCCATTCGTGTTATTGGAGCACTGAAGATGTTATGTCTTTGTTTCATGTTTTTTTTTGTCGGTCTCTAATAAATAAATAATATTCGCAATTGTTGTTAGAATGAGTTAATATCTTAATTATTATTCGATACGATGTCTATGATATATCGAGAATATGTCAAATTGTTATTTGCTATCCTCAACTCGTGGGTTGGACGAAATTGCCTACGGCAGTAAACCCGCCAAGTAGGTGTTTTTATAGCCCAATAAAGACTTTTTATTGTTTTATTGTTGTAATACATTTAATCGTTAAAAATCAGCAATCAGAAATTAGTATTAATGAAACAGGTGGGCATATTAGATCAGATAGACCATTAATACTTCTAAACTATTCTATAGCAGTATCATGATAAAAGAATTTATCAGACTTCTCCGAAGTGTATATAATACGAGATAGATACAATTTTAGTTAAAACACAGAAGAACGCTCTGGCAGTATTGCTGGACGGCCTCCCCTTACCAAGATATCAGCAACATCCCTTATTCTATCATTCGCATCCATTCTCCTTCAGTAACTTTTCTTCGTCGTCGGAGCCTTAAGGACGGATGTTTTTCTGATCAATGGCAACCATTCGACCAAATTTTTGCTCATCAAGTACTAGTAACACTTTTTAACTAAAACAGCCCTTTCTTCAGACGAACTTTACAATCTTCTTGATGGGTAATCTCTGCTTCTATCCTGCAGTCCTTGCTACCTCGTTGAAAATGATCCCTGCTCAACAGAAAAACTGCCTCATTAAGTCTTCTTAATATAAAGATATCAACTAATGTGATCGTATTGAAACCATGCCTATTTTTAACACCTCATTTTGTTAAAAGAGCCTACTACGAAGAGATAGTGACAAAAAGCATCTATAAATCTGAAAGAATGGTTGCACGGACCGATCTAGATTGACCTGGACCGATCATATCCGAGAAAAGACGTCATGGGTCAAAAATGTCAATTTTGAGTAAAAAATATAGAAGTCGTGTAAATTTACATAGTGCAATATTCTCTTTCCATACCGCCACAGTTTTAATTATTTTCATCACCGTTACTCCGATCCTCTCATGCAACCCTGAACCCAGCAAATGCTGAATTTAACAGACTGCTTTTTGTAATATTGTGTAGTATAGATCTTCTTTGCCGTTACTCGAACAGAATAAACGATAAGTAATTCTTGTAGATCCATTCTTCCATGTCACGTCTGATAGCGTGAGCATGTTCAATAAAGTTGGATCTATGCACTGACTTATAAACGTACAGTTTACGGTCGCAATATCTAAACCTCTTATTTTTGAACAATACCTACTTATTAGTAAGAGTCTGTTTGTAAAGTAAAATTTTGCACTGACCATACATTGATTTTTTGATATATAATATTTTTTTTTTTTTAAATGAATATGTGCTCACTCAAAGTGAACACAAATACACTCCTTGACTCTTTCACAGTAAGCTACTGAAAGCTTGTGTCGTGAAAGAGGAAGATGGTCGGCACCTGGGATCGAACCACGACGTCCGCAGTACGAAAGCCGGCGTTGTAACCGCTGGGTCACCAACCACTTCAACTACAACCCTTAATTAATATATGTTCTTTCCTAATTGTTTTTATCTATATTGAATCAATTAGGGCATAAATCACTCGAGATCGGGTGCATTGCCGGAAAAAAAAGAAGAAGAAGAAGAGGTTCATTTATACCTAACGAACAAAGATCCAGAGCTTGAAAATAGAGAATATTTTCCTAGTCGTTGATACTGGACACCATGGAAACAACAAATGGCGATGACAGTTCATTCGATTGTTAATTTTGGCCTGCCTCACCTTGTCCCATAGCAATTTTGTGTTGTCATCGCATCACGCCTGAACGGCTGGATCAATTTCGCAAATTCTTTTTTTGTCATGTTTGCTTTTGTCAGGAAATAGTTTTTATGAAAGAAAAAAGTATGCAATTGCGTGGAAAATTAGAAAATTAAAGAAAAGAAATAAGCGGGCATCCTTATTGAAATATTTTTTAGAATAATTTTTATTCTAATTGTGAAATTTTGACAGGAATTATCAGTTTTTAGATTTTTGGTCGATTGACAGAATGCGGGTGGAATATACATGGTTTAAAACAGACGCATCGGTCGGAATCACATTGGTCAAAAGATAATTAATTCATCACCATATATACAAATACGAATTCAATATTCATAGTTAGGAACACAGAACAACGCCTGTCGGGAAAGCTAGTTATACAATAAAGATTAGACTTGAGTAGAACACAAAAAGGCGTTTCACTGTTTCTAAAATTTCGGGCTTATGATTACCTATCAAAACTGTCATCCAACTGAGCAATACATTTTTGATCAATGTATTTAATAGAAGTGGTCTTTATAAAATTGCCGTACAGTGTACTTCCTACTCATTGTTTTACTCCAGCGAGTGCTTCTAAACTTGTTTCTTGTATTGTTTCACGTGTTGAAGACAATGGTGGTGTGGTAGATGGATCCCTGCCCCGTGGTTCTAGTGATCGACCGCGAACCTACCCACACAACACTACTTTATTAAACCATTCTTCTATATTATCTACTAGATACATGACTGTATATATTCTATTCAATCAGTAATATTGAACTTGATTTCTTTGAAGCGCAGGGTTAAATGCCTTCTCTCATAATAAAGTCCTAATTCTCCGTTCATGCGTGTTTGCACGAAACCGAAAGGCTTGAAACAAAACAAGTATGGAATAATACAATTTTTAAATGTTTCTAAATTTATAAACTTTCAGAAGTGTAGTATTTGCTATTAAATTCTCATGACTTGCCTATTAGAACAGTATTCCGCAAAGAGTTTGCCGCGGCACGCTGGTGTACCGTGGCCATCAGTTGGTGCGTGCCACGAAAAAATGAGACCCAGTTGTTTTTAGAGGCTCATGATGCAGATTTGGCTTCTGTGTTCAAAAGAAAAGAATGGGTAGTAAAACTTATTTATCTGCCGGATATATTCGCTCATTTAAATGACCTCAACAGACAATGCATAACAGGAATTCTAATATTTTAACGTCTCTAGACAAAATTGAAAGCTTTCGCGCTAAGTTGGTGTAGATCAGGCACACTGTCAATGGTAGGTAGTAGGTTCCTTATGAAATGTTTCCACACGTCATGTCTACAGATTCAGAAAAAAGTGCCGGTATTGATAATGAAACCCTTGGAGATATTAGCAGAAAACTGATAATAATTCTATTACCTTTTGCCACAACCTATTTATGTGAATTGCGGTAGGTATATACAATAGCCAAATGGGTGTTTAGTGAAGGGTAGGGGGGAAAATTATTGGTGTGCCTCTGAAATTTCTTGATTTGGTAGGTGTACCTTGGACACAAAAAGTTTGCGGAACACTGTATTAGAAAACTAAACATATTTCCACAACGCAATATTTTTAGGTTAAAGACGAAAATTCTGGAAAATGTATTGCACACGAAGAAAAAAATTACGTCTGACTTGATTGTCAAAAATATGGTGATGATGACTGTATAATATTTTCTGTTATTGGCAGATTGTATAAGCTAAACTTTTCATGCTTTCGGAGTTGGTCTGCTCTGCCAACGATAATCAGATGGATGATGTCATATGCTTTATATTATGAACATAAAATGTTACAGTCCTTTGTGACTTTTTATTATAAAACCAAATAAAGCAAATAACTCTTTTTTTAGTATTATTACTTAACCTTCATTGAATTTTTGTACAGTAATAAGGAAATTACAATAAATCTAGAAATAATTTAAACAACAGACCTAAAAAACTTTCAGAGTACTTTTGAAATCCTTGGAACTTTGGCCAATAAGAATGACTGGATCATGTTTAGTTTTTGACAGAATTCACTAAAAGACTGTTGTCAAATTGTATAATTTTTGGATCAACCCTATGACTGGTTGTGTCCAAAAAGAATAGCTTCACGCCTTCAAAGTGCGCCTCTTTGATGGCCACTGACCCCGCCATTGTCTTGGTGGGATAATAATAACAAGCATTATTCTTACATCACAGTCCCTAGATACCTACTTACATTGTTTCAATATCTTCTTGGCTTAGTTTTCAAGTGTAGCTACTCCAGCGTCGACATATCTGCCCATCTTCACGGTTCTATTGTTACCAGAACTTGGATACTTAGCACACCTTCGTATTACATACCACTTATTCATATTTAAGTCATTTGTAAGTTTGGCAAAATCATATTTTGTTTTTATCACTTGGAATATTCATTTTTAGTTAGCCAGAGAGAACGGACCTCTACTCCTTTCTATCCAAGCAATCTTCTTTCGCTTCTTCCACCGACATACCATTTCTCATACAACCTCTCCTATTTCTCTTACTTCTGACATGGTCTTCCTTGAGGACGGATCGATGCGTTCGACTAAACCGAGCTCGGTAGCCTAGTTGCACTAGCGTGGACTTCAGATCCGAAGTCCCGGGTTCGATTCCCGGTCGGGTCAGAGTTTTTTCACGTGAAATTTCTACTTGGGGTTAGCCTGTCTTAGATTGGACGGGATCGGTCGACTGGAAAAAATTGCCTCAGGCAATAAGCTCCGCCGGCTATACTAACCCCTTTGTATAGAAAAGTTTTATAGGTATTATTTTTTTTTTTAAATTTAAATAGGTTCATGGCAAACAGATTGAATGAAAGTGATTATGATCAAGATGTGATTTATTTTCTTGATATTGAAGATCGAGTTGTGTCATATCCTAAATTATGACCAATTTTTAATGTTCGATTAAAATTTGAACCACTACGAGATTACGACAAAATGAAGGTAGCTTCATTTTGTTGTTTTAAAGGCTAGTTCAGTATGACCAAGTTGACTCTTACAAAGTTATCGTAGTCTGTAATGCGTTTATTTTATTTAATAAAAAAAAAATATAGACCCCGTCTCTAAAGATAATAGTCGCTAGCATCTAGTTCTATTAAAAAATCCATGAAATTCGACAAATTCAGAATATTATAAATATTCTCTTGTTAAATTGTACCTATTCTGAGTCCAAAATAAAACTATCGTAGGTAATGTGGTAGGTATTACTAAGTATTAGACGCTTGCTTTATAGTCATTAGATCTTGATTAATGACTTAAAAAGCACAATTTTGAGTAATTACTCATTGTGAAGAGTTCGTTATATACGAGTACTAACAACTCTGAAACAAAGGCGATTCTCACAGCAATAACAGAACTATGGAATGGCAGTTACAGACAATTACCCCGGGATAGCCTTTTAGGTTCATAATACTCGTCTATTTCATATAATACGGTCCTCTTCGGTAGGTACGGTTTCGTTTTTCGGTTATTTTCGGTCGCTGTCAACAAACTGTAACATGTAAATGGTTTAATGCGTGTGTGTTATAACCTTTATTCTTGATGGGTGTAAGTCCTGGCACCAGACCAAAGCCCAGGCACAAAAAGTATCCGCCTTAGAAACAAAGTGCCTTAGAAGAATTACGATTATTAGATGTATTACTGTTATGGAGAGGAGATGGACTTGACTGGTGTTATTGATGCCGAATGACAGATGGTCGAGGAGAGCGCTATTCTTCCTCTCAACACGGTCTCGATGACGAGGAAGACCTTTCCATATTCGAAGCAGAGCTGAAGTATTTGGACATGTTGCGGGAGGAGGTCATAAACCTTACGCAAGATCGAACGCAGTGGAGGGTTCTTGTTGCCTCCCTATGCCCTTAAGTGGGGTCACAAAGGAAGTATGTATTTCAACAAATAATGTGAAAAGAATATTCTATTTCTGACCGAATTTACAATTAAAATGCGAACCGAACATGACCGAATACGTCGTATGATACGGGCTTCACTCCTAACAGCGAGTAAACGTGTTTTATATGGATCAAAATGGTTTCGCACTCGTTGGTCACAATAATTTGACCTGCGCGTGAGTCCAGCCTTTGTTTCAAATTTTCCTGAGATTGAACATCGTCTGACTTAACTAGTGAAGATTACACAACTTAATGTGATTTTAATTAACGTGTTTTTAGCATGGACTTACAAGACGTTACCTGACAAATTGTTACGATATTTTACGGCTAACTACGGTTTAACTACACCATAACATTATTCTTCGTCGTTTTATCACAGTAATAATTGTTTTAAGGATACTAAATCTCCATGCTTGTTCTTAAGATTTACTTTAGTTACATATTAATTTACTTTGTGATTGGTTTTATTTAAGTCGTTTAATATTAAATGTGTTGGTACAGAAAAAAAAAAGAAATCCATTAAGGCCATTTTAAAAACAAGGCACTAATCTCCAGCTGGTCTTTAAAAAAAACACAGCGAGAAACGTAGAAGAGTGAATTATGGTGTAAGAAAACCTACGAGTAGTACTTACCCAACATTTTATTAAAATCTGCCCCCCCCCCTTTGCACTTCTTGAGCACAAAGTACTCTTGGTCCACTCGATGTCTACAGATTTCAAGCAATGGATCACTAGATTCACACAATTTGCTTGAAGAGGCAATGTTCTTTCAAATGCGATGAAAAAATTTTTTTTATCGTTCTAAATGGAACATACACGGGGTCTCATTCAAAATATTTTATATTCCATCATAGTCCACAATTTTGACAATATAGGTAGGTACTCACTAATTATTTTCAAAATCCATAAATAAAATGTTCATTGGTCAATAATTCAATAAGGTATATCAGATAATAAAATTTAAACCCAAAAGGTTGCATCTTCTTCATCGAAATAATGTATGCAATATAGATAGTGGCATAAGTATGACCCAGTAAAATGACCTGAGTACATGACGTCCGATATATCGGACGATACAATTAATATGTAAAAAAATTTTTTTCATAAACTAATTTTTGATTTTTATTTTAATCCGCATTTATAGCAAATTAATGAAAAAAAAATGAAAATAAACGCGACACGCAGCTTTGTTCACTAATGGGTTAATTTATTATTGTCGTAGAATAATTAAGGAAAATATTTCGCGTGGGCTAGACTGGTAATGGTGTTTTAACGAAAATACCATATTATGATATAGGATTTTAGAGAGTACCTACGAAATTTTATTTAGTACCTACTTATTTATTAATTTCTTATTTATTTATTAGAGACACCAACAGAACACTGAACAAAACAAACAATAAATCATTAATCAAAAACATAGAATCTTAAGTGATCCAATAACAGATAGGTACCTATCTCCCCCATAGCTGTTGTGCACGTGGGTACAACAAATAAAATTAATAAATTTAACTAATTTAATAAGTAAGTACTTGCATAAAATGCTCAATTTTCTTTAGATGCTTGAAATCAGAGTCGCCACCTTAAGATTTGGCCCCACATCAAAATTAAAGTTTCCTTCATATTCTAAACATCGTTGTCTGGTTATAAGTCAATTAACTTGATAGAAATACAAAACATAGTAGTTCTTGTAAATAAGAGAGCTATTTGCACATAAAGGCCGTGAAATTCTCACAATTATCTGCCACGATGATTCAAGTGTATAGCTGTATACTACTGAACTAACCACCAAGCTGATGAGACGCTTATATGTGTATAAGTAACGGACATCCGTTGCTTTATCTAAGTACCTACCTAATACGTATACCGGACATAATATATACACTATCAAGTCTATCCATCAAGCCTGCAGCGGGCTTGACTTTTTTTTATCCACCACGCCGCGTCCCTTAAGGAGTAGGTAGAAAAAACGGACTTCCATTCTTTGACTTTCGCTACTTACCTAAAAATGTTCATACAACCATTTCTATTTCTCTTACTTCTGTTCTGACCTGGCCTTCCTTGAGAACGGAATCGATGTGTTCGATCTACGTCATACGCCTTCTTATATACCTTTCCTTTTAGCCTTATAAATTCCCTTTGTCATCATTCGCTTTTCATCCATTCTTGCACTTATTTGCACTAACTTCCATACCACATTCGTTCCTAATTTTTCCATTTCCTTTCCATATCTCACAAGAGTCTTTTCACATATTCTTCGTAGAGTCCTCAATCTCCACCACATTTATACTACATTCATATTTTTTCATCCATATCCACGTTTCACATCCACATATCATTGATGGTACAATTTAGTTGCAGCGCTCTTTATACGGGATCCAATTCTCAGTACGTCCATATATACCACATACGGCGCATCAGCTTAAAACCATGGCGTAACCAGTGGCGGACGACGATGCGTTAGCCATCGTTGGCTTATTGCTTGCAATAAAGAATATCTACTGAAAGGAGAGATCGTTCAGGGTGGTGAAGGAATCTCATGAAGTCATGACGTTTACATTTTCTGAAAGTAGAAGGTTGTCGTACTAATTATACACGAATGGACGAAGAAATTTCATATACTTGGTGAGATCCAATTCAGAAAGTATACATATACTTGGTGAGATCCAATTCAGAAAGTAGACATATACTTGGAGAGATCCAATTCAGAAAGTAGACATATACTTGGTGAGATCCAATTCAGAAAGTAGACATATACTTGGTGAGATCCAATTCAGAAAGTAGACATATACTTGGTGAGATCCAATTCAGAAAGTAGACATATACTTGGTGAGATCCAATTCAGAAAGTAGACATAAGAAATGCTATTAATTAACCAATAATTTCTTTCGCTAGGGATATCGTATACCTACCTACATTAGTCTCTAAATTTTGACCAATAATATTGTCTTGAAAGTTTGCTTGAGATGATATTATTGCTGAAAATGATTGATTTGGGGGCTGTCCATTAATCACATGATGTTTATTTGCAACTTTTTAGACCCCCCCCCCTTCCCCTATGGTGATATTTCAGAATACCCTCCCCCCTTCCTCTAGAAATCAGTGCACCTCATTAGAAAAAATAATTGTACTTGATTTTCTTACTAGACCCCCCCCCCACTCCCCCTACGTGAGCATTCGTGATTTTTTCCAGACCCCTCCTCCCCCCTTTTGGAGTTTTTTTCAAGCACTCATTATAACGAACTTTACTTGCTGCAAATACACGTATTTTGCTATTATTAAATTGAAAACAGCAATTCGTGTACCCTGGAGAAAGAATAACAAAATGAGACAAATTTTGACCATTTGTTACTGACAATCAAATGACATGACGACTTTAACCACGTCCACTCAAGTTAGCCCATTTGGAATGAGGAACGAATGGCTTGACGAGATTTAATTTTGGACTGATGGATATCCAACTCACTCTATCACTCCACATCATCCATTTGATTATATCCACTCACGGTAATTTTTTGAGTAACTTCGCTCCATTTGGAGTGATAATGGATGGAGAGCCTTATAAGTATCTACAAGGGTCGACAAAATTCTAGTATTTTATTCAATTATATATATTGTCCGGGTGGAGGTGTATAATAAAAAAAAAAATTTTTTTTAATGAATCTGTGCTCACTTAAAGTGAACACAAATACACTCTTTGACTCTTTCACAGTAAGCTACTTAAAGCTTGTGTCGTGAAAGAGGAAGATGGTCGGCACCTGGGATCGAACCCACGACCTCCGATATGAAACAGTACGAAAGCCGGCGTTGTGACCACTAGTCTACCAACCGCTTCATAATGTTACATAAATTTTTCTCATTTCAATTAAGTGATAAGGTCTATATAGATATAGAAACATACATCACAATGATGAGATTTATGTATATTTATTTTGAACAATTGAACCCGTTTCGTATTGCGTAAGATATCATCGTCAGATACCTGGCTGGAGACAATGGACAGATTGACATAACCATTCTCTATGATTCACTTATTGTCACATGCTGTTTCGTCATCTTCTCCAACGCCTACATCTTCGCACGATTGATTCTTATCAACTATAAAAATATTTTCAACAAAATAGTGATACAAAGGCCTTTTGTCGTTCACTAATCATGAAATGTTTGAATGCCCCAAATACGTGACAGCAGTCGCAGTCTTAAATTTGGTTGCTCTCTCGTTCTCAATAATTTCCAACTTTTATCTCAATAATAATATCTCATTATGGGATTTTTGAGATGTTGAACACGTCGAGGATTCTCATGATTAGGAGTTTTAGAGACTTAAACATTACCACCTAATGTCGAAAGTTGTTAACGCGTAAAGTGATCTCACTAAGCCAGCCTTCAAAATAACAGTAGAAGACGGTTGTAAGCCCGTAGTTGTTTGTTTCATTTAAAAATCGAACATCAGTAATGAATTCTTAGAGTCATTACTTGTTATATACTTATTCATTAAGACCTATTTTAATGTTACGTCTTTTTGTTTTACCTAAGGATTGCAAAGTTCATTTGTTTTTTTTTCTATTGTTACAGTAAAGACAGTGTGATGCCAATGATCCCCCTGGGCTTGAAGGAGACCAAAGAAGTGGACTTCAGGGAACCTTTCACAGACTTTATCCTGGAGCACTACAGCGAGGATGCTACGGAGTATCAGGAACCAATTTCAGATTTCATGGACATGAGACAGGTAGAGTACTAACTGTTAATTAATATTTTAGGAGTATCAAATGGCCAATTCATAAACTACCTAAAAACACTTAAATAACTTTTTATTCCAATGTGCACTAAAGTATTTTTTTCCGATGCAATAACAATAAATCAATTTACATGACAGGCAGCACCACCTGTGCAATATTATGAGAAGTTGCGCCAACAAAATACTTGCCAGATTTTTTAAACAGATGGTGCTACACATGACATTTGAAACTAGTAATAATAATTATTATTCAAATCATTTTTTTTACATAAATAATTATTTGAAGTTTATCTTTATTTTGTAGTTTTTAATTATTATAGTTTTCTTTTGATTACACACAAGTACTTTTAAATTTCAATACAGCTTGAATAATTTGTTAGTAATAATTGTTAATAATTTTCAAATGCAGTAGGTAAGTATCTAATTTTTAACAAAATGGTTTTCGACTCGATGTTTTGCCTGAAACATGCTGAAACCCAAAGATTCTTCTAAAAATTCTGAGCTCTGATAACAATATTTTTTTTTGTAGGTACTCTGTACTTAATTCTTTTTTCTTATTGAAATGATATTATCATCCATACATTCAGGGCCGTCGCGTGGGTGGGGCGACCGAGGCGGTCGCCTAGGGCGCCGCGATACGAGGGGCGCCGCCGTGGGTAAAACAAATTTTATTTTGTTTCTAGAACTCATAACTCAGCTAAAATCAAAGGAATACAATATTTGCAATAATAAGTTTAATCAATTTTTAAATTCAAATCGTAAAAATCTCAAACTAAATTTTATTTTCATTTCATTCTTGATTTTCATTGCAACCGAGCGAGCAACATGAAATTTTGTCTAAGAGACGTCGCCAATCCACGGAACGAGCGACTTCATAGCAGAGAAAAGCCATACGAATGCAATATTTCAATAAAAAGTTTAATAAACACCCATATTCTAAGTCATCGTGGAGAAAAGCCGTTCGAATGATAAGTTTGTAATAAAAAGTTGTATTTTTTTTTAAGTTTGCAATAAAGATGTTTTTTCCAAATTATATTTTAACAGACTGAATTCATTTGATTTAAAAACGGTATTGAGTTAGTGGGCGCCTTTAAAAAAATAGTTATTTTATAAATAATGTGTCGCGTCTTGCGCCCCCCCCCCCCTTCACTACTCCACTCAATCGTAATCGTAATATTACGGTATGAAAATGTTTGTAAAACATTGACATTAGTTCAAATCTTATAATAATTAACTCTTTCCAAATGTGGTGGATAATGGAGTGGCTGTAAAGAGCTAGGGTATCATCCCCCCGAACCAAAACTGGAATGAACAAAATTACAAATTTTATATGGAGGGGGGGGGGGGGCGCTGATTAAGCCTCGCCTTGGGCGCCTAAAAACCACGCGACGGCTCTGCATACATTCCATTGTAGCTTTTTTCATCTAGTATTCTTATTTGTTATACATCTATATGCTACTAAAACCTTCCTGTAAAAAGAGGCAATAAAAATGATTGCGTTCGTATAGTATTTAACAACTCCTACTATGAAGATTATCTGATTTTAAACTACCAAGGGGTAGGAACAAAAGTAAAAATAGCATTGCATTATTGTGGTGTAAAGTGTAGGGTTTCTTCTAACTATCCTAGTTAACAGGATTTAACGTTTATTACCATTCTTCTAAGCCCGACTAGAAGCATTGTAATCCGTTCGAATCCAACAGTGACAACGATATCAACGAACCTCAACATTGTAGTTTTATCCGAATGAATGGAAAAAGAATTATACTGGTACCAGGAAATATAATATGTTGTAACACTAAAAATAGGTTAAATGTATATTGAACTTATTATTTTTAACTAGCTTATTGATTTCTGTCTTGCCTTACCTTTTCCCTGATGAATCTCTTTTATTGACATTTTACCATGAAAGATCCAATCAAAATACTTACATGATTTTTGTCATTTTTAAAATGAATGTGTTCTCACTCAACTTGAACAAAAATAAAGTCTTTGAATCTTTCAAAGTAATCTACTTAAAGCTTGTGTCGTGAAAGAGGAAGATGGTTGGCATCTGGGATCAAACCCACGACCTCCAGTACGAAACAGTACTAAAGCCGGCATCGTAACCGAAAGTCTACCAACCAATTCAATACATTCGATTGAATGGAATAATTTGTACCTACCTAAAATTACTATAATTTTATAATTGCAAGGATCACCAATGATAAAAATTGATCCTTAAATCTGCAATTCATCGTGATTCTTCATCTTTCATAACACAAGCTTTATTTTCGGTGTAAAATGTCAGAGTTTAGTTGTGTTAACTTTAAATGAGTACAGATTTGATAAAATCGTCTCCGTCCATATTGCGTAATTTCTCCTGGTCAACTGGTACGATCTGAGTCATGATTTTTCAACAAAAATAAGATCCAAATAAAAATTGAACTGTAATTCAGAAATCTGTCGTCAAAACAACTAGACCATCAAGGTCGGTCAGGCTGGTTAATGCCTATCCTAAAAAAACCTTGTACTAACTATCCTATGAACTTAGATACTTAAATAATTTCTGGAAGTATTTTGTTTATCTAACCTAACCTAACTTTTTTGTCTTGCAGGCTATCCGAACACCAGTGCGACATTCCTCTGGTGTAGCACTCCTCTTCAGATACTACAATCAGCTTTACTTCATAGAAAGAAGATTTTTCCCACCAGATAGAAGTCTTGGAATATATTTTGAATGGTTCGATTCATTAACAGGTAGTTCATAGCGCACTAATGTCTCTACATATTAATCGCTTATATTTGTTGTAATGAGGTAAAACAGTGAGTCGCCTGATTCAAAAGTTTAAAATTAGTATTATCTCCATCTATTGAAAAAATCATTAAAGCATGTTTTTACAATTTTTTTACAGGGGTTCCATCCTGTCAAAGGACTGTTGCTTTTGAAAAAGCTTGTATTCTTTTTAACATGGCTGCTATTTATACACAAATTGGTGCTAAACAGGTATCTATATAACATGAAATACCAAAAAAATTATTACCGTAATTACAATATTATGTGACACATAGTGCCATCTGTTGAATAAATCATAAAACAATTTTAATTGGCTGTTATTACAGCTGATTGGTGTTTTGAAGTTAAACTTTTTATTTTTTTTCCAGGATCGCTGTGATTCCAAGGGCCTAGATTCGGCTGTAGATTCTTTACTCCGTGCAGCGGGGATATTTAGATACATACATGAAAACTTTACCAATGCACCAAGTATGGATTTGAGTCCGGATATTTTGGACACTCTTGTCAGTCTTATGTTGGTAAGGAGAACTTTTTGTATAATTTATAAAGAATCTTACTTATTACTTAAATTTATTTTTCTAAAATCTTAAATCTTCCTAAAAATTTTATATATTTTCAATTTTTTTTTTTAATTTTTGTTTCTTTGTGTATGCGAAAGATGGACAGCAAACGCTTATACAGGTCAAATCTCTCTATAACGAATACCGAAGTAAAGAAATTTCCAGTACAATAACGATTCATCAATTTTTCCCCGAAAAACTTCCATATAAAATGTACTGAATCAAAACTCGTTGTAACGAAGTTGATCTCAGTATAGCGAACTTTTATTGTTTTAAAATTTTTGAAATCATGTTACAATTAGGCAATAAAATTTCTCCGACTTCAGTTAGTCCTTGGCATTGGCGAGTTCGCGAGTGTTTGCCTGACATATTTCCTTCATGTGATTGATAAATCCTTGAAATTTATTTTTGTTCTCATAATAGCAAAAGTAGTTTATTTGACATCAGTGGGTATAATATGGCGACACAAAAAATTTAAAATGTATCATCTATATACCCAGCATAACGAAATATTTTTTATGGTCCTGTGAAGTTCATTATACCGAGATTTGACCTGAATATCAAATTTGTCAATTTCAGGCACAAGCTAGAGAATGCCTCTTTGAGAAGCTGGTGCTAGGTGCTCAGGAAGAATGTGCTGCTAGGGAAAGAGAACTTTGTGATGATCTTCCACTGTGCTTGGACCTGTGTCAGGAGAGTCAGACATTAGCCCACCAATACCAAATTCTGAGACAAAAGGTACCTATATGCTTTCTTTTTCTGCTTTCTGTATATTACTGATAACTCTGGCTACAGTTTCTCCATTCGAAGCTGTTCGAAATAATTGATCTGCTACTAAAATTCTTATCTATATTGAGTGCATTTATTATGCTCTATTAAGATAGACTCCCACACTATGGCATTATCACCATATATTTGTCAATTTTCTATGATCATAGCGTGTGACTAGGTCATGTTACGCTGGCAGTCATCGATGGCACCTTATAAATGTTCTCCTGTCATATTACAATATCTATGTAGCATAGAAATATGGCGTTATCGCCATAGCGTGGGATTCTACCTTTAGGATTAGTTAATAATTAATTATTCGACTAGGACAATTTTTTTTATTAGTCATTATTTTAATATTCATTATTTTGATTGTATCTTTTGTTATTTGATTAAATCAGTGTTATCATCTCTTAAGGGTTCCAATTTTACTTTTCTTCCAAAATCATTAATTGTGGAAATTGCCTAAGCACAAAGATGTCAAAACATTTATTTTTATGAAATGTAAATATTTGTTTCCAGATGCAAGCTGATACAGTATTGAACTATGTGCCATATTCCTGGGTGTCTCTTGTAAATATCAAAACGGAATTTTATAAAGGTAAGCCATTCATGATTTTTCTTCTTTCTCACTCAATCTTGCCACTGCATTGCTGAATGACAACCACCATTTATTTATTTGTATTACAACACATGTTTTGATTTACAATGTTTTTGTCCAAAATCAAACCTATTTAGCTTAGTTTGATTGAGCGAAGATTCTTTAAAAAAGTTTAAATATGAGTGTTAAAATTCTTTTTAAGATTGTGTTGAACCTTTTTTACTATGTACGGGATAAAAAAATGAACCGTGTAATTTGGTTTCAGCTTTGTCGCACCATCACATAGCGACGGGTCTTCTGAATGCCACGACCACCAAATCTTCCGAGCCAAGTCTTCCCGATTGGTGTGATTTTGCCACAAAAAATGATAGGTTTGTAGTTGATGTATATTTTTTTACTTTTTAACTATAGGTAGGCTATTAACGTTGTCAGTAATGAGGGGTTTAACCACAGATACTCGGTTTTGTGATAGAATTTGTCACCAATTTGCAGAATTGCACATTATTATTGCATAAAAATACTTATCACCAACCTGAATGTCCACCCAACCTTCATAGTAATATTATTTGCAAGAAAACTTAAGAGGCTCTGGTGATCCAGCATAGACTGTTTAACCGTATCGCCATTATAGAAATAATTCCCCATGTAGCAAACCCATAACAATCCGCCTGGATAATGTGGTATAATGTCACTTTCAATGATGTCCAAATACCCCTCTAATTAGGTGAAGGACCTTGTTCAGTAGTGGATGAATTGGGCTCAAAAGAAGGAGGAAAAAAAGTGTTACGAATATCTGTATTAAAATAAAACATGACAGTTTGATAGAGACATCTATTGATGATTCTGTGAAACACAATTATTATTGCTACAAACCGCAAGCGTGACAGAGGCGCCAATGAATTTTCCGGGCTATGATAATTTTCATAACAATTTTTAAGTGAACAGAGCTATTTTTAAAATAATTAGATAATATATATCTGGTTATTCAGTTGATATCAATATGTCAATAGATTTCCATTTACAAATTCTCTCCTTATTGAACTATATAAACTAGGTATAATTAGTGTAAATTTTTGATATAGGAATGTGGATGGCAGTCCATTGAAGAATGGGGCTGTTCTTAATGGAACATTTGCAAGTCGGGAAGAGCAGAGAATAGCATTAGGCAAGGCTCATCTGGCCGAAGCTCTCAACTACTATGAGGAAGCATCCAGGCTACAAAGAATGTGCAGGTAATTTTGAATTATTTTCAAGTATTTCTAAAAAAGATTATTACAGCTAGTTCTTCTTAATAATCTTTATCCTTGAAATTTTTGGAGCAATGACCTATGTTATATTTGATCTTTAACTATACTCTATCGTTTGCAGTCCTCTTCAGTTCAAATTATACACGTACCATCAGAAACTTCAACTTTCTACCATTCCCTCCAATAAGAGAATCTTTTGGTTCTTTCTATTTCTGATCCAATGCATTTTTGGATCTTTTCATTTTTCCGAGTTGGTTTTAAAAGATTACTTTATTCTACAATTCTGCTGAGATCCTCGCCTTTTCAGTTGTGGTCCCTTCAGGGAAATTGTAAGAGTATTCTCTGTAACACTAATTCTGATCTTGCTATTCTGTATTGCTCTGTGAAGCTATGGACCTCATAAGCTTGCTATGGACTGATGCCTGATGATTGTCAGGGGAGTAAAGTTGAAACTCGGAGATAGAAGACACTCGGTTACACATGGCCGGGTTCTAGTGCAAAAACTTGTTCATAATCCTCAATTCATAATATTGTAATTTCTCATTTAAATTTTCAGGGAATTGAAATCGAAGGCATCATTATCTCGTGTTTTGAAAATGAATCATGAAAAAGCTGTGAATCAATCTGCACTACTCCCCGATGGACCTGATTTTGCTGAAATGTTGGACCCACCAGTAATATCACGTGAGTGTCAAATCTGTAGACTATTATAACTTTGTCCAAAAATATTTAAACCATATGATTGTGATGTGTGTAGATGTGTAGAGAAAGTTATTATTATTATAGTTAGTTATCAGACAGGCAGCTGAGCTGATATGTCTGATCTCAACACTACTGTCACAACAACAAAAGTTGAAACAGATTTTTATGTATGCCATATAAACAAGAGAAACATGACAATTTAATAATGTTGCCCAAATAGTAGGTATTTAATGTATCTGGTTCGAAGGACCAATAAGTTTGTAGATTCTTCTCACAATTAGAAACACTTATATGATATTTTGTTTATTCAGATCTAGAGCAAAAAACGCAACTGTTCTAATCTGCATTGCTTAAGAAAGAGAGTGGGTTTTTTTTTGGATCTATCGAACAAAAACCATATGAGAGCAGTGTAACAAATCTTCTGGACGCGCCTTAGTAGGTACCAAAATATTATGTCCGCTACGTCTCCCAGCTTTAAGCAAGAAGTACGTAGACGAACGAAGAAGAAGTGGACTGTAATTGGAAAGGGACTCACCGATTGTTTGCTGGTTCTTTCCTTTACTCCTGGTTCCAGTAATGTTCTTGATGTGCACAACACTTATATATGGGACCGCCGACCGTTATTTTGATTATGAGGGTTTCCGAGCGTATTTTACGAATTTGACGTTTTGGTGCGCAAAGGTGAATCCGAAAAGTTGATAGGGGAAGCAATGCTTTATTTCCATAGATTTAATTTATTTTTTTTGTAATTATGCTTTCTAAATATGTGTTTTCTTTTTAGCGTCAACCAAATTTCAATTATCTTTGACGCAACCAGACTTTGCTCAACATCGAGTAGAAGATTTGTTCAAATCTCTAGGACCGGTTGCAATATTTTCTGCTAAGAGACACTGGAGCGCTCCTAGATTAATTCAACTTCAAAAGTCACAAGTCGGATCTAGAACATTCAGAAATGACAAACAGAGAGATTTAAAGAAAGCAGAAAGAGGCAGAGGAAATACAAAAATTTATCAAGACGAAGAATATCGAAATGGTGGAAAGGTTTTGAGAAACATATCTCTTTATGAGAAGCGTGATAGGTCTGAAGATAACAGTGCTTATTATTATCAAAGGGATGTAATCAAAAGCGACGAAAAGTACAAATTGCAGAGAGATGAAAGAATCAACGGGAAAACTCCACTTAGTCGACAAAATGGTTCATACCCTAATGGTTATAATAACAACAATGTAGAAAAATTGAATGGAAACCTATCCAAATACGAAAATGACTTAGTTGCTAAATATAATGAAAAAAATATGTCCGCAAATGATTTGAAGTACAAACAGAAAGACGTAGGGAATAACAGAATAAGAATAAAAAATGACAGTTTTAAGAATGGTGACACAAATGGAAAAGTTGCGTATTCGCAAAAAAATGGAATAGATAATTTTAGTTATGGTATCAAACAAAATGGTACAGATTTGAAGAACAATGCGGATATTCTGATAAGAAGAATATCTAGCGAGTGTAATCTGAATTCGTCCGATGAAGTTGACGGAGAAAATGGATACGATAAGACTGGTGACGGTTTCGGATTTTCCGTCAGGGGAGATGCTCCTGTCATTATAGCAAGTGTTGAACTGAGATCACTAGCAGATGTGAGTATTTCAACAAATTGGATTGCAACTGTTTTTATTAATATCAGGTATAATTTTAATGTTTCTTTTGGCATATTTTCAGTTGGGTGGAATGCGCGAAGGTGATTTCATTGTAGCTATTGGCGACATTGATGTCAAATGGGCTAGCCATAGCGAAGTTGTAAGACTGATCAAATCTGCTGGGGATTCTTTGAGTCTTAAGCTTGTAACACCTATGGATAGGAATTATCTTAAAGTAAGTCAAATTCTTTTCAAGTTTTTGCTGACAGAATGTCTTTTTGACCAAACTTTCCCAGACCTGTTCAATTTGAGACAAACTGAATAAATCTCATACAATATATTTATTTTTATTTTCTAGGCTAATTCAATTGACTATCCAGATGGAAAACATATCCAGGTACCTAGAAATTTTTATTTTATTTCAAAATACCTACAGGTGAAAATGAAAGGTGCATTTACACCAAACGAACACAGAGCCGGAGCTAGAAGTTGAGTATAGTTTCTTTTATCGTTGATTTTGGACACCACGGAAACAACATCGAGAAAGAATTAATTAATGGACGATGACAGATTACTCACGCCTGAGTTCTGGTTCTTTCCCGTTATTATTTCCTTGGTGACCATATCAACGATCAAGAAAATATACTCTATTTTCCAGCTATAGATCTATGTTCGTTTGGTGTAAATCTACCCTAGGTAATAAAATTGCATGTTCTGGGCTGATCCAAAGTGAATGCAAAGTATTACACTCTGACATCTTTCATGGTAAAAAATACCTGTTTTTTGTACTCTGGACCTTCAGAACAAAAATCGTCAACTTACCCCTTGGCTAAAAATCACTTCTTTAACATGTGACAAGTTAATAACCAATTTAGACCGCTATGGACTTACGACTTGCTTGTACTGTTGTTTTGACACCTGACTTCTATACGCTGTATAGTTGATGACTATGTTAGTCTTATTTGTAGAACACGGATCTGGTTCGATAACCAGTCTCAAATTGGAGTGGTCCAATCTACTGGTAGACATTTCAATTGCAGTTTCATTAATAAAATGCTTAAAGCCAACTTTACAAACCTTTGTGTATATTTCCGTTTGTTTTTCCAGTGAAACAGATCGATTAATGTTTTTGTTTTGTTTTCTTTTTTATTTATAGACTCATGGAAGCCCAATCCATAAAAATGGTTCAAATCAAGGATCAGTGTCAGCCGCTTCCACCACATCCAGCAATGGTTCGACGGGAGCGTCAGAGAGAACTCACTCAGGAGCCAAAAGAGCACCTTCTTGGAATCCATTTAAACGGCATAATGCTTCTAGAGACAGTAGTTCCAATAGAGGGTCTCATTCCAGCAATGTTATATTTAGATGAAATTAATAAACGTAGTATCAAAAATGTTTATAATATTAATTAACAATGTATTATAATCTTTTGTATACATATTTTTCATTTCTTATACTTATAATTACTTTATTTATTTATTTGCCACAAAATGTAGTCTTATATTCTTTTTTAAATATTTTCTTACCATAAAGATATATAATATACAATTTATTATTAGAATCTCAAAATAATACAAGAGCCTGGGGCCTCTGTAAAAATGTGTTATTTTAATTTATTAAATAGTTGATATTATAACTAAAAATGCAGATGATTTTATTTAGAAAAAAAATAATTGCATGAATTTTGACAGGTTTTCAAAATAATTTTAGTAATAGTTGCCTCTAATGGTTAATTTCATTGACGGTTCATAACTCAGCGCTCTTCACACCATATAAAACGCTTCGCTAAGAGCTACCTAAATGTTACGAACCGTTGGTGAAAGTAACCATAAGTATTCATAGTAGTTTTTGCCTCTAAGTGGGGTCTTAAAGGGTATATAGATTGATTGATTAGGGTACTTGGTTTAAAAAAATTATCTCTTTTATTGCGCTGAAATATAAAACGAGTAAGTATATAAAAAAAAAACATTTGTCACAGTTTTTGCATCAAAATGTTAAAATGTCATTTTATTAGGTACTAGCTTTCCCGACAGACGTTGTCCTGTGTTCCTAACTATGAATATTGAATTCGAATTTGTATGGTGATGAATTTATAATCATTTGACCAATGTGATTGCGAACGATGCGTCTGTTTAAAATCATGTACTTATATTCCATCCGCATTCTGTCAATCGCACCAATTGACAATTTCTGTCAAAATTTCAAAATTGGAATAAAAATTTAAGGTAAAAAATACTAATAAGCGTGTCTACGTAGATTTTTCTTTAATTTTCTAATTTTCCATGCATTTTTCTTAATTTTTTTCTTCTAAAAGTACATTCTCCTGAAAAATCCTACACGACAAAAAAAGAATTAGCGAAATCGGTCCAGCCGTTTAGGCGTGATGCGATGACATCGGGAAATAGCTCTCCATTTTTATATATAAGATTTATTGCCTACCAATTTTCACCTCTTGGTTTAAAAAAACCTGAACTGTTAATAATAATAGAGAAAATGCATAAAAATGACACAGTAAAAAAAAAACATGAAAACTAATCCAGAATTTTGCTTCAAAATTTAATTTTCCTTAAATTTACTACATGATGAACTATTGAAACAGTCTGATTCAGCATAATTCTGCCAATGCATTGAACATTGAATGAAATCATGCATTTGTGAATATGCATGTGTAAACATACAACAGGAAAAACGTTGCATATTACATACAGTCAAAGTATCTCCATGTGACAGTGTTTTCCCTAATCTTGCATTTTAGTGATATGTTGAAGAGTTTGTGTATTTTTAACAGAATTATTATGTATAAATATACTTAATTAAAATAAAACTTTTTATATTGAAGTGCAAATTTATATTCTTGTACTCCAAAGATTAGACTAGTACGGTTTTTATTGTAGTTTTATTATGATCAAAATATAATTTGATTTTTAGCCAAGTGCTTAACTTAATATTATATTTTCTTAAATTAATTATTGCAAATACACAATTTTATTGAGTGTTTTATGATTGCATTTAAATAAATAATTAAAAGAATATTGTATAATATCCAATTTGACAGATGTTTAATTATAATAAACATTCAATTAAGATTTATTTATATGGAAATATTTTACTTAATTCTTTATTGTACAAATAAAATATAAAAAAATATCTTAGTATGACTTTTAGAGCAATTTAAATGATTCTCAACAATATTTTTATTTTGTATTTATGTTGCAGTTAATATAATTTTATTTCTATCGAATCGCATTGTATTCATTGTATTGGTTCCAAATTTTCATTTTCGTAAAGACTACACCATATTCCATATTTGCAAACACTTATATAACACTTAAATCTTTAAAAAGGATCGTAGAAAAAGTACTTGATTTAGTTATGTTCTAAAAAATGGACAGATTCCATATTCTGTTGATATTAAACTCTGATATTAATATCAGAAATCTAATATGCAGTTGGTTGGTAAAATTCAATTCATGATGGGTCTTATTAAATAGTTAAGGAAAAAATCATTTTAGTTCTCCATCTACTGACATTGGTTGCCAATATAATAAAAATTTTGACTGTACACATTTTTACAAGAAGTAAAATAAATAATATAATATATGAAATCTTAAAATAATACCTACTTAATAAAACTATTTATACTGAATAATATGTAATATTAAATTTCTTAGTGTAAATAATGTATTAAATAAAAAAAGGATATTATTATTTAAGAAATATAAAACATAATTTATGTAGAAAATATGTTTTAATATAGGTAGGTATATGTAAAAATATTATACTTAGATGGTTTAATTATTTATAGCTGTGAGTTTGATTTGCTAAGATTTCTTTATTAAATCACAATAATTATATTTTTATGTATTTATTATTTTAATGTTAGATTATTATAGAATAATATATAATGCCATACTGGTCAACAAAAATTAAATAAATAAATAGAGCTACATTACATATATGTAATCTTTTAATTTTATTATGTTCCTTAGTGCCATATAAGCACCTCTCATTTTTTAATACATGGGCACCAAAATATTACCTCAAAGATGATGGTGTACTACATAAAGATAGGATGGATAAAATGGAGCTATTTTGTGGAGTGTTGTGCTATTCAAAATTGCCATTTAGGTAAAGGGTCAAGTTTACAAGACCTCAGTAAGACCTGCAATAAAGTATGGCTCTGAATGCCAACATTAAAACAAAAACACTATCAAAGCATAAGCACTCCAGAGATGAACATTCTCAGATGAGCTGGAGGAGTAATTATTATTGACAGAGTAAGAAACGTCCATGTCCGAGGAAGCTTAAAGATCGCATCCATAACCATTGTAGCCTTCTTTTTTCTTAAAAGAACATTACTAATAAGGCAGATACCACCATGCCGAAAAATGTACAGAGAGTCTCAGAATTGAAGACTATTATTAGAAGCATTGCCGGGAAGACCCTCAGAGATTGAATAAGGTAACAGGAAACATGCGGGGTTAGATAATATAGTAAGGTGAGGGAGGGGGTCCAAGGAAATGTTATGCGCAATATAAGAACATTATTTAATGTCTCTTTAGCCACTGTATTTCAACGTGATTCTTACCCACAAGCTGTGCACCCTGTTACGTTGGCCTAGGCTGAAACGGCGGTACAAATCAGTACCTTAGGATGATAGGGTCGACCAGTCAAAGAAAGTACGGAGTAATTTGCATGGATGTTCAACATGCAGGACATATCCCATCCTCCTGTCTTCTATGAGCTCTCCCAACCATAATTACCTAGTCCTATCATTCTGGAAGGGGTAAACCATTCTGCCCGAAAATCCCCAATCCATGGTGTCATTCGACCCGTGCTGAAGCATGCGTGGCTATAGGGTACATTAGTAACTAACGGAGGCTCCCTAATATCAGGCAACCTCAGGGTGACTTATTGGGCTTTAACCCTGAATGCAGAGATCTGTAGCGGCAGACTTTTATTGCCCTAGCTATGGAGGATGTACCTGGCACCTCTGTAGAGACGACCTGATGTGGTGGATATAATGGGTACTTCCCCATCAGTAGTCAAAGGGGACGTTAGGTCACGTGACCAAAAGCAATTGTTGCAACCGGGAGATGGAAATCCTGTTGGATGCTATCTTTCAAGGGCATCAAAAAAAAGATAAAGGAGACTTCTTGCCGAGAGCAGGTTTCAGGAAGAGGCACAATAAGGGGCAGCGCTCCATGAATGTTTATGACTTCCTCCCACACCATTTCCAAATCCCTCAGCTCTGTTTCGAAGGTGCGGAATACAGGTTGAGAGGGTCTCGTCTTCGGGACCCTGATGGGAGGAAGAACAGCGATCTCCTCGGCCAACTGTCATTCGGCATCCTTAACACATGCCCCAACCAAGTCCATCTCCTTTCCACAATGGTAGAGGTCATGAGCCCCCGCTGGGTTCGCCAGCGCACAGCGTCGTTCGTGTTGCGGTGGTACCATCTTGCACGCAAAATTATTAAACTCCAGCTATCTCTGTACCAGAATATACCCCACATGGAGTACATGGACATAATGAAGGTTTTAATCTTAAAAATAACTTTATGCTTCATGAAATAAATTTTTATGGTATAATCCAACATAGGAATAAATTTAAATTGATGTGGAACAAAAAATGATCTAATTTTTTTTGGAAGAAAATGACTTTAACCTTGTTCAACATTTTGCAGAATTAAGTCGCATTTTTTTCTTGTTTTGGATCCAAAACATCGAGAGGATGAATCAATGATGGAAGACAATGGGGTCCAATTAGGGATGGTTCGGGCTCCAATAGCCGGTCAAAGAGATCAACCAAATAATAATTGGGCTCTAAATCGTCTGGATTTTTAAAAAGCGTGCGGTCCGGGCTGGATGGGTATGTAGATGGTTATACCAAATTATTTGGGGCACTCAAAAAAAGTTAAAAAAATAAAGCTCTATAATTTTTATTGCAGATGTAGCTTTCGCGGCAGACGTCCTGTGTTCCCTAAATATGAATATTGAATTCGAATTTGTATGGTGATGAATTAATTATCATTTGACCAATGTGATTCCGAACGATGCGTCTGTTTTAAACCATGCATATTCCATCCGCATTCTGTCAATCGCACCAATTGAAAATTTCTGTCAAAATTTCAAAATTGGAATAAAAATTAAAAGTTAAAAAGTACTAATAAGGTTGTCTACGTAGAGTTTTCTTTAATTTTCTAATCTTCCATGCATTTTTCTTAATTTTTTCTTCTAAAAGGACATTTTCCTGATAAAAGCCTACACGACAAAAAAAGAATTAGGGAAATCGGTCCAGCCGTTTAGGCGTGATGCGTTGACATCGGGAAATAGCTCTCCATTTTTATAGTTTTATTAAATTATCTAATTTTCCATGCATTTTTCTTAATTTTTTTCTTCTAAAAGGACACTCTCTTTATAAAAGCCTACACGACAAAAAAAGAATTAGCGAAATCGGTCCAGCCGTTAAGGCGCCATCCGATGACCACGCGAAATAGCTCTCCATTTGTATGTATAAGATATAAGATAAGACAAGATAAGTATCTCTGTACATATTATTTAAAAAAAATTGGGTTCATTCAAAAGTGAACACAAAACAATTATTTTTTTACGTACACACCTGACTATTTGTAGACTAGACACTAGGCAATCCTTTTATAATCAAATACGAAAACAGTCAACACCAGGAATCGGACCAATGACTGCCAGCATATTGTACGAAAATCGTCGACAGAACCGCTATACATAATATTACCAACCATTCCGAAGTTTTCAATAAGTACCTACCCCTATTTCGAATTTTACTCCCTAACGTAGGTGAGAAACTCGCGGCAATTCTGTATGGGCTGGGGAGCTTTCCGAAGTATTCTGTAGGGGTGCTGCACACGATTGCATACAAAATTTAGTTACTTCATTCATTATGTCACGGAAACATAGAATAACGGTACAGTTCATTTTTTTGTAGTTTCCACTTCTTTTTCCTTTTTGTGTTTTTTCTTTTTCCGCCTTTATCTTGTTGGAACTTTTCAATCGGGGATAGGATCGCTAACACACGCTTATCACATTATATACAAAAGTATAAAAAAATCATTCACGTACCTATGTATTTTATCAAAATATCGTACAAAATTATTCACTAACGTTGGCCATAATACAGGATCAAACCAATCTCCTAATACTAAGGACGCAAGAGAGGGTAAAAGTGCATTTTCAAAACACCTAAATCTCTACTCCTGAACGGTCTCATATGTTGTGGGATCGAATTCATGCAATATTGGTTAAATTGTTTTAATTTGGGTGTTACTTAAAATTAGGCTTACGAATGTTGCGTTGCCATTTTATAGCCTACCTTTATTATTTGGTATATGTATGTAGGTACCTACCTACTTACCTACATAAAATAAAAACTTTCAAAAAGTTTGTTTTGATAGTGAAATTCATACGAACAGACACTCATCTTGTGTCTTGTCCTCTAAAGTTTGACCTGTGTCCTGAGATTCCACATATATTTCTATTTTTTTAGAGATTGCACACTATTATGTAATTTTATGCGTCTTAAAGAACCGTTCAAGTATTGCGTAATGCAATGAATGGGGGTCTTGTAAATAAACGTCACTGAGATGGGAAGGGGGTTCGAACAAAGGAAAAGTAGTGACTTTCCATTACCTAGCGCAAATAACACAGATACGACATAGGTAATAATTTTGATTTTTAGGTAGATATAAATAATAGTCAGGAAGTCCAAAAAAACTTTACGGTGCGTTTATTGGGGAGGGAAATAATCTAAAAATATTGAGTTACCGAATTTGTCTAGGATATTTTCACAATCTACCATAGTGGAAGCCAAAGACGGATGTTGGCACCGAACATGATGTTGTCACAATTAAGCTTCTTTCTTATTTATATGTAGTTAGATAAAGGTTAGAAATGAGGAGGTAGTTTAGGTAATGAAGAAGAAGTGCTAGAGGGAAGTCTGAATGTTGGAAAAATCCTTTTAAAAAAAAATGTCTCATCAATGTTTAGGCAGTTTCGAACATGCCAATACTAGTGAGTAGTGAGTATTGGCCAAAGCACGAAATATTACAAAATACGTGGTCTGTTCGACGCCTCGAGATGTGATGTGGCCGCACTACGCAATGCCGCAGCGCTCTACCGACCTATACCCAGTACCCACCTTAAGTTATGTTATGTCTTGAATATGGTCCAGCCAGCATATGGCACAGTGCGCCTTGTATAGACAGACACGTTTCCAAATTAACATCGACCACAAACACAAATAGTATGCATCTACACTCTATCTTAGGATTTTATGAGCTCTGCAGAATGATTTCATGCAAATTTTTATTGGCAGCTTTATGAATGTTCCGATGCGTATCAGTGTGGCAAGTGGCGTCTTTCAAAACCTGACCAAACTTTTTTGGCACACTTTTGCCTTTAATGTCCAAATGTAAACTGTTTAAGGCTTGTGTGTTATCCATTCTTTTGTATGAACGTGAATCTTTGGCACCTAACCAAAGCCCATCAGGCACAGAAAATCGTCTTCTCTTTCTTCTTCTCAGCCTTGAACCGTCCACTCCTAAACGTAGGCCTCCTCCTTGTCCTCCCTCTCCGGTCTATCTTGCGCCTTTTGCATCCATGTCCCACCCACAAACCTTACCAGATCTAATCTCTATCAAAGTTGGGGTCGTTCGGGGTTTCTCTGGAATGTTTTAGGCCGCCAGCACAAGAGGCGCTTCTTTCATTTGTCCTTTGGGCTGCGGGCAATATGACCAGCCAAGAGCTCTTTTACAGACTAATTCCAAAACTCACCGAAAGTCTACACTTTTGAAAAAAAAATGCCTCAAATGATTATGGGAATAAGGGGTAGGTTACTCTGCCATATGCCGCATCACGAACAGGCCCATCACCTTTATCATGGCTGAGATAATTCTTATGTCGTGTTAAATATGCTGACTGTGGATGGTCGAAGAGAGCCGAGAGAGCGCTGCCTTGTCTCAAATTATGTACGAAGAAAATCCTGTCATATTGTTTTTAGTTTCAGAAAGAGTGGGGTCACAGCAAGCAAGCTAGAAGACTCCTTATAATGAACGATAGAAGAATCTGGGACAGCTGAGAATCTGGGAGTCGACCTCGTAGAAGGCTTAAGTCATCTCTTATTGAATACTCTCAGGCAACAATGCCTAAATAAGGAAGGAGAAGGAGTAGGTACCTAATGTAGACGTATGGAGAGTGCTCAAAAAAAAAGATTCTCATAATGTTCAACCGATGTAACATCGTTTCGTTCAGTGAAGAGAATTACCTATTTAACTTATATACACTGGGAAGGTACGAGTATGACGTATACAATAAAATTTCGATCCTACACCATGAAATGAAGGGTTAAAGTTAAAGTGTTCGATTTTAAGAAGTAAACAAGGAAAGTAAGTATAATATACAAAACTTTAACTACTGCGGCCTTACCGTTTTCTACTGCTGTTTTAGTGAGGGTCGGTTTGTGCGATTACTTTATGTACTTAAAAAAAAAAACTTCTAACCATTCCAACAAGCTTTTATTTCACCATACTTAGGGGCATAGCTCTCCATTGTGCTCGATCTTGTGTACCTTACGTTTATGACCTCTCACACCATGTCCAAATCTCTCAGCTCTGTTTCGTAGCAGCGGAACACGGTATGAGATGGTCTTCCTCGTCTTCGGGACCCTGATGGCAGGAAGAACAGCACGCTCCTCGGCCAACTGTCGAACCCACCCCCCTAGCAGATGCGATGTAACCACTGGGCCATCACACCCGGCGACAACAATGTACCTAGTTAGTATTGATGTAATCTTACCATAATAATTCGGTAAAATTTGGCTTTGATGAACCGGATGAACGACTATTCTTTCAACAACATAAGAATATCTAACGTGTATCACATAATATGATTTATTTTCTACTTCACCGCCATCCTTTAGATTTTTTTTTACAAAGTTACACATAATAGAGCAGTTTATTGTTTTCATTACAAACTTATGACTTGTCAAACTTCATCCCTCATCCGAATCAACAATAATTATTACATAAATAATGAAATAAATTATTAGCTAAATTTAATTCAGTGTTTATGTCATAAACTGTATTTAATTCATGTAATACGAACATTATTTTTTTATTCTGGATTAGGTCGAAGTTCGACGGGCGGGTCAGCTAGTTTATTAATAATTATTCATTATTCAATAAAAAAGGCACGTCTAAGTTCTGTTTTTTAGAAGCTGAACCAGTACACTTCTCTACTGAAGTTTTTATTAATCCTTCGAGAAATTAGATAAAATGTCACTTAAAAAAACTTATTGCTAGCCACACCAATAATGACCTTTAACTAAAGTGTAGTAGAATTGTTATCTATATAATATTGTGCAAATTCTTACAATATATAAATAAAAATAATAAAAAAATCTAAAACCCATTATCAAACCAAAAGTAAGTCTAAACTAAACCTTAAAAACAAATTATCAAGGCGAATTTGTAATAAGGTATTTGACGACATGTCGTATTGTTAATTTCAACGCGTAATAATGATTCAAACCTTTTTATCAAAGTATATTATTACGTCATTGCAATATTGAATTGACTTCGTAGGTTAAGAAAATCAGGTTCTGTATTTTTAGTTGATTTTAGAACATGATCGTGGTAGGTTGTGTGTGTGTGTCGCGTATTTAAATAAAAATAATAACAAAATATAAATAAAATAATAATATTAACAATATAATAAACGTCATTTGAACGTGTGTGTTTCTGAAATCAAATAAATTTGGCTTAGAATTAAGTTTTTTTTCTCTCAATTGTTTTTCGAGTGTTTTTTTGTTTGCCTGTCAAATCAAAAACTATTAAAACTTTTGTTTTGTTTTAAAAAAATTTGAGTTTGTGAATTTTGTTTTCTATTCAAAGGTATGTTTTAACTGTTATTGCTATTGTTTTAATTTGAGAATTGACTCATTCATAATATTCTTCATACTTGTCAATCTTGTCATCTGTCCATATTTGATATTTTTTTATTGATTCAGTTGTAGCTATATTTATAAACAATAAGCATTAGAAGTAAGTATGTGCATATAATTGATAAGTTGAAATGTAATTTAATTTGCATATTGAATATTGATTAGCCATGATACACTTTAATTATTATCGTTTGGAGATGTTGAACTTCTTTATCATAGCAACATCGCGTTTGGAGATGTTGAACTTCTTTATCATAGCAACATTAACAAATTTTCTTAGTCATAGGTTATTATTACACATAATCGATTCAATGCAAAACGTAGCTCACTATTCGCATATAAAGAAACAATAACATTTCAAAAGGCTTTTAATGTTTAAAAATCAAATTTGGTCCTAAATCCAATTGCACACAACTTGACATCAAGAAATTTATCTCTTCTATTAGTTACCTAAATGTCAAACGCATCCCAGAATCAAAATGTAGGTACCTACTTTTGTGGATGTTAGTTAACTCAAAGTGAACACAATTACACTTTTGGGTATCGAACCCACGACTTCCATTACGAAAGTCGGCGACAGAACTGCTTGTTTACCAAATACCTACGTCAAGTGTTAAGGAAGATGCAAAAACTATTCTAAGAATAATTCACTATGATTCTGGATTTATAAATGCTATGAACTGCGACTGCGAGCTTACGTGCGTCTTCTACTGCTGTTTGTTTAAAAAAATGGAGAATATGATGATTTTTTGTATTTTGATGATAGTGATTGAATTATTTAATACCTATCTATGTATATGCACAGTGCATTATATTATACTCGTACAACATTGATAATTTATTTATTTCTTCGAGACAACAACAGAACAGCGAACAACAGTAATAAAAAATAATGAAACCTAAACAAAGAATCTCCAGTACTCCAATAACAGGTATCTATATTATAATCAGTACTGTACGAGAGTAGATATTTAACTAGTCACATCAGTGCATATAGGGACCTAGGTATTTAAACATGCAATCACTAAAAAAATAATTAATTAGGTATAAAATTCTCCATCTGCATTTCATGTATTTGTATAATTTTAATATTATTGTTGTAGACCCTTGCGCGCTTGCTGTTTACCGTTAATAATAGTGCCTAGTACCAATTAATGACGTGTCAAAGGTTCACACTCATTTCATAGTTTATAACAAACAAAAGTAAAACGCGTCCGTTTAAAAAAGGAAAGAAAATGTTTCTGGTTGTTGGAAATTAACTTGTATTGGGTACCTACTTTAAACGTTAACATTGTTATTGTACAGGTAACAGCTGTCAATATATTTCTCGACTTCCTAGAGCAACATAACCTCAACTCTTTATATTATGTATTTTTATGATACATAACGTAAAGTATATCGATAATTATTAATATAAAAAAAATTGCATGCTATGATTCGATCATGCACACTTATACCTACAAGCTATTCTTTGTGTTTTTTTCTTTGTTACAAGCCTCCAACGTATTATGCACTTATATTGCACTTGTCTTATTTTGCATGCACTCAAATTAACACATGAACCGCATTTATAGCCAGCAATGACCATGTACATATTGTTATGTTAGTCATATTGTAGGACATTTTTTTTTGTTCACAGTTGCATACAATATGATTGATTGATATAACCAAAAAACTGAAATTATTTCAGTTAAGATTACATTTTAAAATTTGTTTTAACGTATTGGTATTTTAAAGCTGTGGGGCTAGTACGAGTATTACCGAAATGCACGCTAATAAGCGCTTATTAGTGCAAACGGTGTTCTAAAATCAAACGATCGAATCGTTAGATCATTTTTGTATGGAAATTTTTCGAAACTATCGTTTCGATATTCGATCGTCGAAGACTTATACTAGTGGTACTGATCTTAACATCTTTATTCAACTCGTTTCCTAAAATATAACTCCTTCAACAAATTAAAGAGATTATACTTAAAATTATACTACATTTTTATAAAAATTAGATCGCGTTTTGCCTCTAGAAAAAAACAATTGCTTCACACAATTTTTTTGCCAACCAATCCGTCAAAGTGCCGTTCAATGAGGCTTCATTTGTTTGCTATGAAAGGATAATATCTAGACAGTTCTATAGTATAAAATCTATGATTTAAATGAATAGTCGAAAGGCATAAATCAGCCCAAAGGGATTGGATTGTCAATATTGCAAGAAAATCTATGATTACAACCCAATGGATCTTTTATAAGTGTTTGTCTTGAAAACCTAAGACACGTTTTATCTGTGAACGGTTTTTTAGATTTTTCAATACCACCAGGACATGCCATAATTAGGTTTCTACATTGATGAATTTGTATGTAGGTGCACTTGCCTATAGTTTAATGTATTGCAGTACCTATTTAATAGTTAGTAAGTGTTTCTCGATCCTACACCCATGATGTCACCCAGTCTCTGTCAGAGCTACCTACACACACAGTAGGTACCTAATTCATGCTTATAACATAGCGGACCTGTTCCAATACACTATGACTGTTTTCTTTAAAACTCATATTGCGGAAATTTTCCAAGTATTCTTGTATTTTGTTTACCTATTCATTTATGCTAGCCTTAGAGTAATAATTTTAATAAGATTTTTATACAAAAAATCGAAAATTAAAATCGATATTTTATAAAAATAGAGAAATCAGATCGGGACCGTCGCTCGTCCTTAAAACCCAAAACGTCAGAAATAAGCCTCGGAGGCCTGGACCCCATCTTTTGCCATAATAATTTGGTAAAATTGGGTTTAATGGAGTCTATTCATCATAATGTAACAAGCATCACATATGACTTATTTCCTATACTACATCGCCATCTCTTGGATTTAAAAAAAATAAAGTTACGCAATTGTAGAGGAATTGTTTTTATTACAAACGTATGGCCCGTCGAATTTCGTCCCGCATCCGAATCAACAATAAATTTACATAATGTAATATTATAATTTAAATTTAACTCGGTTTTTATGGTATAAACTGTATTTAATTCATGTATTAAGTCAAAAGTATTGCTTTTATTCTGGGTTAGATCGACGGGCGGGTCAGCTAGTCAGTAAATAAATGTGAACAAATAAAAACAATATGCGCCACCTATGCTAACATCTTAGTGCTTTTGACAATTTGTAAAAACTTTTCGTTGTTTGCTTTTTTATTGGCGTTTGATATTTGTCAATTGTTCGATTATTGGTGCATGGAAATGTGAGAATGTGACCTGTAAGAATACTTTAAATCAGACGCACCCGTCTGAATTAAATTTGGTTAAATAGGTTTCATCATTATTTAAATTGGAATTCGATATTCATAGTTTAAAATCAATTGGGTATTTCACTGAGTATATTAGTACCTACGCATGTCATTGATCTATTCCTAAATACACGAACATGAACCGTGATCTCTTTGCAAAATTTACAGGGTCAAAGATTTGTCTGTTTAGTTTCGTATTTAACATAGTTTTCCTTGTAATCAGAGATTGTGTGATAGGATTTGTCGCCGTTGTTAAAATAAAAATATAATGGTTGATTTACTCCGTTTTATCTAACTAAAACATTTTCTTGCGTGAGCTTTACTTATTTATTTTATAATCAATACTGCTAAGTACTTGACCAAAATACAATAACTTTTTCAGCTTTCATCTTTGCTCATCGTCTACACCTTTATTATCAACTAGCAGTCTGTCCCTGCTTCGCACGGGTAGGTACATAGGTATTTAAAAAAATAATTCAGTTTTCTTGTGATCTTTATAGATCCCTAACTTTATCAAAATATTCTATAATAGGCTATGTTAATCTGGAATAATGTAGCATTCTAATGATCCCCTCCCGTCCGGCTCGTACCCCAGTGACGCCTATATCTCTGCCGCATTTCAATTTTTTTTTTTAATAAATCAACACTTATTGTGGCATTATTATAATAGTTAGACGTATGCTGTCCCGACACTTTTTGTAGATAATTATGTCTTCTACAAAGTTGTTGTACATTATTTTATTCTATCATCAATAGTTTTCACAGCGCACGCGATGTAAATAATATTTTATATAATTTTTTTACACCTTGTGTTACATTATTGGAGTTTTAGTAAGGATCAAAGGCTATATGAAAATAAAATATAGCCTATGTTCAGCGGGGAGAGTGTAGCTTCCCAACAATGAAAGAAATTTTCAAATCGGTTCAGTAGTTTCGAAGCCTATTCCCGTCAAACAAACAATCAATCAAACAATCAAAACTTTCCTCTTTATAGTAGTGTAGATTATCAATTAATTTCTTATAATTTATCCTTTCGAACGTGGTAACTTGGTGGAACATACTTCGAACTTATTTGAAAGAAACAAAATATTCTTTCAAATAAATTAATTTCTTATTTCTGTCCATGTCATACTTTTTTTTGTAAAACGCTCAGTTCTTGAGCATACACTTTTCATTCCCTTCTTTCAACTTTTTTGAAATCCCCATCATACAATAGTTTTTTCTTGAAATTCAAACATTTTTAAAAATCTAAATCTATATTTTAATACCCATTACTAATTTCTTGCTACTTTAACTTTTCGTTGACGTACCTTTCGAAGAAAATATTTATAAAAAAGCTAATACTACGCAGATAATGAACAATGATTTGATATGATGAAAAAAGATATGGTATAAAAGAGACATCAGCTGTTAAATAAAATTATGACAGCTTATAAACAAGCATATTATAGTAAATTGTAGATATATAAACAGATAAATTTTATATCTTCTTCATCAACAGTGATACGATGTTTGCTGTAGTAAGGGCATGCATGCAGACACTCATGCTGGCATGCAGAGTACGAAATTGAAAGGCAAATAGTTATAAAGCATGATTAGCGGAATATTATTGTATTATCGACGTTGCATACTAAATAATATGAGTTAAGTGTCAATTATTTATGCACGCAAAATTTAGACAAAAGTGTTAAGTTTTACTAAACTAAGTATGATACACCAAACTGATGTTAAGAATGACATATTATTATATACGGGTGGAGGTCTATAATATATATATATATATATATATATATATATATATATATATATATATATATATATATATATATATATATTTTTATTATATACGCTTGACATGATCGCAATCAGGTCGCCCTTGACATGATCGCAATTAGGTCGCCCTTGAATTTGACGTTTGTAAGATAGTTACGGGAATGCCGATTACATAGAATTTCATACTAATATTTCAAACATAACGAATTTTTAAGATATCTTGTTTTGTGAATACCAATCCGCCATTTTAATATTGTCAATCAAGATAGGAGCGTATTAAGACCGCTACGAGAATAACCCTACAGCTCGCAATCAATCGATATGGGTTAAACTACCTCGACGACGGCTTGATCGCAAATTTTCTATCGCTGAACTCTTATTTTCCGCTGATCACAGTTTTTTTTATAATGCAGTTAGTGGTCAAATTCAAATGCCTGAAATTCCCTTTAAAATTTCCTTTCTTTTGAGTCAAAATCATCCACTTCTGGATGATTTTCTCCCTTGCATATTATTTATATCTAAATATCTAAACTGGGCGTTATTTAATATGCGAGGGGTAGTTGGCATTACTACGCCGCGTTTGTCAAATTCAATTTCTTTAAAAGCCGTCTATTGATTTAATAAATAAACGCCAACTTTAACATGTATAAAATCTCAATTCTGAACAGTTATGACTATCGTTTTCAGTTTTTTAAAAGAGATTAAATTCGCAGCATAACGCTCTCTGGAATCCCTGCCGTGCATAACAAAAACGCCACCTGGCTTTGACCAACTAAGAAAGATCCGTATACTGGAATAAGCAGGTGCGCCGATTTTGCACACAAATGTGGGTGGGGGGTTCCCAGGGTGCGACTGTGGAGCCGAGAGACAGACCATGTACGGCAGCTTATCAGACTTCCTCGCTCTGACCGAAGATGTGATTGTATACACATTAAGACATTAGAAATTTTATCTTCAGACCAGCAGGAAAGTTGTCCATGCGCTTAACTTTGACCCTTTTTGTATAAAACGAAATGTCATTATTATACGCTAAATCAATAAGTATTCTCAAAACTTGCACTTAAATGTGGGTAATTTTTCGTTCGCTTAAATTTTCACATGACTCATATTGCGTGTGCAATGGCAATGTATGCAGACATATTGAATGAGAGGCATTTGCAAATTCATAATGTCTGCGTTTAAAATCAATACGGCGGCTTCGCGCATAGCAAGGGCCTTATTAAAATAGCAGAAACATAATCCATGTTATATTCCATCCCGTGCGTAAGACGGGTTTTCAAGGTCATCCTCAAGGTTAAACACCATGTCGTGAAAAATATTCCAACACGAGATTATTTAAGAACCATTGGCTAACGCCGCAACTTCTTTATTCCCATCGGTTTCTGAGAACAAACTGCGATGTCTTCTTATCTATGCAAATTTATTGCACCCTGATACTATCTTTTGAGTTACGACATTTTTTTAATAAACATTTCTTGTTAATTAAGATGTTTTGTTATTTGTAAATCAAATGTACTGATAAATGCAAGATGTAAGATACTAGCAGATATAGCCAGTGCGTTCCTGCCATAGAAGACTAGTATTATTGTTAATATGCAAACACAAGTTACATAAAACTTATATCAAGGGAAGTGGGTACATGTATGATTAACTACCAATCCAATCCAATCCAAACTCCCTTTAGACCCCACTTAGGGGCATAGGGAGGCAACAAGAGCTCTCCATTGCGCTCGATCTTGCGCAACGTTAATGACCTCCTCCCACACCATATCCAGATTCCTCAGCTCTGCCTCGAAGGAGCGGAACACAGTATGAGAGGGTCTTCCTCTTCTTCTTCATGATTAACTACGAATGACGTTAAATTTGCTGATTGTTCTCGGTACAACACCAGTGCTAGTATTAAGTTGTTGATAAAATGAACTCTAAACATTTGTTTTTTTATAAAAAAACAAATGTATGTTTATTTTATCTTCCATGTCTGAATACAACGAGCAAAAGTGTAATAATGAAAACAAATGTTTATTGTTTCATATCTAAAAACTTCACTCAAGTATAGGTTGAGTTTGACAAAGTTTTATCGCAATCAGACATGTAAGTCAGCGTATAAAAATAAAAACGATCTGAGAAATTCAAATATTCTATATAAAGTACCTACCTAATATTAAGAATTTACAGAAATCCTGTTGACAAGTCATTTAAATGACTTAACGGGTTCCGCTCATTTGTTGCACTGTTTCTGTATTTACTTATTGTGTAAATAAGTTTCTTATTGTATTTTTCAGTTTGCTTGTGTATTTGTTTATTTAATAAAGTTTAATTTCAAAAAAAAAATATTATGTAGAATTTATTTATTTATACTTTACTGTACGTGTTTTACATAAGTATACACATAAAACTTAACATAACAAATACATCACAGAATCAACATACAAATTAATATTAAAAAATGGACATTATGGATTTATTCGCGAAAAAAGTTGTTTTTGAACATTTCTTAAATATTATTTTTATTTTTATATCTCAAAATAAATCATATGTGTATCAATGTGCTATCAGTTCAAGTACCTGGAAGCAACCATTACCACTACTGGTGACCTCGGGGCTGAGCTCCCGATACGTATCGGTATGGCAATTGGCGCCTTTAACAACATGACTAAAATATGGAAGGCGTCCGCGTTTATTGTCGAGACGAAATGTAAACTGTTTGATGCGTATGTGTTGCCCATTCTTCTGTATGGGTGTGAGTCCTGGCACCTGACCAAAGCCCAGGCACAAAAAGTATCTGCATTCGAAACGAAGTGCCTCAGGAGAATTTTGGGTATAAGATGGTACCACCGCATCATGAACGACGCTATACGCCGGCACACCCAGCGTGAGCCCATCACTTCTATACTATCTTGTGGAGGAGATGGACTTGGCTGGGACATGTGTTAAGGATGCCGAATGACAGTTGGCCGAGGAGAGCGCTGTTCTTCCTCCCATCAGGGTCCCGAGGACGAGGAAGACCCTCTCATACTGGGTTCCGCCCCTTCGAAGCAGAGCTGAGGAATCTGGACATGGTGTGGGAGGAGGTCATAAACATTGCGCAAGATCGAGCGCAATGGAGAGCTCTTGTTGCCTCCCTATGCCCCTAAGTGGGGTCTTAAGGGAGTTTGGATTGGATTGGATCAATGTGCTGCATTTCCAAACTCATACGGGACACGTAATAATGTAAATAAATAGATAATTCACCTTGCTATTATATATGTATAACCTCGGGACTATGATGATTTGCATGTTGTTATATAAAAAATATATAATAATAAAAACAAAAACATTAACTTAAACCTTATGAAATATTTAACCTAGTTCACACACTGAGCCTTCAACTTAACATAACAGACAATAGCTGGACGTATGTGTGTTTAACCGTATGGTGAAGTCGTTGAGCTAAAAAGGAAATGCATTAAATCTAACTTATCAAGCGGAAACCTTTGTTTTAAGTTACTTACGATCAAGCCAAGCTGTATAAACTCCTTATGAAACACTTGTGTTCCTACTCGTAAAGAAGTGTGACATAGGTGATGTGTGACCCAATATGTTAATAATAATTATCAAAATAATATGAATGTGGGTGATCCAGTTGTAGGTACTCATTATTGTCTTCCCTGCATTTATTTGTTGCACCATTTAATAGTTGATAATAATAACGAAAATTAAAGGCCTTTAAAATTACATTAAAATACATCCACACATAAAATTGTGTGGATTTTTAAAAGTACCTACCGCCAAAGACCTTTTACAAAAATCATATCTAATTATAATTACGAACTGCGACAAGAGCAAAATATGAAACCAAATAGCAACAAAAAAAATATCTCAAATAACATACCTATCATACCTCCTTTATGACCCCTCTTAGGGGCATAGATGTGGGTACACCGGAGAATGCTCCGCATACAATGGACAGACATGGTCAGCAACACAAGAGTCCTGCAAAGGGCTAGGGTTGATAGAGAGTTGCTGACTAATATCAAGGTCCGGAAGGTGTCCTACTTGGGGCATGTACTTAGAGGGGAAAAATACTATTTGCTGCACTTAATTATTAAGGGGAAAATAGAGATCGCAATTTTTACTCTCATAAAAGTCTGAAAAGTTTAGATTTTCACATGTAAATATTCTCATTTTTCAAGATTCTAGATTTCATCATGAAGATCTTGCATTATGTTTTACAAATAATGGCTATTATTAGTTTCTTATGAGCGTATATCGCACTTGTTAACATAGATTAACGCACATGCGCAATACATACCAGTTTGTTGTGTAAATATTTAAGATTTATTTGAACAAAAATATCATAAATTGCGCAGATCACATCGACAAGAAACAATATCTAGATACCTACTCCAAGAATAATAGTCATAAAAATGTCATGAATTTAAAATAAGAACCCACTTGTAGCCAACGTATCAGTGTTTCTGTAATGTTCCGTAATAGTTTCTTAGAACATCAATAGATGGGGATAGTGTAAACATTGCATTTCAGTGTGAAATATTTCTTTAATGATCATCGTTCGTTTTCAAGTTATTCTGTCTTGTTGCCGTTCTAAGATTTGCCTACTCTATGCGAATACTTGATCACAATGCAACTACTTTGAATGGAAATTGAGGGTTGAATTCTACCCTATGAAATAAATATTTCTACAATTTTATTCGACCGAGAATTTTACTCATAGTATAATATACTATGAGTATATTATACTATGAGTAAAAGATTCCATATTATGGAATATACACGAGTCTTGTGATCGGATAAAAAAAAAAAAGATTTCGCTGAAATTAATTTTCTCGGCGTTTTCGAGGGTGTAGATTCCAAAAATGCAAAAAAAATTTTTTTTTTTAATTTCTCCGTACACCAAAAATGTGTGCGCACCCATAACTCATAGTAATTCTTATCCGATTTGATTGAAAGTTGGTAGAACGGTTAGCCCCTCGATGTAGATGAGTCAGTAAAATGTCGAGATCTGTACATTCAGGGGAACCCTCTTAAAGTATCCAAAGAAAATTTCACTTGTTCTAGAAAAAGGGCTAAAAAAGAAAAAAAAAAATAATTAAAAGTTCTAAAGCAGATAATAAAAAGCTCCAATAGTCGATATCATTTTAAAGTTTCTATAATAATTCCAAGGATAAATTCATTTTAATCGTAAAATTATGAATTTTTATGCAAAGATATGTTTTACACGAAAAGGCTGCATAATATACTATGAGTTCTGGGCTACCCTAGGTTAGCAGCTTTTTTTTCTTGTTCTTCTTCTTTGATGCTCTTGCCATAGAACCCTGTCCTCTGTAATTATGGCTTCTTCATCCCAGTTCATGAAACCAACTCCCAGAATATCCTCCTCGAATAGGTAGTCTTTTTATGCAGGGGGATTCTGCGTTTTCTATTGCCTCCCATATCGTAGTCGAGGCATAGACGGTTTAACAAGCCCATTACTATACGGCCTTTTCTTCTTATTAATATATGAATTATGCATTTATTTATGTAACTTGTAAAATAAATTATTATAAATATGTTTTCTTACAAATTTCCGACAGTTTGAGAATATTCAAAATGTCGTCACTGCATAGGTTTTATTTTTACGTTTGTCATTATTGAATAATTTTCGAATAGAAGATAGACATTTAGATTGAGACCTGAACGTATTTATGTCGACCAGTTTTTGAGATTTACATAATGTTTCTTCATAATCGTCTGGTTTTGATTTAGGTGAATGCAACGCACTCGCTGTAGGCACACACGAAACCATTTGAAACAAGAACTCTATAATCTTTTCTCTCATCAATGGTTGTTTGGTATCTTATAGAATTTAGTCAAAACTAAAAACCATCAATTTTATCAAACCGACCGATGCATCTGTTTTATACTACATATTATTATCCTTCCGAATTTTGTCAATCCCACCAACTATCAAACATTTGGCAGTTTGTGTCTAACGGCAATTAGATTTATTTTTAATTTATAAAAATGCGCCTCAAACTTAACAAATTAGAAAAAAGCTTGAAAAAAATTCCATCAAAAATCTGCGTAGGTAACAAGATTTTTAATGTAAATGGTTGCGAGGTAAGTAAAAATTGTGTTTCTATAGAATTTTTCACAGATGTTGTATCGAACATCGTTCCAATAATAATTAATATTATATTGTAATTAATATTATATTAATATTATATAAATAATAATAATTAATAATAATATAATAATAATATGATATTATTGATATTATATTTTATGTTATTTGGTTTCATTTTCGATGTTTTATTAGTTATTCATTTATCCGGTACGAACAAAAAAAACAAACTAAATAAATATAACTACTTATATCCAACAAACCAAAAATGATAAAAATCTGTTCTGCCAATCTCGAGTAATAAGTATTCGATTAATCCGACATTTTTTATAACTTTAGATTACATAAGAAAACTATTGAAATAAATCAATACTTTTCTATAGAAAGGTATCAGGTAAGTCGGTGGAACCTTTTACATTAGATTCATCCGTGTCCATCCAATCTGAGACAGCTCAACTCCGGGAAGAAAATAAATATCAAGTGTCAATAAAAATCATAGAAACACTTTGACCAGACTGACAATCTAACCTGGGAGATAATGAATTGAGGTTTGGGCCAACTATATGCTACTGATACTGATTGCTATTATTAAGTTGAAAAATGCATAAGAAATAATATAATATTAAAGTTAGTATGGAACGGATTTCCTGTGCCAACGCCGTCTATGAAAAATTCTATAACAACAACATTTTTGTTTACCTGACAACCATTGATGCAGTTAGGTACGCAGATTTTTGATGTTTTTTTTTTTCGAACTTTCAGAAATATATTTTTTAACAATCAAACATATTTTAAACGTATTTTTGTGTAAATTACAAATTTGAAATCAATATTCATAGTAAGGACTACAGGACAACGTCTGTCGGGAAAGCTAGTGTCGAATATAATGGATGTGTCGGTTGTTGTCCACTTTGGTCCATCAAGCCCGTTCCATTCTTTGCAATATTAACTATATCTTCTCATACTTGTACTTTTTCTGCTTTCTTCTTTCTTTTTTTATAGATCCAGAGGGCTTGTGGCATTGTTTCAGCCTGTTGGTACGTCGAATGTCAACTGTCTCTCCATTGTTTTGGTCTTTTTTTAACCCTCATACGAACATCATAAAAATATATCTTAATTCAGCGAAAAATGATCAGAATATGTTGCAATTATTTCAAATTTCGAATCTAAGTACAAAAAATTATAAAAGGTCTCACAGGCCAGCGAGTTGATCACATAATAGGTACAATAATTTCTCGTCACCTTTGTGTTATAGAATGCGTCAATTTGTCTATGGCGAATTAGTTATGCTTTCATACTCTTAACGATTTGGCATTGTCTAACTATAATTATTTATCGCACTGTTACGTAAAAAATAAATAAAAATGATGAGACCATAGACAAAGTGAGCGTTGAAAATTGTTACTTTCACGTTTTATTCATTCTTTCAAATAAATAATTTGATGTCATTTATACGTAGGTACTCTAACCGTACCTACCTACTTCTGAGAGGGTTTATTCTCTTTCACACTCCTCTAACAGCTGACTTTGGACTTTGAGAAGAAATAATGTTAGAGAAATGCTACTGCTCATAGTCCCAACAAGTACCACGTGACTGCTGTTAAACTCATACAAATTGTGACGTTTATCGGTAGCGGTGTGTGACATTCGATTTTTTATTTTTAATATTTTAGCGTTAACTCAGATGAATTTTATGCTTTAATCATATAATTAGTTAAAGGAAGTAGCTATGGGTTTTGTTGTGTTGTCTTGAGATTGTGGATGAAAGTAAAATGAATTATTGTTGCTAATTTAACTTCAGTCACGTGACTGTTGAATAAAGGAACCAATTTTCAGTTCTGCGCATCCAAAAAAGTTGTCTAATAATATTTGTCCTCAGTGACTTGGGCCCAGGGTTGCCAGGTTTTTTTTTAAAATATACCGAACCAAAACAAAAAAAGGTCATTTTCAAAATTTGCTATCCGGAAAGTATACATTTCCTCTAAAAAAAAAGGTCATTTGCTGTCCGGGTAGTTATGAATTCGCTTGGAAAAATGAAAATCATTCCCGAAAATAAAAATACCGAACACTCCATAGTTCGGTATTTTTTTCATACCGAACACCGAACATGGAGCAAAATACTGAACAGTTCGGTAAAATACCGAACACCTGGCAACCCTGCCTCGTAAATACGTCACAATTTTTCTACCTTTTGACTTCTATGGATGGGACTTAAATAATATTTAATCTATGATCGAACATTACTTATTGGAATAAATTATTTATTTTATCTATGATCAATTTTATTGAACTTATTTTTTTAATATTCGATTTTTTAAATTTGAAGCTTACACCTACTGCTTCGCCTTCAAGGTCCTTCGTATTGTCAATGTGTAGAAGGGTAGGCCGTTCGTATTGTCAATGTGTAGAAGGGTATAGGCCGTTCGTATTGTCAATGTGTAGAAGGGTATAGGCCGTTCGTATTGTCAATGTGTAGAAGGGTATAGGCCGTTCGTATTGTCAATGTGTAGAAGGGTATAGGCCGTTCGTATTGTCAATGTGTAGAAGGGTATAGGCCGTTCGTATTGTCAATGTGTAGAAGGGTAGGCCGTTCGTATTGTCAATGTGTAGAAGGGTAGGCCGTTCGTATTGTCAATGTGTAGAAGAATATTGAGCCTAGTAGAAAAAATTGTTGAATTAGAATGTCTTATTTTTCATTTACTATATTTTGATAGATTAAATGAATACAACCTACCTAGTTTTTGTCGTATATTTAAAAGTATTCAAATACTTATATTATTCTTTAAAGTCCTAAAATGACTTAAATGTCCTATCGGTATTGTTTTTATTTCTAAACTCATCACCGAAACTAAAAAAAAAACCAAAGCTTTTTTACGAATCCTAAATCAATTATGGGTTCAATTCATTACCACAACTATAAGAACAATTCATCACAACTAAATCGACTTAACTGACTAAGTTAATTGATTCATCAATAACGAATTTAACTAACCAAAAGAGGGTACAAAAAACTCGTTCTACAATAGTGATTATTTAATTTATTTAAGATAGGTACTTACCTTAAAACTATATTTCATTTTAATGCGAGCAACACTAATCAATAAACATAATATACCATTTGAAAAACTTTATAATTATTATTATGAACGAAGCTTATTTTTGAGTGATAATTTAAAAGTAATTTTCTTTTACACATCTATTGTATTATGTAACGTTGTTTTGAGATTTTTTGTTCTAATAAACATGGGTCCAACCTACGGGTCTTTGATGATGGAAAATGAATATAATATAGAAAAGGCAACGTCAGTTTTTTTTTGTAGTTTGATGATAACCATTTAAGTGATGCAAAAAAATGTTGTAAGTACGGTAAAGAGGAGATTCTGCTTTTTGCTCAAAACATTGTAAAACATTTTTAATAAACTTGACTTAACAAAAAAAAAACTTATAGTAACAACTAATGACTAACAATTCATTACTAATGTTCGATTATTAAATGGAACAAACCACTACGGGCTTACGACCGTCTTGTATTGTTATTTCGAAGGCTGGCTTAGTGTGATCACTTTACGTTAATAACGTTCGCCATTAGGTGGTAATGGTTATGTCTCCGAAACTCCTAATCATGAGAATTCTCAACATGTTCAACATGTCAAAAAATCTCATGTACCTATGCAACAAGTAAATATTTAATAATTAATGAGATATAGAGATAAAAGTTGGAAATTGTTGAGAACAAGAGAGCAACCAAATTTAAAGACTGCGACTGCTGTCATTTATTTAGCGCCAAGATGTGACTATATCCATTTTTGTTAATGTCTCATCTTTATTGCCTATTGGCTTTGTTAGTGCACAACGTTCTAATTATGTCTAGATTCTTGTGACCATTTTTCAGGACTAGACATATTTAAAATAATAGAAACTACGTTGTAATGATTGATTTCAAAGTAATGGATTGTCAAGTAATTAACAAAACAATCTGCATCAGATATAGTCTAAGTTTGTACACAATGAAGTATTTTTAAAACATTTAATGATTTGATGTGGACGCCCCGAGGTTCCGTCAAGCCGGTCCATCTTGCCCCAGTTGCACAACTTAATTCCAGTTTAGTCCAGCCTCCCGTAAAACTGCAGCGTACTTGATTGTTATTTTTGGCCGGCCACGCTTTCTTGTTACATACGGGTTGGGTGCAAAGCTAGTTCGCCTCCTCGTGGTGCACCCTGGGTAACGCTGAATGAACTAGCACTTTGGTCGCCAGATAATAACTGTCAACTATCTCCTGGCGTACGTCACAACAACAAAGCGAAAGATTTCCGAAATTACAGAAGCGTACATACTGAAAAGGATTATAATGCAAAATATCAACAATAAAAACAAAGGCCCTGTTCAGGGCCAACTGACTAGAGAACTCGGTACATGTATCCGGATCTGCCAACTTAATATTGAAGGAATAAGTTCTGCTAAGTGCCAATTATTGGGACGGATACTCTCTGAGAATCAAATTGACGTCGTTGCCCTTCAGGAAACACATGTAAACTGCGAAGAACAACTCACCCAAAGAGGAAGGATACCCGGTTACGATCTTGCTGGGGCCACATATCATCATGCCTATGGAGTTGCCACATACGTTCGTTCCGACATCGAAAACGCATTCATCCAGTCGGTGTCTGATAAAGATAATATCCACAACGTTACTATCAGGCTGGGGGAGAACATCATTAGTAATATCTACAAGCCACCTACATGTTCCTGGCCAAGTGGCACCCTTTCAACTAATCCCCACCCTGCCATCTATGTGGGCGATTTTAACAGCCACCACACGCAATGGAAATATGCAACTAATAACGAGGATGGAGAGAGGCTGGTGAATTGGGCGGAGGATCACAACATTCACCTGGTTCTTGATGCAAAAGAGCGAGGATCCTTTAGATCAGCTGCATGGAAACGGGATTATAACCCAGACCTCTGCTTTGTCTCCACTACAGACAACAAGCCAGTGGCATGCAACCGCAGAATACTTACTGACTTTCCTCATAGCCAACACCGACCAGCAATCATAGAGGTCGGCATAAGAATTCCACTTATATCCTCCTTTCCCAGACCCAGATGGAATTTCCAAAAAGCCAACTGGCCAGCTTTCTCCGGAGATCTGGATAAGTGCCTCGGATGGATACCACCTAAGGCCTGTAATTACAGCAGATTTGCTGGTGCGATAATTAGCACGGCAAAGAAACACATCCCTAGAGGATACAGAAGGGAATACGTTCCGGGCTGGAATGAGAGAAGCGAGGCTCTGTACAAAGAATTTAAACAAAGCGGTGAAAGAGAGATCGCCGATGATCTTGTCACTAGCCTTGACACGGCGCGTCGGCAAAAGTGGGTGGAAACGATGGAATCACTCGACTTTAAAACATCTAGCCGCAAAGCGTGGTCCTTACTGCGAAAACTCAATGGCGGAGGCAAAATAGGTGACTCAAATCCACCAATCTCTCCAAATAAGGTAGCTTCCCACATGGCCCAAACATCTAAGGCCCCTGGTGACAAAATCCAAACCAGAAATGTGAAAACAGAACTCAGGTGTCTCCGGAGATCTTTCGAACCGGAGCATGCAGCAACCAACCCTTTTACTACAGCAGAAACAACTAAAGCAATAAAAGAGCTAAAAGCTGGTAAGGCACCTGGCTTTGATGGAATCCACCCAGAGTTCCTGATTCATTGTGGCAAATATGCTACCAAATGGTTGACACAATTTTTCACTGACATCCTCTCCTCAGGAAATATGTCAGATAAAATGAAACGCGCTAAGATAATTGCAATTCTGAAGCCGGGAAAGCCCCCAGACCACCCCAAGAGTTACAGACCAATAGCCCTTCTAAGTGTAATTTTCAAACTGTTGGAAAAACTCCTATACAACAGAATAAGCCCAAAAATATTAGAAGTAATCCCAATAGAACAAGCGGGCTTCCGTCCAAACCGTAGCTGCAGCGACCAGATTCTTGCGCTCACCACGTACATCGAGACGGGCTACGAAAAGAATCTGAAAACATCCGCCGCATTTATTGATCTATCGGCAGCCTATGACACGGTGTGGAGACAGGGCCTCATATACAAACTAGCTCGTGTAATACCATCTCAAAAACTAATAAATCTTATCAATAACATGCTGGTTGGCCGCACATATCAGGTCATCATCGGTAACTTAAAGAGTAGAGTGAAAAAACTAAACAACGGTCTACCTCAGGGTTCAGTGCTTGCGCCGTTGCTGTTCAATCTCTATATATCAGACCTGCCCGCAACAACATCCCGAAAATTTGGCTACGCAGACGATTGGACCCTGGCATGCCAGTACCGCAGCTTCGAGCTTGGAGAGTCCACGTTGAACTCAGACCTGCAAACACTGAGCCAATATCTTCGTAACTGGAGGCTGCTTCCTAATGCGAGTAAGACAGAGGTTACTTGCTTCCACCTCAACAACAGGGAAGCAAATAGAAAGCTTAACGTAACTTTTGAGGGACAAACTTTGAGCCACAGTCAAACTCCCAAATACCTAGGAGTGACCCTTGACCGTACACTCACCTTCAAAGACCACCTGATCAAACTCTCTGCGAAAATAAAAACTCGCAACAACGTAATCCACAAGCTAGCTGGGACAACCTGGGGATCCACTGCGGAGACACTGCGCGTCTCTGCACTCAGTCTTGTGCACTCTGCGGCGGAGTATGCTTCTGCGGTGTGGCTCAACAGCTCACACACAGGATTAATAGATGTCCAACTAAACAACACCCTACGTATCATCTCGGGTGCACTACGATCCACGCCGCTGCACTGGTTACCGGTCCTAAGTCATATCCCTCCTCATGACCTTCGACGACAGGGTGCCTTGGTTAGAGAGTATGATAAGATGCACAAAAACCCTGAATTGCCATCCTGCTCAGATCTCGAATACCTCCTATCTCATAACAGGCTGAAATCACGCAAGCCTCCACTAGCAACGGGGAAAGGCCTATTTGACGGAGGTTTCAACATTATCGAGAATTGGAAATCCAGATGGGAGGAGACTTCGGACCCGGTGGCTCGCTGTTTACCCTGCATCTCTGACAAACCACCTGGCTTTGACCAGCCCCGAAGACTGTGGACAGCCCTTAACAGAGTCCGTACTGGTCACGGCAGATGCGCGGACTTCTTTTTCAAGTGCGGCTGGCTGGACTCCCCCGAGTGTGACTGTGGGGCGGAGAGACAAACCGTTGACCATATTGTGTCCGAGTGTGTCCTCAGGGCATATGGGGGTGATCTTACCGACTTCATGTTCCTGAGTGAAGCGGCAACCGAATATCTCAATAATCTTAATTTCAAATTTTAATTTTTGACAAACATATACTTGTGCTGAATATCTTTTTGTTGTGATGTACTATATTGTGACCATAAGATAAATAAAATAATGCAAAAAAAAAACTTGTATACTCAAGACTCTCGGGGGACATGCGGAGAAAATGACCAGGTCAGCTCAATCTGTGGTTCTGGATTGCTAAGGTGATACTGTTCTGGCGCGTATGGTCTTTTCATTTAAGACAGAGTGGTACCACTTAATCCCAAAAATCTGTTCTCAATACTAAAGATCTTCTTCTGTTGAGCCTTCATCAGATGCCAGGATTCTCATCCATATTATTAAAACAACACGCATTAAAGAGGCGACTTTTTAGTTTTGACGGAGATGTTAGTGAATTTCCGAATTTTTCTCAAGTATAAAATTATAAATAATATAATAATTTATTATTTCTCCATCTTAAAAAACATCGCATGCATGCATGATTTCATGTGAAATAATTCAATATTTTAAGTGTCGGTTTGTCTAGAAATTCCCCAGTTAATATCATAATAACCACATGTTGATTCATTTGTGTGGACATATAGACGACATAGACGTTTTTTAAACACTTATGTAGGCGTCTTTAATATCGCTCTCAATAAATTTGCTTTTGTTCTGCTCTTGTCTTTGTACAAGTCCGCCAGATTGCCAGATCTAAAAAAAAAAGATCGTTTTGTAAGAATGGCAATCTTTTGATCATTTCAGAAATATGCCGCATTGCTAAAAATTCCAGTTTGACAATGAAATTGTATCTTCTTTTTCCAGCCTTAGTTCAAGATAGTAACCATCGCATAATATGTCCAACATATATGAATGAAAAAGGTGAGCCATTACTGATTGGCGTAAATCTTATATACCATAATGACATGGTCTCTAAGAAATATCAATATTGTCAATGTGTAGAAGGGTAGGTCCTTCGTAGTTCGTATTATAGAATCCGATAGACCTTTTGTTCCCTAGTTTTGTCCCCTGGAAATGAAATTAGAAAACATTTCAGATCATTTGGATTCATTCCTGTAAAATCTTGGGAATTTCGGCATCTTTATAATCCATATCAGGCAATCTGTTATCAGTAATTATTCTCTACAAATTCAAGAGTATAGTCATTAAAGTTGTGTTGCATTTAAGCTCCACTACACCTTGATATTTTTTTTTTACCCATCACGCCGTGTCCCGTAAGGGGTAGGCAGAGAGAACGGACCTCCACTATTTTCTATCCAAGCATACTTCTTTCGCTTCTTCCACCGACATAACATTTCTCATACACCCTCTCCTATTTCTCTTACTTCTTACCTGGCCTTCCTTGAGAACGGAATCGATGTGTTCGATCCATGTCATTCTCGGTCGGCCACGCTTTCTTACACATTTTCTTTCAGCCTTATGAATTCTCTTTGTCATTCTGTTTGCATCCATTCTTTCCACATGCCCAAACCATCCCAACTTATTAAATTTCATCTTTGTCACAACACTTACTTTCATACCACATTCCATCCTAATATTTTCATTCCTTTCCATATCCCATAAAGTTTTTCCACATTTTCTTCGTAGATATTTCATCTCTACTGCATTCATACTACATTCTTCTTTTTTCGTCCATGTCCACGTTTCACATCCATACATCATCGATGGTAACAGGATTGCGTTATGCACTAGTTTCTTTGCTTGTAGTGAGACGTTGTTGTTTCTCATTAAAGGTCTTATTGCACCGCCCACCCTGCAACCAGCAACTTTCCTACGTTCGATTTCTTTTTCACACTTTCCATCCCGACTAAACATGCTTCCTAAATACACATACTCTTTCACTTGCTCAAGACATTAATTTTCTACGATTATTTTACAATTCGTTCTTGCTTCATCCCTTTCAAATAGGTACCAAAACTTTTATTTTGCTGACATTCATTTTTAGACAGTTTTTTGCACAATTTTCAAACATACTTGACACAAGCTTTTGCAAATCATTTTCACACTCAGCCATAAATACTAAGAAAGTTGTAATATAAACGCTTTTTCCTATTTCTTGTACCTTTCCTCGTTCGTTATCCTGCATATGTTTTTACTGATTTGTCTCTTTTGTTAAATTGTTTAACTAATTTCCCTTTTAAATAGAATTACTAGTTTATATTTTGAAATATTGAAATTCGAGTGAGAGTCTTACATCATCAATAAATTACTGACTCATCAACAAATAAATATACAGCCCCGATACCCAATTATTTGATCATTATAATAACCAACTAATTTCCCCATGAGTCAATCGTAGTGTTTTATTTGTCTGGGCCACATTTCATTTAAGTTTATACAATACCCTAGCTTATATTGTGGGCCTCTGATAATAATTTTCTAAAAATTATATAGCATATATGACATACTTGGCGACACTCCCTATGTAAAGTTACGCCGAAAGTGAATCATCAGTGGAATAAAACAAAGATCAACCAACTATTATATTATTATGATGCTATCTTTAAATCGATTGATGTTCGATTTTTAAATTTGAAGAATTAGTACTTGCCATTTTTTAAAGCGGCGTTAAGCGGAGTGCACTTCAAGGTCGCTGTACATACAATATTTCAATGATCGTCATTAAATACTATAAATATGGTCAATAATCCCTTTACCATTTGTCAAAGAATCTCTGCGAAATTACTACTACAAAAATCCATAAATACCTATTTGAAACATTGTGATTTTTTTTAAACGAATCTTTCCACTCAAAAGTGAACACAAATACCACTCTTTCACAGTAAGTTTTATTTAAATTTCGCTGCTTCCATTGCATTTATTCAATTTTTGTAACTGTTTCAAATTTCTTCATGAGATTCACTCTTTAACGGCCGGTTTCAATAACCTATCTATCTCCTATCTATGGTTAAAAATATATCTATCTTTACACTTTGGTGTTTCAATAAACAATGGATAGATAGAATTTCTATCTTAACTTTCTATCTATCTTTCATTATAATATGATTTGTATAGAAATCGGCGATAAAGCGTTTCAATAACCTATCTCTAGTAGCTTGTAACATTTGTGATTACTGTTTTTTCTATGGTTTTCCTAACCTCCGATTTCGGCGGTTTGTTTTTCCTATCCCCCGATTTTGACGGTGTTTAATATATTGTCCATAGACAATAATATAATAATATTGTTGATATTGAAACTCCGACGTATATTCGAAAATTGACATGGACGAAGTATTGACAATTTGATTTATAGTAAACTCAAAACTGACAGTTGGTTGGACAAAACGTGGCTTCAAGCAGTATTTAGTTTTTCCAATTGTTACACATATAAAAAATATTAAATTTTGAATGTTAATTGATCATTGCGTAAGTCTGTTCGCCTTATATTAAAATAAAGTCGTCAAAACAGGTAAGTATTATACAGACTACATACTTTGATTCTAACCTTGATTGACACTGACAACATATCGTTATAATGTCGGAGGATAGGCCTCCTGACCCCTGGCCTCCAGATGGTTCCGAGACGGACGGTTCTTTGGTGACGGTCCCGGATTGCGACTTGCCAACTTCTCCGTCACAATATATAACAATCCAATCAAAACATAAGCGAATTAAAAGAAAACTGGGTTCCCGATCATCCAGTGATGACGATCTAAATAAAACCGTAAATCCCGCGGGTGCTTCTCACTGCACGGATGGTGTTGCATCATCCCGAGGTAGCCCCCCCGTGGAAAATCTTCCATTAACCTCAACAGACATCGTAGAAGTTCTATATTCTGAGCACTCCATAGGTCCTTTCATTGTGTTTGTGTCTAATGTTGATAATGTACCCCTACATCCAATCAGCTTTGGTAGGAAATTGATAAACCACAAAATTAAGAATCTTGCTGACGGCGGGGTCATGAGGTTGGGCAGGAACCGGATCCAGCTCACCTTCAGATCTGGGGCTGACGCGAACGCATTTGTACGTAGTGAATTCATATCCACCAATCACTTAAAGGCCTACATCCCAACCTTTAAAACCATTAAAATGGGACTCGCTAGAGGCATAGACACGGACATTACAGAGGAAGATATGATCAAATATATACAGGTCCCAGAGGGCTTTGGAAAAATATTGAAGGCGAGAAGACTTAAAAGAAAGATGGTGGCTCAGGGAACCACAACCTGGGTGCCATCCCAAACGGTTGTCCTCTCATTCGAGGGACAAATGCTCCCCAAGTACATTTACCTATTTCACAACTCGTTGACAATTGAATTATACACGTATCCCACAACCCAATGTTATAAATGTTGCAGGTTTGGTCATGTTATGAAGACCTGTCGCTCAACGCCCAGGTGTTTTAAGTGTGGAGGGGAACACATGGGGTCTGAGTGTGGAACGGACGGCATGTCCAGTTGCATCAACTGCTCTGGTCCTCACTTGGCTACAAGCTCTGCCTGTCCCTTTTTTATTCGTGAAAAACAAGTCAAACTGACAATGGCTAAAGATAACGTGTCATACTTCGAGGCTGACAAAATGACGCCGCGAGTGACTAACAAATCATTTGCGGAGGTATTGAATTCCTCACCTATGAGGCCTATCCCCACCCAATCTTTCAGAATGTCACGTCCTATTATCAAAAAGCCCCATAAACCCAGAACCCCTACTTCTTGGGACAGAACACAAATTGACCAGCTGTTGTCCTACTCTAATGGTCAGGCTTCTGCATTTCGGGATGGCTGCGCTCTAAACAGGGGCGCAGACTCATCTGAGGTGCTTTCCCCAGCTATCAATAGCTCAGCAGAAACAATTGTATCAAATATATCTGCACTGTTAGTTTCTCTCTTTTCAATTCTACCAAACCTACCGCCCAACGTCGCCTCCGCTATTTCTCGTCTCAATGAATCATTGCACAATGAACCGCTTACGCTCTATGGTCCAGTGGAATTGTCGTAGCGTATTGCCCAAAAAATCGGAAGTTTTACACTTAATTAATAAATTCCAACCATGCGCTTTGGCTCTCTCGGAGACATGGTTAGTTCCTGAATTTCGCTTTGAAATCAGTGGATTTGATTGTTTTCGGGAGGACAGGGCGGATGGCAGGGGGGGTGTGGCCGTATTGGTCGACTCGTCCCTGTCAGCCGTTCCTTTGTCGCTGGGAGCATTTGAGGAAATAAACGTTATTGGAGTGAAGGTTGGCAGACTATCACTTCTTTCTGTATACATCCCACCCAGTAACAGAATTAATTATCATATTCTCAGATCCTTGTTTTCGTCTCTAACACCTCCATTTTTAGTCTTAGGGGATTTTAATGCCCACCATGCTCTTTGGGGGGCACATGTCACCGACCGTCGAGGTCGAGATATCGTTGATGTCTGTGAAGAATTCAATGTATGCCTTCTTAACGATGGCTCCTTCACCAGAATTGACTCCCCGCTTCGCAGACAAAGCTCTGTTGACCTAAGTTTTGCCTCAGCTGATATAGCCGCCCTATTCGACTGGAGAGTGACAGATTGCCCTTGCGGCAGTGATCACTTCCCCATTTATTTATCAACATCGCTGGGGTCCGATTATCTCCTCTCGACTCGTAGAATCGGTGGACAGCCCCGACGGACCCGGTTTAGGACATCACTTGCAGACTGGAATCGCTTCTCTGAGGAAATGGACGATATAGTGGGATCGCTCCCTATCCCTTCACAGGATAACCTCGCACAGTGTTATTCGACATTCGCTGACTCTCTAATAGACATAGGAAGGCAATGTATCCCTGATCTAAAAAGTCAATCTACTAAAAAAAAAACGCCTATGCCACCATGGTGGGATATTGATTGCCAAAAGGTTGTCAATGAACGTAAGAAAGCCTGCAAGTTATATAAGAGAAACATGTCAAATGAAAATTATTTTAATTATTTGAATGCGGTTGCGGTGGCGAAGAGATTATTGAAAAATAAAAAAAGGGCAGGATGGAAAAAGTTCTGTTCTTCCCTCTCCCCGGACGTGCCACTCTCGTCAGTGTGGGCAACAATTAAATTATTTTTTAACCCAAAATATATCCGCCGTCAGCGGCTCTCGCCAGGGGAATGGTTACAGGAATTTGTGAATTTATTGGCCCCCCCAACCGCCCCTGAAGAAAACGAGTTACCTTTTAGGTACTCCTTTGGTGAGCGTAACTGGTTGGATGCCCCCTTTACCATGAGTGAGTTAGAATGGGTCTTAGCCTCGGTTCAGGACAGAGCTCCAGGGTTAGACAGCATCCCCTATAGTTTTATGAAAAAATGTAAAAAGAAGTCGAGGGAGTATCTTCTGTCATTGATAAATTGTGCTCTGCAGTGTGGCGCCATTCCCTCGGAATGGAAATCACAAGAGATCGTTCCTATTCTTAAAAAGAACTGTGACGGGAACTTGGGCTCTTCCTACAGACCCATTGCGCTATCATCGTCTGTATTAAAGGTGGTCGAACATCTAATCAAAAGAAGACTGGAGTGGTTTTATGAAAACAATGATATTATATCTGACTCTCAGTTCGGCTTTCGAAGAAGGAAGGGAACATTGGATGTTTTGTCTGTCCTGGTAACGGACATTAACATAGCGTTTTCTAAGAATCTCCCCCTCGTCGCGGTGTTTTTAGATGTGAAAGCAGCTTACGACAGTGTTAAGATAAATATCCTTCAAAGAAAGCTATTGGAGACAGGGGTTCCCCCGCGTTTGTATGGATTCATTGTTAACCTTTTAATGAGCAGAAACATTAGGATCCAATCCGAGTCACGCCAGGTCTATAAGGGTCTCCCCCAAGGATCGGTTATAAGCCCGCTCTTATATAACGTGTTTACGTACGATCTAGGGTTCGCTATTAGGGAGCCATGCAAAATCTTGCAGTATGCTGATGATTTTTTCATATACGTCGGGGGTCATGATGTCTGTTCAGCTGAGAGAGTAATTAATGCAAATTTAGAGCGTTTAGCGTCATGGTTTAGCTCCAACGGACTCGAAATATCCATTAGAAAGTGCGAAGCCGTGGTGTTTTCTAGAAAGAGGACTACACCTGATCTGAATATAGTTTACCGCGGGCAGCCTATTCCCATTAAGCCTTCGGTTACCGTTCTGGGAGTTACACTCGACTCGAATCTATCGTGGAAAATGTATGTCGACTACCTCTGCAGTAAAAGTCTAGCTGGATTAAATGCCATGAGAGCAGTATCCCGAGTCTGGTGGGGATGTCACCCATTCGTTCAGAGGATTTTTTTTAACGCTTATGTTCGTAGCCAACTGGACCAGGCTAGCTTCCTTATAGAGCCCACAACCATAGCTAACAAAAACAAGCTAGATCGTATACAGTCTCAGGGGTTGAGAATTATATTAGGGGCTATGAGGTCGTCCCCCATAAATGCCATGCAAGTGGAAGCGGGCTTACCGCCCTTGTCACTTCGTAGGCAGCTTCTTGCTGATAGATTCTTCTTGGGTCGCTGGAGATTTCGTCGTCATCCTCTGATTAATCGTTTGCAGGAATTGGATGGACTGTGTGGTTCCACTGGGTATTGGAGAAACAAACCTCTCCCGCTCCTTGTTAACAGCCTTCGTAGTTACCGAACGGTCGTTCTAAAAACTCCTGATTGTAACAGACTACCAATCTACTCGATTGACCATCGTGTTCTATCCTATCGTCCACACATACTTATGTCGCTTGGTGTCGATAAAAGTCCAACAGCAGCGACGGAATTCTATTCGATAATCCGAACTGAATGGATAGGTTATCATTTAATTTATACAGATGGTTCAAAATCACCAGATTCCCCAATCGTTGGAGCAGCATTCTATTCACATATAGATAGTGTATTTAAGTTATATCAGTTGCCCGGTGAGGTCTCGGTGTTTACCGCCGAGTGTACAGCCCTTTTGGAGGCGCTTGTTTTTATTATGGAAGCAGCTAACGGATCCAAATTTCTAGTTCTTAGTGATAGTCTGAGCGCACTTCAAAAACTTGATTCATCCCCATATTCTCACCCAGAGGATTCAATATGTCTTTCCATAAGAGAAAAATTATTCTATTGCCAAGAGAAGGGTGTGAAGGTCACATTGGCGTGGATCCCGAGTCATACTGGCATTCCGGGGAACGAACTGGCAGATACATTTGCTAAAATGGCGCAGGGTACGGGCAGCAGAGCTCATTGCACGGTTCCCGTGGATGATTTGTTGCCAATGGCTCAGGACGGGATGTTTCGGGGTTGGCAGCGGCACTGGGAGTTCACCTCTGAATCAAGAGGGGGATTCCTGGCGTCGATCCAACCCCAAATAATGAGAAAGCCGTGGTTCGCTGAGATTAAGTTGAATAAATTCGAAACATCATCGATTAGCAGAATGCGCATCGGGCATGTCTGTCTGAGAGCGCATTTATTTAAAATTAATATTGTTGAAAGCCCCTTATGCGAGTGCGAACTGGCGGATGAGGATCTCGATCATGTTTTTTTTCAGTGTCCTTTGAACGATAGATTTCCTGAATTCTACACAAATCTGTTGAGGCTGGGGGTCCAAACCCCAGTTAACATCCAGTCCCTTCTGTCCCGTAATTGTAAACAAGTGTTTAAGCTACTTGGAAACTTCTTACTAGTAAATGGAATTAATTTATAGATTCCATATCCCTCTAACTTTGTTTTTTTTTTCTTTTTTTTGTAGTTACATGTTAATAATATTTATGACTTGAATTGATATTTCCTCTCAAGCTTTGTTATGCTATATTTTTGTCTGCTGTTTGTCAATGTTGCAGGATCTTGGACGAATGTTTAAAGATTTAACGATTTTATTGAGCTTTTTTGAGTTGTAGGTGGAAGACAATATTTTATTTTAGGCAACCTGGCGGAAACACTCTTGATGGGTGAAAAGCCAACCTCAAGAAGAAGAAGAAGTATTGACAATTTCTATGATCAAACGCGGATAGTTTCCATAGTAACTGACATAAATACTATCTATCTGTTGTTTGTTTATTGAAACGCGGATAAGGATAGAATGTTAACTGCGGTTAATTGACGGATAGCGTTTAACTGATAACTACGGATAGGTTATTGAAACCGGCCGTTAAAGAAAGAAAAACAAATGAAAAGTAGCAAAGAAACATAATTTTATTAACAAGGTTCTTTTTTTATATTTCAAGCATGTCACCAAAGAAATATTAAATCAAGTTTTTTTTTTTTAAATGAATCTGTGCTCTATCAAAGTGAACACCAATACACTCCTTGACTCTTTCACAGTAAGCTACTTATAAAGCTTGTGTCGTGAAAGAGGAAGATGGTCGGCACCTGCCGATAGTTACAGAAATATCTAATATGGAATATCATATGAAGTGGTTATTGGTAGAGAAACGGTATCAGTTCTCGGTTTTCGTACGTACAGCGTACTGAAGGTTGTGTGTTCGAATCCCGGTGCCGATATCATTTTCAAACTCAAGCTGTCCCACATTATCGTATGTCATCGCATCACGCCTAAATAAAACTGCAAACTACGTCCGATTTTCATCATCGGTGATCCTTGCAATTATATTTATAATTGTAGTAATGTTTGATACCTACAAATTATGTATTCAATTTTTAAAAATTTCTAACATGAAAGGATCTTCATAGTAAAATTTCAGTAAAAGAGAAGGTAAAGCAAGACAGATGTCGAGAATTCTCATGATTAGGAGTTTCGGAGACTTAAACATTACCAGCGAACATTGTTAACGTAAAGTGATCACACTAAGCCAGCCTTCAAAATAACAGTAGAAGACGGTCGTAAACCCGTGGTGGATTGTTCCATTTAAAAATCGGGCATCAGTAATGAATTGGAGTTATTAGTTGTTACATATTATTACACATATTCGTTAAGACAGACACAAACTAGGCATTTATAATTGAAAAAAATACGAGTTCCAAATTAATTGTTTCCTATATTCTATAGCTGTGTCAGTTGATTTTATTTGCAACTTTGTAAATACCCGCGTTTATTTCAATGATTCATCAAGAATTTTAACACAATGATTTATTTAATTCTGTCTTTTAATGAATTAGGTATTGTAGTTCTATCCAGGCATCTTACTGCAATTAATGAAGTATAGTAGAATGTTTTTAATCGAATGAAATCCATTTGATGTCTTGCATTAATAAACTGTTTTGTTTAAACCGTTTGAAACTTAGTAGCCGATGATCCACTCAACGTACCCACACACTAATAACCTCTTGTTTCATACTCGCACAATCATACCTAACTACATTTTACATAAGTTTTAAACCTGTTCTTACATTTATAGGATGGTCGTCCATTCTAGACTTTGTACCTAGGAATATAATATACGTAGCCGTGTTTAGTTTTAATAATTGATATTTGTCTCAAAAATCTAGTTGTTTGATAAATTAACCAGTTCTGTTTAAATAATGTCACGCTCTATATTGACATAATAGTTATTATTGTTTCATGTTTAATATTTTAAATACGTTCAACGACATGGGAATGCAATATTATGAAGCTGAGAGTTGGTATTAAATACAGGTAGAATACGTCATGGATTTTGCTGCAAAAAGTTGAAACGACATTAAACAAATGACACATAAGGAAAAATTACTCACAGATTTGATTTGGAAACAGCTGAAGAACCAATGGGACAATAATTATTAAACATGCTGTTAAAATAAATACATATCCAGTAGAAAAAATGCTTGCTTATAACACATCTTTTACTAGTTCTGTTAGGACTGAATCCTGTCTTCTCTCGGATCTTCATTTTCCTGGGAAACGGTTGTTCATCACTATCCCTCCATCTCTTGGGTTTTTTGCCTGGTATCTTAATCTGTTGGTGTATTAGAATCGGCTGCTATTTTCATAAGCCTTTCTCGATTTGCTCTCTCTACTTGATCTCTCTAGAAGCGCTTTAAGAAATACCCAATCCACAATATCCTGAACTCTCCAGATTCTAATATTAGAGCTCCTTATCCTCTTCCAGAGTGTTTTCTTGCAATGGGACGGAAAGTCGTCATCTCTGTTGTGCGTAGGAGGCTCGTCGTCCAGGCTGAATCGGCATTTCACTTTATGACATGTATATGTATGTCATTTTGTGTGCTATTACAATTTTTTTTTCAATATTTACCGTAACGTAAATAATTATAGTATAATATGCTTTTTCCCCCGCTTTCTGCTTGATAGATAGTTACCACCAACCTTTGAAATTCATGTTGTAGGTGTCAAGCTAAACCCACCCTTAGTGGATTGAGGGTGATCCATTAGAAGTAGGCTAGATGTGGTTCTATTGAGAGATGGATTTTTTGGAACCAACCACATAATATATTACAAAAATGTTGGATAATATAGATCATCCATAATTCTTCTTTGGTTCTCTTACCTAGTTTGGTGTCTTTTAACTAATTCGTACTTACAATTTTTCAAATGAATATCGTGTAGATAATGAAATATGGCAAGATTTTATCATCGAAAACTAATTAAGGATGAATACTATAGTATGTAATGCAAAGACAAAAACTTGCCATACTATGCATACACTCATACGTATCAATATATCGGTCGAAGTATGATGCACACCAACACATACATGCGCGGATACTTGCGCACTTAATGTTATATTGTTTGTCTATTGAATGATTATTGAGTAAATGGATCGCGCAGGTGAGCCAGGGCTGCGTTGAGGTCAGCCGCCGAATTATTGTCGACAAACGATGATACATTTTTTTAACGCTTATCACTGATGCTTTTTGAAGAAAGATTTTTTCGGACTTGGCAAATTTTGCGTATTTAAAGCAGAAGATATAATATGTCCTTTCGAATCTACGATCTCCGATACGCGATTTAATGATCGTTTTATGAAATTAAGCGAAGAACAGTGTTGAAATCTAGAAACTGTCATGTTGTTCGGCCTGCTTCTTCACTAATCATTTTTGAATATAGAACACTGCGTTCTATATTTAAAAAAAATAGTACCTATATTTTCCAATGCTGCCAGTGAATAAAATAAGTTGTTCCAACTTTTTATTAATGTCCATGCCGATTCAATCCCTAGCAGCGATTACTCAAATCCATAGACAACAAATACCATAAGCGGCTAATATACGTGATGCGCTGATTTTATCATCTCTACTTAGCTTTTCTATGGAAGAATGTGGCTAATATTTCTATTATGTGAACATTTCTATTGTGCGCGCGCGCACGTGTTCTGTCTTATCTTTACACTAAGAAAGAAAATGATCCAACTAACATTAATGTACCTACACATTAACTTATAGTACGAGTTCAAACTCATAGACAAAAATGTTAGGTATTAATCTATGATTATTAAAGAGAATTGGGTTTATTGTCTATTGTAAATTTAAAATGCATAGATTTTAAGAAAAAGTGAACTACCTAGTTGGTTTTTTAAATAACTCATTCATATTGATGAAAAATTATGGCCTTATTTTAGTTGTACTCTGTGAGACTTTCGCGCAAATTTTGTATGACCTGCAGATCTTTATGATCTGTTTTCCTATGGGTACGCCGCTACTATAAATAGCGGTGAATATGCCTGTTGAGAAGTTTGTCAATATTGTTTACGAAGTAACAAAAAACATTGTCATATAATAATTTTGGAAGACTGCCGTCTTGTCAGATGACGGCCCGCTCCCTATATAGGAACCCAGTGTCCGAAGCATTCTATGACGGCACTATACAAGTTTCATTAAAAAATCGATTGGATTTGACACCAAGTTTTAGAAAAGGAGTAAAGGATAATAAGGGCGAAGATTTAAGGAAGGAGAGATAGAGCTCTTGGCGCATGAGCATTATTATTAGCATTATCAAGAGTAAAGAGCTTCATAATTTGTCCAAATCTTGGGCAACATAAAAATGTACAAATAATGTCCCATTAATATTAATCAAAGAAGTAGAAATATACTCCAGGGGGAGAACGGAACTTATCTCAAAGATAGCGGTTCGATTTGACGGATGCTAAGGGCATTGAAAGCGTGATATTTGCGTTAAAATGCTAGTGTTGGTTTTTCAGATTTCATTTTGAACAAACACTCCATCGAAGTGCCATTTTCGCACATTGGACCAACAATATACTGTAATATTGTTTCGTATTCAAAAGAACACGTCAATATCTACATCCGCAGTCCAGTTTTTTTGCAAGGTCAATATTTTAGTATGGTACAGTTAAGTGTATGGTGCGATACATTTACTTTTGTCTTAACTTAGCGACATGGATAATAATATAGTAGTAGTTTCGCATTATCATTGGTTAAAAATATTGATTTTTTTTTTTGTGTGTGTGTGAAAAACTATTATATTGTGTAGAATAAAAAACGGATTTATCTCATAGGGATCATTCAATTAAAGTTGTGTGTTTTCTTTGCATTCACTAAAAACATCATGCTTAAAATATGATTTTAAGAAACACACAGATGTATTATATTAATGGTTGAAAATCTTAAGAATTACTAAAGCTCATTGTCAAATTCTTTATTTTGTGTCTGCACCAAGTCATCATACTTTTCCGCTACTAAATTCGATCTATTGTGACCCCCATCAATTTATTCATGGAGCCCTGCTTCTTATTGTGCCTCGTCTCCAGATGCCTCTTACAGAGTGTCAGTAGCTCTTTCCGGATCCTGTCTTCCCCAAGAAGTCTCCTTTATCGTCCTCGATTTTATGTCCCCGAATCATACCTCCTAACAAGATTCCCATGCATCTCCCAGTTTTAACAATTGTTTTTGGTCTTGTGATCTAACACCTATGTACTTTGACCACTACTGTGTATATCCTTCACATTGGGTCGTCTGTGGAGTTGCTAAAAGTATCCTCCTCTTCCATATTTAGTACAGACATGCCAACTGCATCTTCCATAGCCAGATCTAAGGGAAATAAGAACAGTCCGTCCTTAGAGGGCCTTGCGTTGTAGAGGTTAGTCTATCAAATCACATCGAAGTTGTCTACGATGAGGGCGCCTTCGTTAATTACTAACCTAAACTTCAAGCAAGTATTTAAATTGTTCATTCATTGTCCAAGTTTTCAACCTGAAACGGTTGTCCATTTGAATTTCGAACGAATCTATCAATTCTTGTACAGATAATTAAACTGAGTGCTGTAAAAGCCTTTATTCCCCTTTGTCACCTTGTACGAAGTTGAAAATATAATATAACATATTAGATATTTTAAATTTAAATGGATCTATATTGCTTAATCGGATACATCCCAATTGCGATCTGTAATTATTGGAAATGGTGAAGTCTGTCATCCAAGGGCTATTACGTCACGTTGTTTTCGATCTTTGCCATAAACAATAATGAAAACCTTTTAAAAAACATGCCCCTTAATGCGTTTTAATAATCCTTATTGGCAATCATAAAAAGAGGCAGTATTTTTAAGTGTTTTTATTTTTTATGACTGAGTAAACACTCCTTCTTTGGTCATCGCCGTCACCTTGCCTTTTTTCCCCTGTACCCTCTACGTTACGTAGTTGTAAAAGCAATCCAGTGAGTAATCATCATTAAAGCTGAGTGTTTTATTTTAAGTTTTTTTAAAAACAAAAGAATGCCTTTAACAAATCCGTCATTTTTGTAAAATAAATTTAACTAAAATGAACCATGAAAATTTTTTAGGCACATATTTTTATGTTTGCGTTCGTTTTCCGTTTACTGGACGGATATTTTTAGCGGTTTTTTGGTTTACGTAAGGAACCAATAATTTCACGAAAATTTTGATTAAAATATTATCAAATTCTATTAAGTATACTCTTTGAAGAGGCAGCCTATTTTTATAAAAAAAAAATACGTAATTTTTTTTGTTATGCTAATTATAAAAGTAAGCAATCGAGCTGAATCCCAAAACTAGAGATATCACTATCGCACGATGACATTTCAAAATATTCTTCGTGTATGAAAGGTTATGTGACTTGTACTATACCGACATACTCCGATTTTTTTAAACAAGGTTCTAAAAATATTGTTATTCGAAATTCAAATCGGATTGATGTATAGAGTTCAAGATAAAGTTTTATTCATTCGACCAAAAAATTCTTCACATACCTATCTTCATATTGATCAATCATTAACGTTTTGTTGGTTCATCGATGCGCATTCGCTGATTTAACTCGCATTATTTATTTTCATTATAAAACCTTGTTTATTACACTTTAGTATTGTATAGCGATTCAAGCGAACATGAACCATTGGTTTTGTAAAAAAAACCGCTCGAATATTGTATTTATTTGATTTTTAATGGTTTCATGAATTTGAACCATTACGGGCTTGCATCTTAAACAGACGTCTCAAAGGCGGGTTTTTCGTTAAGTAAACAATTTTAGTATATACTTTTTGCAAACCTTGCAATATATTTTTTTACCGTTAATTTTTAAATTTTACGGAAAATCGGAGCATGATGAGATAATATGCATTCTTTTAAATCTACACATATCTTAAAAGTACTTTCTTTAGTAGTAATTTTTTTTTTCTTTTAATCAATCATGTTTGTATTGAAAGTGTGTTTTGAAGATACCAGTTGCGCTGAGCTTTAAATAAATATCCCCAAATGCAGCCTAGATCAAATTTAAATATTAACTCATAAAACCGTCAAGTTTAAAAAAACTGGCATTTTCCTTATAAATTTGTATTGTTTTAAAAGGGGTATTATTCATCGGATGATTTTGGAAATGCATTTTTACATTGAAAAAATTTACACTGTATTATTTTACATTTACGAAAACCAAAGTTTGATGACCCCTGTCCCGAACGATCGCAACAAACAAAACCAGCTATGAGTAAGATAAGTACCTACCGACCCGCCGAAAATCGTGCCTTGTCATTTTACAAAAAGAGCATTCGTACTTTTCCTTTCAAATGTCATTAAGTCACCTGCCTTAAAAAAAGGTTGGGACTTTTAAATTTTATCGCGGTGCTAAAATCTTTGTATGTAATATTGTGACAATGTATTAAGGTTCTTTTTAAAAAATGATCTTCCGACTTAACCCTTTTTCTTCCAGTGCTATTTTAAAATGACATCCTGTAAAATAAAGGGTTTAAAGTTTCGTTTTGCGATAAATCCGATATTAACCACAAACGGGTATATTTATATCACATAAAGCGTTTATTTTTTTTATGGTTTCATGCTTATTCATTGATAAACCGTGAAAACTAGTGATTGATTAACGATTATACGGATTTTATATATAACGAAAAACGAAAATAGTAAAGTAAAAATATATATGTAAAAAATAAAGAAATAGTTTTATTTATTCTTTACAGTATATACCTACATTGATTATATAAACAACATATTACGGATTTTATAAAACGACAATATACAGATACACAATAACTTATAGGTATGTACACACACATAGAGAGCGAACTTACTGCAAAACGTCTCTAACAACTAACCTAAGGATTGAGTTAATGTATAATTAATTAAAATAGATTTTTGTACCATTTCCCTGATTAAAATTAAAATATATCCACCTAATCAACATTATTTAAACTGCCTATCATTTTAAACATACATTACTCGTTTTATTTTTTGGATTGTAATCAAATTTCATTCTCATGAAGTCTACAACATACTAAAAAATTACGTTAATCCCAAAGAATTCCTTAGCATTTCTAATCTTGAGAATATCGATTATATAATATCAGCTAATGACTCACTAACTGTTCGATTCTTAATGTAATGAGCACACCACTACGGGCTTACGACCGTTTTATAATGTAATTTCGAAGGCTTACTTAGTGCGATCACTTTGCGATAAGAACGTTTTCCATTAAGTAATAATGTTCATAAAATTTACTAACTGATGAACATGCATTTCGTGGTGGAGGTTATTTGAAAATAAAGTTCAAATAATAAGTATTTGAAAATAAAGTTCAAATAATAAGTATTTGAAAATAAAGTTCAAATAATAAGTATTTGAAAATAAAGTTCAAATAATAAGTATTTGAAAATAAAGTTCAAATAAAGTTTCTTAGTCTCCTGTGAGTATGTAGGACATGTGCCTACTATGTAAACTAGTCAGGATAATAAAAAATTGTGGAAAAGTTATGCAATTTTTTATTTGAACTTTATTTTTAATTTTATTTTTTTTTTATTTTTAATTAAGTTCAAATTGCCGAAACTCCTAATAATGATGAGAATTTTGCCCCCGTCAGGTTTCGAACCTGCATCCCTAGTCGTCCCATGCAGAGGTCAACAGGCTCGATGCTAATTCCTGCATAATACGTGTGGGTATATAACAAAAAATATGCCTTTATTCCGAATCGATCCGGATGAAAAAGGGTTAAAAGCGTGATATATGCATGAGAAGATATTTTGACGCGTGTCAGTGATCCCTGTCGGGCACTTATGGCAGATGATGGACGGACCGCCACTTTTGATTTCGTTCCCCAGTGCAATTACAGATCTTTGTATATTTTATTCGTGACATTTACATATTAATCACTGGATATTATTATCAATGTCAGTTTATCAGATATGTCATTTGTAAGACTTACTGTTTGACAGATCTCACTTTCAGTTCGCTTCGTTATCGTGTTATTTTTCGTCTTCTTTGCTTTGTCTCACAAATAAGATGAACGTGTTGTATAATAAGATTAACTCGATGATAACTATTCATATTTTGACATTTGTTATTGAGCCGGCACTCTGAAGTAACCGGAGAAAGATTTAAAGTAGGTACATAATATATATTATTATTTGCATAATAATTGTTCCGCGCGCAAATTTCAGTGCGAGAATAAATTATTGAATTCCAGGGAATGATCAGCGTTGAAGGTAAGGTATATAGATATAAATACGGGCAGACACGGAACTGTCAAACGGTTGTCAAAGGAATGGTAGCCATTTTCAATCTGGCATACGCGTAAACACTAGTATATTATTTGAGTTATGTGTTTATTATATTTTTGTATTTTATAGAGAAACCACAATTCAAATACAGCACAAGATTTCCATCACCAAACATGTTGATTCAACACCAACACGTCGTAGTGACAGTTAGATTGAAAATGGTGGGGATTGATGGTCTATTGGACTACCGGTTTATATCTAGGATCTCTAGTCGAAGGTTATGTTAGGGAGGAAAAAATAAAGGTTTTTAAATTTTATTCAGTAAAGAACTCATATTACGTTAAAAAAATCTACGTGGGCACTATAGAAAAAAGACCACTGTTATGACATTAAATCAATGAAATTAGTAGAAGTACGTAGGTACTAGAAGCGGCATTTGAAACACAAATCTTAAATTTTATGTCATATTTTGGTTTGTGAGGTACCTACAGAGGTTAAAGAACGTAAAGAAAACGACGGCCTCAAAAAATCACCACACTTAATTTTCATATATTAAAGACAATATTTTAGGCAAGTGCCTATTTTCGCGAAAATAATAAGGCGGAGCTATGCTAATTCTAATAGATCTTGTCTCTTTCCATCTTATTTAAAATTATATGCAAAATAATGAAAAGCGGGATAGTATTAATTAAAATAATATTATTAACAAACTTTATTTGTTTCATCCTAAACGTACAATATTATGTGGTTAAGGAGCTTCCTATATTCATATTTCACTTACACTAGTAGTATTCCTATTGATATTTTTTTTTTCTCTCTGGAACATGTTGTACCTGTTTCACTCAACAATAAATAATGTAACATGTGACACATCTCGATGGAGGTCAACTTAGTTTAAGGTCATAATTAATTCTGTTTCTACTTTTAATGTATAGTTGTCCTCTGTAATGTGTTTTGATAAAATAAATAAATAAAAATAAATAAAATAAAAAATAAGCATTTTAGGAGGTGATGCTGCTGTTTTATGAGATATTTCAACGAGTTTTTGTTGATTTCAGGTGTTTTTTTGTTTGTTTTAAAGTTGCTATGGAATTTATAAAAATGTTTATCCTTTCATAATGTCCGTTAATTATTACGCACAGTATATACCTAAATGACAAAACGTGTTGTTGCTTATTCGTAGTAATTTATTATTGGACAGTCCACACCATTATTTTTAACAGTACGGGATTCGAACAAAACGACCTTGCAATCATTTCTCAACAGACTATCAGTTAACAATCGCGTTTGACTTGTATTTAAAACACATCATATTCATTTAATTCATATAAATATTGTTCGTTTTAAGTTTTGTTCTCGTTGTGAGCTTGAAATGTTGTTCTGGCTTAAACCACATTAATTTATTCATGATACTTGTCGAATTTTTAGAAAACTATGGATTTAATCCTTTTTCGTCAAATGTATTATTTCGTTTACCTGGGGCATAACTCTGTATTTAGATCACGATTCTGATCCAATTCGATAGGGATGTGGATGTGACATTTCGATTTTGGTAACTTAGCATTAAAATGGTTCCATGTAGTTCTAGGTATTTTGAATCCGGTATTCCGGAAAAATTTGTTATAATTATGGGCTAATACAAGTATTTCAAGAGTAATCTAACGTAAATTATAGAGTTTCGAGAATAACTTACATAACATTAAGTATAGAGTTTCAAGAGTAACTTAACGTAAAGTAACCCCCATCTGTGTAGTCTATTTTGTGAGAGATAAAAATACGGAAAGAATCTTTTTCATCTCTATAGAATTTTCTTTATAATTGAGAGTATTTTAAAAATAACAATTTAACATACTTCATATTATTATTATGTTCTACTAGACCGCCATCTCTTGAAAAAATAAAAATTCAAAACCGTAGAGGAATGATAGTTTTTATTATAAACTAGCTGGCCCGTCGAACTTTGTTCCGCATCAGATTCAATAATAATTATTCTTCTTGTCTTCTTCAGCCCTCTCTGGTCCACTGCTGGACATAGGCCTCTTCGATTTTCTTCCATTTCTACCTGTCGTTTGCCAGTCTCATCCACCTTTTTCCACCCACAGCTGCAATGTCATCGGCCCATCTCTTCTGAGGCCTGCCGACACTTCTCCGATTCTCCCATGGTCTCCATTTTAGCACTCTTTGAGTCCATCTGTCAAAGTCCTGTCTTGCCGCATGACCCGCCCATTGCCACTTAAGGCTAGCAACCCGATCCATGACGTCAGTTAATTTTGTTCTGCGTCTGAGTTCTTCGTTTCTTATTTTATCTCGAAGACTGACGCCGAGAATACTTCTCTCCATGGATCGTTGCGTGACTCTCAGCTTGTCTGCGTTTTTTCTAGTAAGGGTCATTGTTTCCAGGCCGTACGTCATTACGGGCAGTATGCATATTTTGTTTATCAGTCTTATATACCTGGAGTCAATTCTGGCATTTTGCAATGCTTCTACTATTGCCCATCTTTCAACTGAATCGAATGCCTTTTTATAGTCAATGAAAGCCAAATGTAATGGAATATTGTACTCTGTTGTTTTTTCGATGAGCAGTCTTAAAGTTTGTATGTGATCGCTGGTGCCATTTTTTCCGAAAACCCGCCTGTTCTATTGGTTGATAATGATCCAATTTTGTTGTTAAGCGGTTAGTCAAGAGTCTAGTCAATAATTTATAGAGGTGTGATAGGAGGCTGAGTGGTCGATAGTTTTCTAAGTTATCACTGTCGTCTTTTTTGAATAGTAATTTAACCTCCGCATGTTGCCAATATATAATAATTATTGCATGCATTAATTTATGTTATTTATCTGGTCTTGTCCATTTTACCTTTTGTAAAAAAATCTTATTATTATTACGCGTTAATAGATCCTCGGACAATAACACGACATGACAGCATTTGGAAATTCATGATTGGTCACAGTTCGCCTAATCCTGAATGTTCCACAACTCAACAACTTCTTCAATACACCTCTGTTTTCCTTAAACGATAATTATTTGTCAACCTTCGTGAACTTTTGCGGAAAATTTTTAAAAGTTTGATACAAAACATTCCCAGAAGTCAAATTTCTTGTTCAAATTGAAAAAAAAAAATCTTCGTATGTCTGGTAATTGATATTCTTGTCGCATGTTCAGTTTTTTACGGACATCGATCACACTATCCAAAGTGACGTAATTTATGTAAAGATCTGCATTTTTTTGGTCGAAGACATTACTGATTCAAACGTTGTCCGTGAACTTGGTACAAAAACCCCTAAAAGCTCATGTAATACACGCGACATGACGGTATATTTTTTGCAAACTGTTTTGTTTTTATTTTCTTTTCTTAAATTTTAAGCTGTTTTAAACTATTGATCCTATCAATCGCTATCCTTATATAAGAGGTCTTAGTTCCACGTGTGTGATTCTATAGTAGGTAATTGATTTCTTATGTTTTGTATTTCAGAAGCCAAATTTCGCTACGGATTTCAAAATTTGGTGCAATCTCTAGCATGGGGCAAACTTATAAGCAATATAGCCAAGAGCAATATAAAGAAAACATTGCCATAGATAATTTCTGTTTTGTTGACATGATTGGTGGCGAGCTTTGTCTATGTAGAAAGTACAAATAAATTCTCATTCATGTTTTGGGGATGCTTTTTGTGTGAGTATTCTTCTTCTTTAGCCACCCCTTTTGCTCTGGACTACTCTAAAGAGTCTTGTTAGACCTTCTTCTTCGCCCTCGCCTTTACCTATTATTATTTGATGTCGGCTCTTCCTGACCTGTTGCGCCAATATTGTCTATCAAACGCCATCTCTGGCTCCACTTCGCATTCTTTGAGGTCCCTATCGATAGTCTTCCTGGTCTCCTGGCCGGAGTTTCAATCTCCATGGATCTCTGGATCAAGTTGTCGTCTCATAACATGCTCAGACCATTTTAGTCTGTTTTCAGTTATCTTTTCGGTTATGGGTGCGACCTTGAAACTTCCTCGGACATGGACATTTTTCTAACTCTATCGAGTCTGGTTACTCCTCGAGCTAAGAGTCAAGCTAGACCTGTCTTAGTATTTTTATTCTCTCCTATTTAAAGATATCTGATGTGTTCTAATTTTGTACTCGATGTTTGTTCCTCTAGGACAGGGGTCTCCAAACTTTCCAGCCTTAGGGCCATACTGATTACTCCAGTAAGTTCCGAGGGCCAAAACCGTATTATCATTGTTGCCGGTGGTAAAAAGTGAAATAGTCCACCGATGAAAAAAAAAGTCCGAAAAAGTACGCAACGTTTAAAAAAGGCTGCAAATCGGACTAAAGTCCGCAAAACGGCAACACTGCATACCTATTATTAATTTTCCTGTCATTATCTGTAAAGATAATTTTACGAAGTAAATGTTTTTCACATTTTAAAACATGTGAAATATTCAGCCACACCACTGAGACTGAGTTACCTATCGATTTTGCAATCAAAACTTTGAGTGCTTTGAAAATAAATTTTGATACTCGTTTCTCGGACTTTGATGCCATTGCCAATCATATTAAGATTTTTCAGAATCCTTTTGATACTGACATTGAAACCCTAGCCCCGGAACTTCAAATGGAAATGATTGATCTACAGTGCAGTGATATAATTAAGAACAAATATCAAAACTCATCTTTGTTGGAATTTTATAAGAGTCTTCCACTGACACAATGTGATCATTTGCATAAATTTGCTCGTGGGCTGTTTTCTGTTTTTGGTACTACTTATTTGTGTGAGAAGACCTTCTCCAAAATGAAGTACACAAAAATGTTTACAGATCTAAATTAACTGATGAGCATCTTAAATCTCTTTTAATAATTGGTACAAGTAAAATTAGTCCACAACTACAAACTATTGTCAGTGGAAAATCTCAATTACATAAATCTCATTAGTATTTCATATGTCATTATGCCTGTTATAAGTTATGTTTTTATTTAAAATGTATAAAATGTTAGTTGGATTCATTTCAATAATTTGTTAGTTATTATTATACTGAAGTTAAATTTTCTGCATATTATACATGTCTTTACTCATTACAATTCTGTGTTTCTTTATCCAACTTATCACAAAAACAATAATCCTACAACAATGTTATGAGTAGTTAGCCCATGACCATATCAATGTAGATGTCATATTAATAATTTTTCAACATAAAATTAGAAATAAAAAATTAAACTAAATTTAATTTGCTATAAAAAATATGTTCTCTAAAAGGAGTTTTCAAGTACGCTAGCTCTCCGCGGGCCGGATGTGGCCCTCGGACCGTAGTTTGCTCTAGGAGAAGGGTTAAAATATTTTAAATTTAATAATACATGCAAAAGATTTTTTTTTTTTTTTTTTTTTTTTTTGGCGGCTCATCCAACTGGATGTTATGGCCCTATTAAATCACGAAAATCATACATTCATAAGAAAAGAAAAAAAACGGACAATGAACAAAATTAAATTTAACAAACACTAAAATATATGACTATATTAGGATCATGTTCATCTGGACACTTTGGAATATAAGTTCGTTGACCTGATGAGAGTTCAGTCCAAGGAGATAGACAATACTTATTGGGTATTCTACGTTCTCTAGCAAGAAATAAATATCAATTGCGTCTCTTATTGGGCAACCCAGGATGACATGGTCTGGAGTCTCCTCGTCCCAACCGCATTCGCAGTAGGGAGATTCAACGAGACCAATTTTAAATAGATGTGCATCCAAACGCATGTGGCCAAGACGCAGTCTAGAAATGCAGACAATATGTTGCCTCGATAATTTTTTCCCATGGAACCAAGGATGAGAAGGTATGGATAACTGTATTTTTTTATAATGTGCTCCCTTTGGGCTACTTTGCCAGCATGTATACCATTCTTTTAAGTTGTTTTGTTCTAATTTTTTCAATTCATCACATTCGGGTAGAACAAAATTATCGGGTGGTCTGCCGTGGAGGGCAGCCTCCTTGGCCAATAAATCTGCTCTTTCATTTCCAAGGATTCCGCAGTGCGCTGGTATCCAAGCGATCACCACATCCTTATCCACTTCCTGTAATTCAAGGAGGAGCATTCTAATATCAGTAATAAGTTGATTGCGTGAAAATAATGAATTTGGAGATGCCAGACACCCCACCAAGGAAAGCGAATCAGAGAAAATAATTATATTATTTTCGGTTAATGTTAAACATTTTCGTAATGCTTCCCTTAACGCGAAACACTCGGCCGAATACACCGAGGCCTCAGAAGGTAATCTGAAACCTTCATCTATATTGAGCTTCGGGATAACGAACGCGGATCCACTTGATCCGTTAGGAGAAAATTTCGAACCGTCAGTGTAAATCTTCAAATGATTTGGCCATTTTTCACCCACACATGAAAGGAATTTTTGGTTGTAGTTATCAAAATATTGGTTGGATATCTTGTTTAAGCCAATGTTTTGTATGATTTTGGGCAGTGTTTGAAAGGCTTTAAGAGGTAAGTTAAAGATTGATGAAGGTTGTGAATTTTTGGGGGCTTTGTACACACTTTCTATAGTAGAGTAAGCAGTGCATAAAGGAGGGAGGGTTTTTTTGAGCCAAAATCTGTTAGAATGATATGAATGATTCAGTTTAATAATATTGTTGAAAAGAGGGTGACTGGAGAAGCCGAAACGTTTGAGTATAAATCTCTCTGCAAGATATTTTCGCCTTATAACTAAAGGCATTTCTGAACACTCAACTTGAAGGGCGTTTATTGGAGTTGATTGCATAGCACCCACGATCAGTCTAAGGCATTTGGACTGAACTCTCTCAAGCTTAGTCTCCAGATGGATTGGCAGGGGATTCAAAAGAAAAGAAGCGTAATCGAGATGAGACCGAACTAAAGCATTGTACATGTTTCTCATAGTAGATGGATGAGATCCCCATGATACTCCAGCCACTGCTCTTAATATGTTCGTATTCCGTTCGCATTTACAAGTTGTAATATCAATAAAAGAATTCCATGCCAATTTTCTGTCTAGAATAACTCCTAGAAATTTAGTTTCGTCAACCTGGGGAATCTCGTGATCATTGAGGCGAACCGAAATCTCAGGATTCCGGTGTTTTCTGGAGAAAACCATAATTTTTGATTTTGCAGGTGATATTTGAAGCGAATGAGTTAGTAACCATTTATTTAGGTTAGAAAGAGATTCAGAAAGCGTTCTTTCAGCCCTGTCTATATCTTTATGTACAGTGTAGAGTGCAATGTCATCCGCGTATTTCAAGATTTTACAATCCTCAGACAAAGCAGATTCAGCGTCACAAATGTATACATTAAAAAGAAGGGGGGATATCACAGAACCCTGTGGTAGCCCCTTCCATAATGTTCTAGAAATTTCCTCCCCATCGTTATATACGGTTATTCTTCTTTCAGCAAGAAGATTAAAAATTACTCTCGCTAGAGAACTGGGGATGCCCAGTCTGATGAGTTTGTTGTGCAGTGTGTGAAGACAAACATTGTCATAGGCTGCATCAATATCAAGGAAGGAGGCGACTAGAAACTGTTTATTTGAGAAAGCCAATTGTACATCAGTGACAAGAGTACTTAGGTTGTCCATACACCCAAGGGATCTTCTGAACCCAAACTGATTTTTGGGGAGTAAGACATTATGTTCCAAGAACCATTCCAGTCGAGTTTTGATGAGATGTTCTAGCAATTTCAATACACATGATGATAAGGCGATTGGTCGATATGACGCTCCCAGAGTCATATCCCTGCCCGGCTTTGGGATTGGAATTATCAGTTGGAACTTCCATTCCTCTGGAATGAAGCCTTCATGCAAAACATGATTATAAATACTAAGCAAGAAAGGAAGAAACGATTCAGGAAGTTTTCTAAGAAAAGAGTATGGGATCATATCCAAGCCCGGGGAGGAATCCCTGGTTCTGGACAATGATATTTTGAGTTCCTCCAAAGAAAACGGTTGACTTAGATGTGAGTTTGTATTAGGAGCCGAAAACTGGTTATAAAAAGGTATTTGAGTTATGTTGGGGACATATGAGGGAGCCAAGGAACTAACAAAGTCAGAGAGCCATAATTGCATGTGTTGTAATCTGCGAGGAGGAACCATCGAACCTCTAAAACGTTTAATCATGTCCCAGACATACGATGGAGGAGAGTTTGGTGACAGAGAAGAACAGAACTTAGACCAGCCATTACGCTTTTTTAATCTAAGAGCCTTCTTTGTTTTAGCTTGACAAGCCTTGGCGGCTAAAAAAATTTCATCAGACATGTCATTTTTGTATTTTTGCATGGCCTTTTTACGTTCCTCTACAAGAATGTCGCATTCTTCATCCCACCAAGGGGTGTATTTTTTTGGCCTTTTACCGCCTTTCTTCTTCTTAGGAATGGATTCATCTGCAGCGTCTTGCAATATTTGAAAAAAAGAATTGTAATTTTCCTGTACAGATGCATTGTTATTGTATAAGTTTCCTCTCACATTCACGGTATCTTCAATTATTTCCCTGAATTTGGTCCAGTCCGCTTTGCGAGTGTTATATAAGTTTCGTTGGTTGTGAGGTAAATGTAAATTGGTATTATAATTAAAGGTGAAAATAATTGGGAAGTGGTCACTGGAATGTGGATCATGGGAAACAGTCCAATTCACCGAGCCGGCCAGATCCCCAGTGCACAGAGATAAGTCTAAGGCACTGCGACCCTGACCCGCCGGCGAAAGCCTTGTTGCCGATCCATCATTCAAAATACAAATATTATGGTTATCGATAAAACTCAATAGTTGATTTCCTGCTCTATCTGTTCTTTGGCAACCCCAGGACTGACTATGAGCATTAAAATCGCCTAAGATGAAATATGAAGTAGGGAGAAGAGGTATTATTGCATTCCAAAATCCAATATCAAAGCCTGTATCCGGGGGTATATACGTTGATACGAAAGCTATATCACCAATCTTGATTGCCACTACCTCCAAAAAGGGGTTAAATGGCAAATCAATCTGTGAGAAAGGGAGAGAGGAGTTGACCAGCAAAGCTGTGCCCCCGCCCCTACCTTCCTGCCTATCACACCTTATACAAAAATAACCAGGGATGTTATATGTATAGTGAGGACGGATCCAAGTTTCGCTAATGGCGGCAAGATTAATCCTATGATGATTAAGCAGATAAATTAGATCGGATCTATTACTCACAGCACTGCGAGCATTCCATTGTAATACTGTAATATTTTTAAGAGAATCAGTACCTATTTTCCTTATTGACATTTTTATTATTATAAGCGATATTCGTGTGTAAATTCGAATACAGCTGTGAGTAGTAATTGATAGTGAGAAATAATTTGAGGTAATTTAATCTGAAGATTCTTGTAGGAGCGAAGACATTTGAGTAAGGACAGATTCGTCATTAATGTTTGACAATAAGTAGGTAAAAATCTGGAACATCAGTTTAATATTGTTTGGATTCTGTGGCGACTCAGAAATAGAATGATTTGTAGAGAGGGAAGTGGAGGGATAAGGAGAGGACGGAACGGAAGGTTTATCTTTCGGTTCAGAGGGGAGGGCACATCCGTTTCTTTGGTTTAGTGGTTGACCGTTTGAGTAAGACAGAAGAGAATTAATCGCTTTATAATCGATATTTTTTCTAACAATTTTTTTAGGAGAAGATGGATTTGCATCCACCCTACCAAACGATTTTTTAGGAGTTGATGAAGTGGCAACCACCTCACTAAATGTTTTTTTAGGGGTCATGGATTTCTTAGATGCTTCAACGAATGAAACACCCTCCGTTGCCATAATGCGTCTAATGTCGCGCTGTCTATGCAGCTCGGGACAGGAATTACTGGTAGGCATGTGTTCACCTTTACAGTTTACACAGCTGACAATAGTCTCAGTTTTAGCGCAAGAGTTTGATTCATGACTTTCCCCACATTTCGCACACCTCGGCGAATTGGTGCATTTGTTATGCGTGTGGCCGTATTTAAGACATTTGTGGCAAATGTAGGAGGGAGGTATGTATAAATCAACGTTGATTGAGTTATAGTATAGGTAAATATGCTCAGGCAGTTTTTGCCCCTCGAATGTTACCAGAATTGTCGTAGATGCTTTCCATTCGATCTTCCCGTCAACGTTCATTCGTCTATTCAGTCTCCGCAATCTTACAATTTTTCCGTATGAGTAAGGCACCTGTACATTTTCGAGAATATCCTCATCGGTCAGTTCCAAGGGTATGCGTCTGATTAGACCATACTTGTATAACCTATAGTTAGGTATATAAGCCTTAAGGCCATTTGAAGAAAGAATATTTGAGTGAATAAAATTGTTGGCATGTTTGGCCGTTGAAAAGGTAACAATGGTGCGCCGACCTCCATCGGCTCTTACACCGCCAGGGACTATTCCCTCCATCCTTGATTTGGACAGTATGCCGCCCAAAACCATGGGGTGGATGTTTTTGCCTTTTTCAAGGCTTTCCACAACCACTATGTAAGGTGGAAGTGCCGAAAGAGAGTATTCAGGTTCATTAGTTATATCATTTTGTCGTGTGGGCTCAATGGTTGACTCAAAATCTAGTTTTTGCTTTTTAGCAGCAGGTGAGATCTTATCCGGGGGTTCACCCCGCTCCGGCGGGTCACCCATCATGGGCTATGATGACATACAATCAACAAATAAAATATATGTAATAAATAAAAAAAAAACAAGTATAATAAATATCTTACTAATATTAAACTAAAAAAAAAAACACCTTTACCGTGAAATGAAAACAAAAAAAAAATAAAGTAAACAAAAAAAAAGAAAGAAAAAATAAATAAATTGGTTTCACCAAATCCTTTTTACGTGCCACCTCTGTGTAACCGATAGCCTGCCGATAGCCCGCTCCGTGAGAGCGGGCCTAACAAGAATCGTGTGACTGCAGCCTTATATTATTGTTACGCGATATTACTATTACAAAAATATTAATTGAAAAAAATGTACAAAATTATTTTTAATAATGAAATATAAAATAAAGTCTTATCTTATATGCAAAGTTATATACGAAAATAAACTCAGAAAAACACAACACTTCGGATTTTGCTAACTTCGAAAAGAAATATAAACAAATGCCGAAATAAAACAAATTAATCGATTAGCGAATATTTTCAAAGCATAAGATACGTCCGCCGCTCAATAATAATACCGCTCCAACCAAAAGATTTATATTATTTATTATTAATTAATTATTATTATTTATTTTAATTTATTTTAATATAATAATTCGGTAAAATTTGGTTTTGACGAACGTCTATTCCTTCAGAAACAAAATTGCAATAGGAGTTCCCCGCTGGACGTGTTTTGTGCTGCGTGAATTCAACTACTATTGGAAATTGATTTTTTCTACACTCGATAAGCTTTTTTTTTTTAATTTCTTTTTGACTAATTCTTACTATCTTTTTATTTATTTAGATATTATTTTTGTAGTTAGTTTAACACCATTTAAATTACTGTACATTTATTTTTTTATATTATTTTGTTTTGTTTGTCCCGTGCGACGTTATTGTTGCATCGGGACGGCACGGTACGTACTAAATACGTCATTATTATTTCTTTATTATTTTTGTTTCTTTATTTTGTATTTAAATCACTTGTGAATATTAATATATGTGACGTTAAAAAATGGAGGAACGTGATGGAGGTGAGATCCCCCCTGACATTGGGGTGATTTCATCGGTCTCTGACCCTCCAGAGTCGGGGAAAAAACGTAAACTTTCTCAAACTATCTCTGAAAATACAATTAAAGACAAAGATGTTTCTCTTGCTCAGAACACGAGCAACATGATCCAAAATGAATTGTTATATACACCGGATATTCCCGGGCCGTTTGTCGTGTTTGTTCAGAACGCTGACGACACACATTTGCACCCGCTAACATTCGGGAATTTCTTATACAGAAGAAACTTTCTCGGCATAAAACCTGAATGCATTAGAGCCGAAAACAGATATAAAATTTCTCTAACATTTAATAATTATTTATCTGCAAACGAGTTCGTTAAATCGACCTTTGTCTCTGAAAACAAATTGAAGGCCTTTATTCCGACTTATAAGTTGGTTAAATCAGGACTAGTAAGAGATATTCCCCTGGAATTATCTGAATCTGATATCGTTGAAAACTCTTCCACATTTGGATCCTCGATTAAAGTTTTAAAAGCCCGCCGACTTAATAGGAAAAAAGTTGACAAAGACACTAATAAAATATCATGGGTCCCTTCAACTACTTGTATTCTGACTTTCCGCGGGCAAATCTTGCCCAAAAACATTTACTTATTTTATAACTCCTTACCAGTAGAACTATACTCTGAACCTACTATAATTTGTCACCTTTGTGCTAGATTTGGGCACTTAAGGAAAAATTGTCGATCCAAACCCAGATGCGCAACCTGTAGTTCCACTGAACATAACAAGGATAATTGCACCTCTAAAGAGGTGAAGTGTCCTAACTGTCATGGAGATCATAGTGCTCTGCACTCTAGTTGTCCCGAACTAAAAAGGCAAAGAGACATAAAAAAGGTTATGGCTGCGGACAACTTATCGTTCGCCCAGGCTGTTAAGCTCTTCCCGAAATCTAGCAAACCCTATAGTGAAATCGTCAAGCCCTTAGAAGGGAAACTCCCCTCAGTCCAAGTTCCTAATAATTCCCAAAACTCTAGTCGACGAGTTACAATCTCGACTAAAGCTAACTCAGCTCCTCTCAAAAAAGTTTCACCTCTGTATAATGATAAATCTTACATAGACAACCTTTTTTACACTAACGGGCAGGCTGGGAATCTAACTCCAGGATGTGCTCTTATAACTCCAGAGTCATTCACTTCAACATCATCCGAAAACGAAATCTCAAATGAGAGTTCCTCATCTCCCAAAAATCACATTTCAAAATCTTCCACCGATGAGACAAATTCTTTGAAATCAGCCTTAGAGCTGTTGCTTGATATTATTTTTAACAAATCTGATATGTTCACTTCAAAAATACTTCCTCTTATTAAAACAATTATAGAAAAAGAATAAACAGACAATATTCTCAACATTTCGTTGGAGAATGCTATTTGTTATTTCGAATTCAAACTATTTATTCTACTAAACGTTTATTACCTACTAATAATTCAATATGTCAGATAATAATCAATTGAATATTCTTCAGTGGAACTGCAGAAGCGCAATCTCCAACAAATCAGATATTATACATATCGTCGATAAGACTGCAATACCGCGGAAATGTCAATTGCGAAACCGCGTAACTACCAAGTATCAAATTTTACAGGAAACACAAAAAACTATTTCATTCCATAACCGCCTTAGCTATAAGGTTCAAATTTGCAAACATAAGTTTGTATGGACTTGTCTTACAATACTGTTATGAATTCAATGTTATAAATTCATAACTACGTATTTTATGACACTTATGCGAAATTGCAATTTCCAAAAGTGCGACAAAATGAGAAGATATGCGGATTTAAGCACTAAGCTTCCTCGTAATTTAAGGGTTTCGTAGAAATAGAGAATTTTCAGATATAATATTTTTTTATTCAATTATATGATATAATATGTAGGTATACATAATATGTGTACCTACATATTATACCTGGCGCCAAATACATGACAGCAGTCGCAGTCTTTAAATTTGGTTGCTCTCTTGTTCTCAATAATTTCCAACTTTTATCTCTATATTTCATTTATTATTAAATTTCTACTTGTTGCATACATGAGATTTTTCGACATGTTGAACATGTTGAGAATTCTCATGATTAAGAGTTTCGGAGACAAACAATACCACCTAATGGCGAACATTGTTAACGTAAAGTGATCACACTAAGCCAGCCTTCGAAATAACAGTAGAAGACGGTCGTAAGCCCGTAGTGGTTTGTTCCATTTAAAAATCGAGCATTAGTAATGAATTGTTAGAGTCATTAGTTGTAATTTTTTCTTTAAGATCACATACTAGTTCCTGCAGATTATTGTATTCAGTTTTGAATATCTTCAGTCTTCTTGGGTGAAGTTGTTTCACAATTTTTAACGTTGGCATGATTTTTGGCTCTCTAGATAAATCACTAAATTGATCATGAAATTTTGTCTTGTGTTGTACAGTACCATTTGGGTTATACTTCAGTATGCAAAAATCTATCATTTATTTCTGGAGATTGTATTATCAAATCACGTACACGAAAACCTTTAGGGACTAGGTAATAGGTATGCATAGTTGGGACTTGGGATCAGTGATAGTGTCGTCAGATAAAAAAAAACCTGCATTACAGCTTGATTATAAGATTCAGATTCGTCTATATTACTATCTTCGATAAAAATATTTTTAACATCATCCAGTGCTACATTTTCCAAATAATAAGGCAATTTGTTTTGGTTCTCCACCAGCCCCTTCAGTTGTAGCTGCCTAACTTTTACAACCTCATTTTCCTCCTCATGATCTCCAACAAGAATATTATTAACATCCCCTATCTTAAAAAAAAGAATTAAAAAAATATTAATAAGAACGAATTTCTAAAACCAGGTAAATATGAATATCACCAATAATCACCATACATGAAATATAAAAGCAATACCGCGTAACAATGTGTTATGGCGATCGGAAGTTTATCGAAACAATACCGCGTATTTGCAACATAAAGAATGTTCACGTTTCTGATTGGTTAAAAATTATTGCGTTCAATTTTTAGGGAAGCCCCTTGCTAGAGTGATATCTGCGTGTGAAATCTCAATTTTAGTACAACTTGTAGTTACGCGGTCTCGCAACTGACAGTTCCGCGGTATTGCAGTCTCATCGACGATATGTTAAATCAATTCTCTATTCACCTTTCAGCTTTAAACGAAACATGGATCAAACCACATTATACCTATAATATTCCTGGTTACTCTGTCTTTCGAAATGACAGAGTTGAGGGCAGGGGAGGTGGAGTAGCCATATTGGTGAAATCATCTCTCCATTGTGATCTTATTCCAATTCCAAGCAATCCCTTCTTAGAAATAATTGCTGTCTGCATTGACGGTATTGGATACGTCTCTGTATATATTCCCCCAAATGGTGGATTTGACAGTAATTATTTCAACTCGATTGTCCCTTTACTTCCAACATCATTTTTCCTGCTCGGAGACTACAATGCCCATGCCGTTGCCTGGGGGAATACCCTAACTGACAGAGCGGGTAACCAAATACTGTCATTTGTAGATAAGCATGACCTATGCATCCTGAATGACGGTTCACCAACCAGACTGTCTTCCCCTAATCAGAATCCAAGTGCAGTGGACTTAACAATTTGTACTGGCAATCTGGCTTGTTCATCAAGCTGGAGTATCCTAGACGACCCGTTTTCTAGCGACCACTACCCAATTTTTGTTACTCTATCCGTAGCTCCATCCAGAAAGTTTTCTTACAGCAGACAATTATACAGTACAAAAAGGGCAAACTGGGCTAGATTTGCCGAAATTGTAAAGGAATCCATGTCTAAAATCGGAGATACGTCCAAGTCTCCTGTCCAAAAGCATTATGATGACCTGACACAGATTATTTACGAGGCGGCTAATAACAGCATTCCCTCTAGAAATAAATCCAGCAAAAACACGAAAAATGCCCCTTGGTGGGATCAGGAGTGCTGTGATCTTATCACTGAAAGAAAACAAGCTATGCGAAACTTTAGGAAAAAATTTGATTCAGACTCCTTTATACAGGCAAAGGCCATACAAGCCAAGGTAAAAAAAAAACTACGAGCTAAAAAGCGACAGAGTTGGCAAACCTTTTGCTCTTCTCTGTCCCCGAATTCTCCCCCTTCACATGTTTGGAATATGATCAGACGCTTCAAGGGTTCCTTCCAGACCTCCAGAGCTTCTGCTCCTCTTTCTGACTGGCTTTCAGAGTTTTTAAATAATCTAGCTCCTCCTACTGCCCCTAACTTGGACCAACTAGTTCCCCCTTGTATAAATAACAGAAATCTTCCTCAAAATAACAATAGATTGTTAGAAAAAGTAAATATGTATGAACTAAAGCTCTGCCTACTATCGGTGAGGCATTCATCTCCTGGTGAAGACAAAATTCCGTACGCTTTCTTTCAGAAAGCTCCTGACATCTTTATCGAATCTTTTCTCGACCTTCTCAATAAAATACTGTCTTCGGGAAACATTCCCAACTCTTGGAAACACCAGTTAATTATTCCCATCTTAAAGCCTGGAAAAAATCCTAAACTCGCTTCCTCCTACCGGCCCATAGCCTTGTCCGCATGCGCCATGAAAATTCTGGAACACATTTTGAAAAACAGACTGGTTTGGTATATAGAACACAACTCTATACTACCTTCTACACAGTTTGGTTTTAGAAAGTCACTGTCTTGTGTAGATAATTTGAGTGTATTGATCACGGATATCCAGATTGCTTTTACTAAGAAAAATCCGATGTCGGTCGTATTCCTTGATATAACATCTGCTTTCGACAATGTCTCTATCCCTCTTCTTTTCAAAAAACTTGTAAGTCTCGGTATCCCTCACCAAATTGCCACATTGATCTTTCGCATGTTTACGGAGAGAAGCATTTCAGTGAGCGGAGACGTCCCTGGAGACCACAGGGTGGTCTGGAAGGGCCTTCCTCAGGGGTCAGTTTTAAGCCCTATCTTGTTTAACGTCTATTGTTCAGACATCCCCAAGATACCTGATGACTGTCAATTGATTCAATACGCGGATGATATTGCAATATATACTACTAATAAAAATAATGTATGTGCTGAAAGAGCTTTGACAGGAGCCTTAAATATTGTCAATTCATGGATGGAACGGAATAACTTATTCCTATCCCCTCAAAAGTCGAGAGTTGTATCATTCTCCAGAAAGCACGTGAATCCATCTATTTCTGTAGAGCTTAACGGAAGTATAATCCCTCAGTGCGAAGAGGTTAAATTTTTGGGTATGTCCTTAGATAGGAAATTGACCTGGAGCCCTCACGTAACTCATACACTGGCCAAATGCGAAAAAGGTTTAAATATACTTAGAGCGATCTCTGGCACCTCTTGGGGCTCCCACCCTTCCTCTATGAAGAACATATACAATGCATTAATTCGCAGCCACTTAGATTACGGTAGCTTTTTATTGACTCCAATATCCAAAGCCTTGGTGAACAAGCTGGATGCGGTACAAACAAAATCTTTAAGGCTCTTGGTTGGCGCAATGCCCTCCACTCCAAACAACTCTCTCCAGGTGGAATGTGTTGATATGCCACTAAAGATTAGAAGACAATATCTTTCTGATTCCTTCTTTATTAAAAAACGGACTTTCACTGATCATCCATTGCTGAAAAATTTACCCATACTACGTAACCTATATCACGTTAACGGTTACTGGAAAAATAAATCGAGTCCTTATTTATGCAACAGTTACAGTAATTACATGACTCAGTTTGGCGTTAAACGTTACCCCTTTCCATCCGCTGTTTATGACCTTCCTTTGGAAGTCTTGCAATTCTCCCCAACCGTCTTTGAAAATATCGGTATCGGTAAAACTCCTAAAATATCCTCCAATCAAATAAATCAGACGTTCTTTTCAAAAGCTGATTCTTCTTGGCCAAACCACATCCAAATTTTTACTGATGGCTCCAAATTTTCTACTAGTGATCATTCTGGATCGGCGGTTCTCATCCCCAAACTCAAAATAAAATCAATGCTAAAACTTCCTCCGGAAGCCTCCGTTTTCACGGCAGAGTGTGCTGCTCTGCACCAGGCTCTCACTCTGTGTGATCTCCATGAATTGGAAAGGGCAATCATCTTCACGGATTCCTTATCTCTAGTAAATGTACTTGCGTCCGGCTCAGATACTGATAACTGTATCATCTTAGACATTAGGAGAAACCTATATAGTCATAAAGTAAAAGGGAGAGATATTGTCATAGCTTGGATCCCGGCTCATTGTGGTATAACACCCAATGAGGACGTAGACGCATTGGCAAAAGAGGCCACCAGCAATGGATTGGTCCCTCGAAACTTTGAACTCCCCCTGAGTGATATAAAACGTTCTGCCTTTCTCGGAGCAATGTCGGCCTGGACCAATCATTGGGATGAGGTAGGTAGAGCTAAGGGATCGATTTATCGGGACATTAAGGAGTCTATCTCCAGAAAGCCATGGTACCAAGACTTCAAATTCTCCAGATCAGAAATAGTCACACTGACTCGCATGAGATTCAATCACCATAGACTGGATAGTCATCTATTTAAAATAAATTTAGCCTCGTCTCCACTCTGTGAGTGCGAACTCGATATGGAGACATTAGACCACGTCTTCCTCGGTTGCCCAATAAGAGATTCATATGAACTTTATTACGAAATCAATGAAATTCAGTTCCCCATTAATATGTCTTGTCTGTTACACTCTGAAAAGCTTTCTGTCTACAAAAAAATTTTAAAATCAGTAAAACAGAATTATTTAATTATATAAACAGTATGTGTGTGTGCGTGTATGTATATATTTTTATATAAATGCGAGAATGTATGTACGTAAGGGCGTGATTGTAAGTATGTAAGGCCGAGTGTGAATGTAAAAATAGTAAGTCTTTATATAAAATAAAAGAAAAATAATAAATTAAAGCATAATATTTTTGTTTTGCAAATCATCAAATATTTGAAACTGGCACAAATCGTCCCTCTAGGGATGGGATGCCATAAACATAATAATAATAATATTCCTTCAAGACCATATAGATAGAATATCGTAACGTGTAGCACATGTGATTTATAAACTACTACACCGCCATCTATTGGATTTTTTTTTAAAGTTTCACGTCTATTGAGGAATGTATTGTTTTTATTACAAACTCATGACCCGTCGAGCTTTATCCCGCGTCCGAATCAACAATAATCGTTACATACATAATGAAATAAATTATTAGATAAGTTTAGTTCAGTTTTTATGTCATAAACTGTATTTAATTCATGCAAGCATAAGTTCAAATTATTTATTTATTCTGGACTATGTTTTAAGTTCCACGGGCAGGTCTGCTAGTTATTAATATTTTGCGATTGACGAATGATTCTTTAGGGCCAATTACATTATCCTCGTGGTTGTCAAACAATGCTATAAATAATATTGTTTGACAAGACACAATATTACGATGATATATGGATGGCGGTACGATTAGGGAGGAGATACACATGCTGCATAGTAGCCGGCGCGTCACGATCAACAGGGATCACGTACAGACGTACACATTTCATAATCGTGACAGGAAATCACCCATCATCTAAATGATATTGTTTCATGTATTATACAACTTTTTTTTGTTTTTGTTTTCTGCATATGCACACAATTTACATAACCTTTTTGAATACCAAAATAAACTTTTGGCAACCCGTTCCGTTCATATTATATAAAAAATATACAGTTTTTTTTACGATTTATTATATTGAAAAACAATATAATATACCTACTGCGTTTAGTTCTTTTGTGGTGGAGTTAAGTGACATTATCATGATGTGCAAGGTAATCAATAACACGAAGAAGAGCGAGCATATGAGTGTTTTTGCATTATCCTTTCAAGCAAAACGAATCTTTGTTACGTGTCTCTGCAAGATATTCAGCTTAATATGCGATTTTGAAACCAGTCAAGGGCGGAAATTACAAAAAAAGCTATAGAAAACTGTCGTAAACCATAGTACTTAATTCAAACTCAAAAACAACATCAAAAAATTGCAGGAAGGGGACGTTTATTAATCACGTGAACATTTTAGACCCCCCCCCCCTCCCCTATGGTGATAATTGGTAATGTTTCAGAATATCCCCCCTCTCACCCCGAAAATCACGTGTACTTTTTTAGTACAAAGAATTATGAAACTTATGGTTCTAATTTTGGTCAATTTTTTTAATTTCTGAAAGAACAACTGTGTTTCTTTAAATTCACCAGAAAAAATAAATGCACATGATTTTCTCACTAGATCCCCCTCCTCCCCCTAGGTGATCTTTCGTGATTTTTTTCCAGACCCCCTCCCCTCCTTTAGGTTCACGTGATTAATGGACGCCCCCAAAGACAGTTTATTTTTCATTTCACTAATTTGGCTGTTCATTTTTGTTTTCATTGTTTAGCGTATCATTCAAACTTGAATGACAATCTCAGATGTTTCGCAGCCTCACCGAACATATTATTTTATGCACACACATCACTCAACGAACAAACTATAAACAGAGTGATCACGTTTCAATCGAATGATTAAACGGTTTGTGTACTGAAGATCCTGCGCGTTGAAAAGATCTTGATATTAAAATTATTAATATTCAAAAAACGTCTGTATATTTCGTGATAATATTAACCATAAAAACCTTCAGCACAGCAGTAACGTTTTGCAAGATCATCGGATCTTTTGAATGTAATATGATTTCATGTCAATCTTCAAAATTTGTTTGTATAAAATGGATCCCTTTTCTTTTGCAGCTGGACAAATTTTGCAAATTCTTTTTATGTTGTGTTTGCTAATTTCAGGAAAACGTTCTTATGAATAAAAAAAAAGTATTTAAGCAGAAAATATTATTTGTACTTAATACATATTACCTACCATAATAATGGTAATGGGGTCTTTTCTTTCAACAATATAATATACAATAAGTTAACAGGCTTCACGTGTGATTTATTTCTTACTACACCGCCATGTCTTGGATTTTTTAAAAAGTAAATCATTTATAGAGGAATTGTTTTGATTTCAAACTTATGAACCATCGAACTTCATTCCGCACCCGAATAAACGATAACTATTACATAATGCAATAAATTATTAGCTACATTGAATTAAGTTTTTATGTCGAAAATCACATTTTTAATCATGTAATAAGTCAAAATTATTTTATTATTCTGGGTTAGGTCGAAAGACGACGGGCGGGTCAGCTAGTTAAAAATATTTTTTATTTTATTTAGGTAAAAAATTTAAGCGACGTTTGACAAAAATAGTAAGTTGGGTGATAGTTAATGCGATTTTCAGAATGTGCCCTTTACACAATTTAAAACAACTAATTCGTTGGCAATTAAATTAGGTAGATACTTGAAATTCATTTTTTTATATAAAATGAAACTGTGTATATATGTAAACTCATTCAAAGTCAACACAAATACACGTTGTGTAGGTATATCCACATCTAATCTATATTCAATAAAAGCTCCACTGCGCATCTGCAATAACCTTATCACAACCCAGTCCAAATCTCTCAGTTCTGCTTTAAAGGCAGGATTGAAAAGGCCATCCACGTCAATAATATTAAAGAAAGTCGTGTTAGTGCGAACCCTTCTAACTCGAGATCGGCTGAACAGATTCTTCCGATGTTTGATTTATTGGATTCTCCCCCACCCCGGATAACAGAATAACTAAACAAAAGTTGAAAAAAAAATGGACAAGAAATTATATAAAAATATAATATTAAAGTTAGTATGGAACAAATTTTCTGCGACGCCACCGCCATCTATGGAAAATTGTATAACAACATATTTGTAATTGTATTAATCCTTTGTATTTATATTAATACATATTTTTTATATTCATCCTTTCCTGTAAAATTGTAAATTTGTATTAGGTAATCCTTTCCTGTAAAATTGACTGCCAAAAGCTAAATAAATAAATGTATAACAACAAAATTATTGTTAAATAATTTTTGATGGTACTATTTTCAAGCATTAAGAAGTAATTTTTTAACATTCAAACATATTTTAAACGTATTCTTGTATAAATTACAAATTTGGAATCAATATTCATACTACAGGAGAACGTCTGTCGGGAAAGCTAGTATAAAATAAAATAATCATGATCAAGTATTTTCATCAAACTCGTTTAAGTAATTCATTCGATGAGTGATCTTTAGCACGAATATTAATTAGCACCTAATGTCATTCTGTGCTAATTTATGCACTTCATTAAACGTGCGACAAACGGGGATTTTCGATATACTAGTAATCACCAGATCAAACAGTGTAAAAATTTAGTATTTCGAAACCGGTTTAATAAAAAGTTTTAAAACTACAATGTATCTAACAAATCACTAGATTCATAATAAAACTGCAGGTTTTTATGTGTTTTGCATAAACCTTCCATAAAGTCAATACAATTTATTGTCGATTTGTAGTTCTAGACAATTTGGCTGAAGGAAATAAGTATTTTAATAAAAAGTATCTATTATCATTAATAATATTTTAATAGTTTTAATCAGTGAGAAACTAGTGGATACCCGGTGTATACTTTACGCTAAGCAAGAAAATACGGGGTATTAAAAATGCCTTACGTTCGGAGAATTATTGCTCATGTTGTAGTATTGACATATTCCGAGAATTGTTCTAAATTCAAAATTAGTTTATCCACCACAATCTTTGATAGCTATTTCTTAATTATTTTTTTATTTAAGTTTATTGCCATAGGTCACCAAACATAAATTCTTAATATTATTCAACAAAAAAAGTGTTTTTTTTTTATACACGTTTGAATGTATTTTTATCGCCGCAATACAGGTTTTTCTCTCTCATTTTTGTTAAGATTCCAGAACCAACACTTTGTCTCGACTGTAGTTGTAATAAATAATATTCAAATTAAGAATTCGAATCATGAATTCTTCCATATTGTATACAAGACTGGCCATTTAAATTCTTGGAACACGGTTTGTCTATGGAATGCAAATCTTTTTTATGCCTAAGTAAATAATATGAAACGTCATATTATAGGACCTACTACTACCTAATATTATGTAGGTGTGACAAAACAAATAGTTGTTTTTTTTTCTGTGTAAGGTTAATGCGTTTTGTTTGTTCCATGGTCGGATGAATAATTGACTAGCTCATAATTGTTTATTGTTCCAATTCCATATCCGGTTTTGCGTAAAATTCAAACACTTGACGTTAGTTTGAAATAAGAATACTCAAACGGTAATTGCATGGTCAGTTCGTTGTGCGAATAACGCTTCAGAGAAACACAAAAATATGGCAACTCTTTTTGTGTTGGTCTATATTAAATTTTGTTTGGCACTCTAATAATTATTGTTTTAAACCTACCCTCAACTATTTGGGTGCTTCAGGCTATCTTGAATCATGCTTAACCACATCAGGTTTGTCCTTGATTATTTTAAATTTTTTGTCATTTATCAATATTATTCAATATTTTTCATCCTCTTTTTCGTCTAGTTTTGGTCTGTTAAACACAATAACAATGTACCCGTTTCATTACAAAATATGGGATATAGATTGTACATTCAATTGAAATATTATTCAAAATCTATGGTTATTTTAGAGAAAGTGCTATTCGAAAAACACCATAGCCTTGCAGTTATAAATTACTCCTCGTTATTTTATCCTTTTTTTGTAAAAATGACAATATTTTTGTATGAAAAGTATTATTCTTACAGCTGCCAGCTGCCATCATAGATTTAATGTTTAAAGTGCCAAGTAAAATTGAATAATATTTGAAATACCTACATGTTAATAATATGTATTTTATAACTCGTGACAATATGCGGGCTTACGACAAGGCGCAGGTGCCATGTAGCCAACCTGCAATGGGAACGAAATACCATTCAATAGTCTTTAATTTAACTTTAATAAACGTTTTTTTTAAGTAAATATTACCATATAAATGATAGCGGTTTCATTATCTAAGCAATCCTTATAAAATACATGAATGCAGTTACTAGATTTTTCTGCCGTAATAGAGCATTTAATTGAAATGGCTTAGAACGAATATGGGCATATTGCGGCACTTTGTGCACTTACTATACACGCGATCGCGATTAGAATATAGATTATATACCTACCTATATTTATAATCTAGATCAGAACAATGACCGACTGATCGATTAAGCCGCCTACCCGATGCGTACCCGCAAATCACACACAAAACACAACCCTCTCACACACATGCATCTGGCGCTATCTATGCAGTAGTTTGTGAATTCTGTTGTTTGAAACGGGCAGATACACACAAATATACAGGCACTGCGTCAGCTCTGTTGTCAATTTTGTGAAGAACAGAACTTGCACGATGCACAACGTAAATTTATCCGAATTTAATATCAATTCGGTGAAGTTCAATAGTAAAACGGGCGATGGAGTCACATGGGGGCGGATGACACATATAAGGAAAAAATAATCATATTATCTATATATTAATACGTGAAGGAGAAACTTTGTGACCATTTTTACTAAAGTTGCGCGGACGGAGGAGTATGAAATTTCGCACAGTTATTATAGTTTATATAGAGTAGGAGTGGCGAATGTAACTTTTTTTCTTTAAATTGTGCATAAATAATAGATCAAATCAATAAAAAAACATTACAAACACTACTGTAATGTTATGTATTTGATACTCACACACACATATCGATGTATTTGAGATTGACACAGACGCGTATATTCTTTTGTTTATCTGTGCTCCAATTGAGAATAGATTAAAATTGTTTGTCTTTAATAATAATAAAAAAAAACTTTTGTACATGTCAACATTTCAAATTTGACGTATCCATCCATGTTAATGTTTTTGAAAGAAAATTTTGAAATGGCGCTCGCTCATTCTTTGACAATGGAACCTTAATAATGTTCAAACTTATAATCTAAATTAGATATGGCCGAATTTCGAGCACTGTTCGACTACTTAGTTATTATTAATTTGTGATTACATCTATGCTTCTGAAAATCGGAATGTAATTTTTAGCTTTTTTATATGCCAAAGGGTCTTGACCTAATGCCACTCTTGCCTTCCGAACCTCCTGGCACTGTTCCAATTCTATAGCACCAGCAGTCAATAATAATAGAAACTAGCTTGGCCGTCTTGTCTATGTCTTGGATTCATTCAATGGAGTTCTTTTCTGAAGTAGTAAAATAATGGCATGAATCAAACATATTTTTTATCTGGCCTTTGACTTAAATAATCTTGAGTCGATGGAAAATAATAGTTACTAATAAGTGTCCGTATGTATAATTCTATTTTATTCATTTACCACTGTAGTCCGTAGTTTCAATATATTGGCCAGGCCTGGTTTAAAATGTTCAAACGTTGCATGGAAAACTGGCCAATGATTGCATTGAGTTATTTGGAATAGTCTCTTATAGGGTAGTGGCTTTAGTATGAAATACAGTTTGCAGTAATTATAATTAATAAGGTAGTCTCCACTTTGAGACATGTGCGTAATATGGTGCAATTACAATTGTAATCACAGAGCTATGCCTAATTATTTTCCCACTTCAGGTATAAATGCACTCAAAGAAATAAATATGGATAGAAAAATGTCTGACGGATTTTTCCTATTCGTAAACAATAAGTAATAAGTCACTTAGGGGAAGGCAACAAGAGCTCTTAATTGGTCTCGTTCTTGCAGTTTTAATGACCATAAAACATTACTTTTAATGATAATAACCATCTATTAGCTTGAAGAAGAACTTCTGTCTTCGACTACTGATAAGGACAATAATTAAAATCTGGAAAAAGCTCAATATTTTATTTCATTCCTATTTATGCTTCATAAAATACATAAGGGCGGAAAAGTTATTTGCGATATTTCTATTTGAATATGCTCGAAGATATTTTTTTTACTTAAAAAATGCATGTTTAAAGTTACCTAGACAAAGAGGAAAGGCATTTTCAGGTTAGTCATATCATATTTCAGAAATAATTAACCATTCACCCATATTTAAAACACCGTATTAAAACATAATGGAAGATAATTCGATTGCAAACATGTATGGTTGGGCCCACATTGTAACAATACTACCTTACTTTACCTATCCACGTTCGCTCCCAAGGAGGAACGTGTGGTTGCCACTAGGTCCCTCCATGTACTTCTGTCTTGTGCCAGCCGCTCCGCCTCCTTCTAGGTTCGATGCTCTGCAGGGCTCTGTAAGGCACAGTCTTCTTCTTATTGTCCCGGCCGTGTCGACCATTTTCCGCTTTTACGTCACACGCATTTGCTTACTGTGAAAGATGTCAAAAGTGTATTTGTGTTCACTTCGAGTGAGAACAGATTCATTTTATATATAAAAAAAAATAAGCTGGCTTGACGAGGACATGCCCGGGCCAACCCAATCCGCGATTGAGGATGACAGAGGTAACGTAGGGCTGAATTGTTTTTTCGTGAAGTAATCATACCACCTTCTTCCCAAAATTTAATTATAGCGCAACTTTACTATTGGTTGTTTGAATGCTAAATGAAAAAAATGCGAATACCAGATTATTATAAATATTTTACGATAAGATACGTCTAGGCACACTTTGACAAAAAATTCTGGGAAATCTAATACGAAACATAGATTTTACATAAATTCAGTCCCAAAGAATAATGTTCATTCATATTCTTTCTAAGTGCTCGATTCATATTCGATGAAAATTTAATAAGTGGGCTCTTATTTCTCTCCCACACTGCCTTTCGTATATTGAGTCCGTATTATCGATAGGATCAATGTAGCACATGCTGGACAGAAAAATAAGAAACAACAAACTCGACTATTATCTCGATTAAAGGATAATTAATTAACTGTCGTGTATGTGGGCTTCAGCTGTTGTAGCTGCAAGTCTCTTGTACTCCCTTATCATCCCAATGTTATCACTTACAACAATTATTCTTCACGGAGCTGAGATTTCACCTTGTAAGATCTTTCTCTCTTTTATACTTTTCGATGAATTTAACTCTTGTTTGTTCATGACTTGTGGACAATTACAACACTTATTGTATCGATATATAAAATAAATAAATAAATAAATAATAATATGTCTTCAATAGGATACCGATCATTTAAAGTTGGATAATTATTATTCATTTAACAAATTGTTATTGAATTTCTTAAGTTATCAGATGTAATAATAATCCTCTACGAGGAGCTGACATTCAACAATCTAAATTAAAGTTTATTTATTTTTTGCATCTATTCAATATATTATATTCTCAAAACCATTTTCAGCGTTTATTTATACAATGATGATTAACCAAGGATAAGCCGGAGCTAGAATAGAGCATTCATTTTCGATCATCTAGCTACAGTAAACGAATGCTCGTTTTCAGGATTCATCAAGAAAAGCGAGCAAAAAACTAGAATTGTAGGTAACGACAGAGTAAGGTGACGGTGCAAAAATTCGAACAATCGTAATAATTGCCGACACATACAGCCGGTTTCATAAAAAATACACAAAGACACTTTACGTTAATTTCCCGTTATTTGCACTAAAGTCTACTTTAGTGTAGTTCAATCTTTTAACACCGGAGTTCATAGAAAATTTCGTGGCGCTTTTAACCGTCACAAAAATTATGAACATTTATTTGTATACGGTGACACTTGAGGACAATAATGATCAAAATAGGGTGGAAAACATGGCAAAACGGGAAGAATATTATTGTGTACGGATTTGTTTATCAATTAATAAACCATAATAATAAATTAACAACAATAACGGGCATAACGGCACATTGATGCTCTATTGAGAAATGAAATTGACAGATTAACAGAAATTCCGCGAAAATATTAGTAAAAAACCGATGTTTTCCATAGATTTCCATGGTAACACTACCAACTTTCAAATATTTTTTTGACATTTCAAACTTTAGCTAAAGTAAGCGCGAATATTTTTTTTATGAAACGCGTCTACCTAAAGGAGACTTTAAAATTTAAAAGTTCCTTTAGCTAAAGTATTCCTTAGTCGTAATGTATCTTCGTACAAGTGTTTTCGAACAATTAATTTTAAATCTAAAAATTGATTTACGAACATTAATTTTCCTGTCTCCATTTATATTGATACCAACGTAACAACAACGAGTAGGTAAGAACTCTGGCGAGCGTAATCTGTCATCGTCCATTAATAATTAGTTCTTACCTACTTATTGTTTTTTCCTTGTTGTCAATATTAACGATAAAAAGTAGGTATGCTCTATTTCTGTTCGTTTGGTGTAAACGTACACTTATAGGAGCGGTAATACAGAAAGAAGACGAATATGTAACAACTAATGACTAACAATTCATTACTGATGTTGGATTCTTAAATGGAACAAACCACTACGGTCTTACGACCGTCTTCTACTGTTATTTCGAAGGCTGGCTTAGTGTGATCACTTTACCTCAACAATGTTTACCGTTAGGTGGAAATGTTTTAGTCTCCGAAACTCTAATCATGAGAATTCTCAACATGTTCAACATGTCGAAAGATCTCATGTAGAGATAAAAGTTGGAAATTATTAAGAACAAGAGAGTAACCAAATTTAAAGACTGTGACTGCTGTCATGTATTTGGCGCCAGGATATGAATATATCCATTTTCGTTAATGTCTCCTCTTATTGCCTATTGGCTTTATTGGTGCACATCGTTATAGTCATGTCTAGATTCTTGTAACCATTTTTAGGACTTAATCTTAACAAATATGTAACAACTAATTAATGACTAACAATTCGTTACTGATGTTCGATTCTCCTCCCTCTTCTCCTGTAATTTCGAAGGCTGACTTAGTGTGATCACTTTAGGTTAACAACGTTCGCCATTAGTTGGTAACGTTTAAGTCTCCAATTCTATTATTATTATGTATTTATTCTTCTTCTTCTGTGAGGTCTGTCTGGAGATTGTCTAGTATCGAATACGCTGCTATTTTTATATCACCATTCGAAATCTATTCTCTTAACATGGTCTATTCAGAAGCGTCTTCTTGTCCTGTCCCAGTTTTCACCTTGTCATCAAACCAGTGCGTGTCCCGCGTCTCACCTCCCATGAACCAGCCACAATAAGTCAAACACCGCGCCAAGACTGAATATAGATGACTTGTCAAAGCGGTCCAGTTCGCTGCGGTCTATTATCGCGCGTATCACTGTCTAACTTGTCTCTGGATTCTCCATATTTGGCCGTCATCTCCATTTTGCGGCATCATGTATTCACGGTTTGTTGTAATGTTTATTCAATTATTATTGCAGGTTTTAATGTATGACTAATAATATTACTAGCAATAATTCCTTATAGCTTCTTCTTAATATTGATTTGTATTAAGTTCAACCTGCAGATTGCTTCCAAGTTCGCTTATTGCCATACAATATTCTTCATTATGTGCCTTGTCACTTGTCAGGTCCCTCATCGTTCATGATCACTTTGACGAACTTATCCCTGTTCTACGCTGCCCTGAGCAGCTCCTCTGTAGTTCACCCTTACATTGCGCAGCCGGGACATCTGTCTCCTGCCAAGAACTCTTTTCCACTTCAGTTTTAGGTGTAGAGGGTGATAATTCTCTCCTTGCAATACATGGTTCAATATTTTGGGGCCTTGATGAGCAGCAGACAACAGCCCTCTGTCAATCCTAGCTCGCCCCAGAACTTCGGTATAGGTTACCGTATTATCTGTTCGAGGAAATCTGAGTATATTCGACGATGGAGCCACATTTCAAATTCTTCCAGTCTGTTCATTGATTTGACTTTCAAGGTCCATGTTTCGCAGCCGTACAATAAGATGGACCATACATAGTATTAATTGATTCGTCTCCGACGTAGTTTTAAATTTATATTACTGATACAAACCATGATGGGTAGAAAAAAATCGTGAAGGTACGAAAGGTAAGGAAGATTAGGAAGGAAGGTAAGAATGTTTTATCTATATCGGGAGAAAAGAAACTCACACTCACACTTTATTCAAATTGAATAGTGTGTAGAATGTTTATCTTTGAATCTATCTCTAATATAAAAGAAAGTCGTGTTAGTGCGCACACTTATAACTCGATATCGGCTGAACAGATTCTTCCTATGTTTAATGTATTGGATTCTTCTCCGCTCCGGATAACAGAATAACTATTAAAAAATGAAAAAAAAAATGCATAAGTAATAATATAAAATGAACGAAATGTATAGAACGGATTTCCTGCGACGCCAACGCCATCTATGAAAAATTCCATAGCAACAAAAATATTGTTTGCCTGACAACCATTGACATTAAAAATATTGGTACGCAGATTTTTGATGGATTTATTTTCCAGATTTCAGAAAAAAAATGAACACAAACATAATTTTAAACGTAATTTTGTATAAATTACAAATTTGAATCAACATTAACAGTAAGGACTACATCAGGACAACGTCTGTCGGGAAAGCTAGTACTAATTATTAAAAAGAATTTCGGAAAGTTTTTAGTTGAGTTGGGAGTGAGTAAGTTGTGTTCTTACCAATTTATCGTTGAATCGTACACCTCTCAACTAAATTGACTGATTCGTCAGTAGATTTGCCGCTAACCAATCTCGCCTACGATGTCGCACAAAATGGCAAAAATATGACTGTACATTATTTTTAATTATTATCCAAAGGCGCATGAATCTACCGAGAAAGCTAGAAGAGATAAAACATCGTATAAACCAACTCATAAAAAATACAATGCATAATTTTTGCGCCACCCACACTTCCTAAAATGTTATTTTGCAATGTTATAAAAATCTATGCAACATGGCTTAACCTAGTTAAACTAAAACGTCATTAAATTTTGCCAACAAGTAAGTGGGCTTGCATTTTATTATAATATAAAGATAAAATTGAACGCGTAGAAGCAAATGAAATAACAAAAAAATGTGTCTGGGATATTTTGTTAATACAAGGCACCTGGATGTTGCAAGTTCTAAAGGAAGGTCCGATGAGGAAGTATTCTGAGCTGGAATGTTGCAAGCAGAAGTTGACTATTTGCAATTAAGGAAGGGTTTTGTTAAATAAAATTTATTTGTAGCTACAATGCAGTACAGATTATGGAATATGAGATGCGAGGGTGAGGTTAAATGCGAGTTTGAAGATTTACATAGTGTGTTGGAGAGGCAAAGAAAAACATTCTGGTATGCTCATGTGAGGAGAATGGACTCATTCTAACCGTCAAATTGAAAACCTCGTGGAAGATGAGCCCCAGGGAGATCACCAAAGATATCGATAGACTACTGAGATTCATTCGCAAAAAGCCAACTCCAGTTCGTTGATTCATTAGGCGTACAATGTTAATACGATGAAGACTTATTGTATGGAAGTCAGATTTGGATATTTGGAAGGATCGATTGCTTAGAGGATTAAAAAAGGTGAAGGGGAAATGTGTGGAAACATTTACTCGACTAATGCGTTTTAGACAAATCTTCAAAGAATGTAAAAATAAAATGAAACAGTAAAATTATAGGAAGCTGCTAAGCTAAAAGTGGCTTGTGTGGATAGAAAAGACAACCAAAAAGTCCGTTCTTTTCATTTCTATTTCTAAAGGAACACGACTTGTTATATTTTCTACGTTACAATGCAGCTTAACAGAATTAAAACTGTTGACTTTTATAATCACGTCGACAGAGATTGAACATATGTTTTTGAAATACTCGTATTTTATTATTAGCTAGTTATCTAGGCAATATTACATGCATTTAAATCGTTAAAACAAGTTATATGCATTAATTTCTTTTTACGGTGGTTCGTGAGTCATCATTGTAAGAGTTACATACTACATTGCTACTATTACCTATATATGCTACAAATCATTGTTATTATTTATTTGTCTTTTGTTTGTTTCATTTTATTTAGGTTTTTTGTCATATTAATATTTTGCAGATTTGTTTAGTATTATTATATCTATGTCTATTGATAAAAAAATATACGAATTTAAACTTAATTAAAGGCTGGTCGTTGCTATTCCTCCGTCAGAAGATTTTAATGTTGGCGGGTGACGATTGAACGTGACACACTATGTGGCTACCTAAAAATGGGTGTAAACTTGCGCGAAATAAGTCATTCTCTCCAGGTACCTAATACATATAAGTGTTTAATTTCACACATTCAATAATGTTGGAAGTTCGAAACCCTATTGAACCGATTGTGGCTACCAAAATGATGTAGCCATGAAGTTTCGTACTGAGGTTCGTGGGTTCGATCCCCTGTGCTGTTCATTTTAATTATTGACGCAATAAGTTTTGCGTGAAATATAACAAGCTTTAACTTTAGGTAAGTTTAGATTCATTTGAAAAAATGGTCAGATATTTTTCGTATATAATAATAATTGAATTTGACTGTCAATTTTGGTCTTTAAACTTACATAAGTAATGAGTTCAATAAAATTAACAGATCAATTAACTTAAGGCTAGTAATATAATTATTTAAATGACATAATTAAGTACGAGTAATATCGATCACATGTTTTTTTTTTTAATTTTTTATAAGTGATTGCTTTTAATATTGTTTAAAATAAAGCATGAAAATCACAGAAAAAATGTATCTGTATTTTGTGTTTGAACGATTTCGATATTAAATAAATAAATAAATAAATAACACTCTTCTATACATAGGTGTCAGTATAGCCGGCGGAACTTAATGCTTGAAGCATTGTCTACCAGTCAACCGGTCCCATCCAATCTGAGACAGGATTCCAACCCCGAGTAGAAATTTCAAGTGAAAAAACACATTGAAAATTTCCGACCCGACCGGGAATCGAACCCGGGACCTCTTGATCTGAAGTCGGAGCCTTTGCCACTAGGCTACCGAGGTCGGTCAGATATTAAGCCAATGTATAAATTTAATCAAAATAAATCAGTTTGAACCCTTAATTAAGTATGGTCACCGGATATTTACTTAAAAATATATAAATTAGCAATTCCTTATTCAACTTAGCATGACTGAAGTTAATTAATAAATACAAATTAATATGTCGTACTGATCTTCAAATAATAAAATAATATAAAATATTTTTTTAAATCTTGGAAGTAAGAATACAATTAATTGTTGAAAATAAACTCAAAAACAAACAAAAAAATGATAAAGTGATCTCCAGCAGTGAATATTAATTAAAAATATATGATTATTCTATGTCTTATCGTAGTTTTTATGTACTGTAGGTATTGAAGAAGATCATCAATTTTGCTTTTAAATGTGTTCTGTAGATATTTAGTTATTTTTAGATCTATGAAGTTTATTGCTATTATTTCTATGAAATATCCGTTTTGTCATTTTGTTAAAACCATGGATCTTCGAAACCTCTATAATATATACTTAAAATTGTAATTTAAGACAATTCATTCCAGAAATTTCGATATATATTTTAAATAACTGAATATGTGAATTATTTTTCATACATAAATTAATGAATTTGTGAACTGTTTGTTACACAACAGTGAAACAAAAGACAAAAGATTTCTACCAGTCAATCACTGCCCTTTTATCTAAGCTAGAATGCCACCCTTGATTAAAAAATAAACAAGAAGTGAGAATTACAGAAAAATATTCTGACCTAAACGGGAATCGTACTTGGAATCCCTGGTTTTACCAAAAGACAGATAAACATGATAAAAAAAATACTTCTTTTTATCCATAATTTATCTTTAATAGATCTTCTAAATAATTGATTTAGTACATTGTGACGACAGTCATAAATGGGTACCTACCGACGTTTTTTCAAATTTAATACCATTAATAACAAAAACATATCTCTTGCCCCATTTGAATACGATTTGACCTGTTAAGCAAGAACCAGTTAACAGCTTAAACCATAAACAAAAGTTTAGTACCGCACCATAAAAATACTAACATAAAATATAATTGAATTATTTTTCATATCTATGTGACATCTGACAGACGCACTTAAATGCCGCGAACAAATTCTAATCAATTATATATCATAGACTATTTATTGTTTCAAAGATTTTATAAATAATCAAGTGCCTATTTATATTTTGAAAGAATCTTTGGTCTTTTATATGTACTACTCACCTTTTTTTTTAGTTTGGTGTGTAATATTTGGGATAAATATACCTTCTTAATTTTATTTTTTTTATTGAATATATTTTTATTTTGCGAAACCATCGACAATAAAACAGGTTCATTATACCTGGACATGAACATTATTTAAAATAATCGGGTTCTTAATGACGTTTCTTTTACATACGTACATAGTTATTTTTTTAATACATATGATACATTCGTGTTCCTAATTGGGAGACATTTGCATATTCTTTACCATTTTTGAACACCGCTTTAAAATAGAATGTTGAATCTTTTTCTTGGTATCCGCCCGTCATTATAATTTCATCTATGGACAGATTATGTCACACATCTACATCTTACCATTTTTTCTCAAATTTTATACGTCACGCTCGCTTCATGTCATCGAAATAAGACATTGTTATTATTTTAAAATTAAATCTTTCCTCAAACAAACTTTTGTTATTGGATGAAAAAAAAAAATAATAATAAAAAACAGGCAGGCAAAAAAAATCGGCATTTTCAAAGGACTTTTCGGGGTGTTGACCTGTCAAAAAAACACCATTCTAAATTCAAATTGATATACAGCTTAATAATAATTTGTTAAGTACATTAGTACGAACATAGACTCAAGTCCTTCTATTTCAAACCATTGTCTATGAAAATATTTCGAATATGCCGCTCTTTCCGGTTCTCAAACATAAGTACCTATTATGTCTCAAACATAAGTACCTATTATGTAATATTGTCGTGTTATGTTTTTTCCCTTTATCTTATTAAGTTGGTTGTACTAGTATATTTTTGAATTTCGAATATTTATTCGGTTTCAATTTGAATTAATTTTGTTCTTCTGATTGTTTCATGCCCTTGAACGAATTTTTGAATTTCGAATATTTTTTCAGTTTGAATTTTAATTAATTTTGTTCTTTTGATTGTTTCAGGCCCTTGAACTCAATACAAAACGGGCAAAAAAGGATTGCCATTGAAAAAAAATGAGTTGAATTAACAGCTTCATGTGAAATAAGTAAGTTTGACTAAAAACAAATTATTTTAAGTTTTTAAAGCTTTTATGTTTTGATCTTTGTGCATAATAATAATAATTATCTAAGGATTAGTTCAGCCACCGTCTTTTGTTCTGCAAGTCATGGGTTCGATACTCGGTTCCAGCAGTTTGTCGTTTTTTTTTTTTAATATTTATACGTTTATACGTTTTTTAAAAGATATTTCTTAAATCGAATGTGAACAGGTCCATACTCACTTTGGGTAAATCAGTATTCGTTTTAAAAAAATCTGAAATATGCTCTAATTTGTTTACATTTTGAAATTATTGAAAATATTCAATAGGTCCACAAAGAATTACCTACAAAAACCATAAAATTCTTTTTTACATAAATAACTACTAAAACATAATATTGTGACCAGAGAAAAGATTAGTAGTAAGTACCTACCTATTATAAAAGTACTTGTAGATTTATACTGAACTTTTGTTAACCCATTACACGTCCATACTATATAAAGATTGTAGAGTTCACATCATTCATCACAATAATAAAAGACGTTACAAGTGGTTACGTACCTACTTTATTATGACTAGATACCAAATTTTGTGCATATGCATATTTGTTTTTCTATGCTTTTGCATATTGTATTTTTTTCTATATTGCACATTTTGATGTATTAGTATTGTTTTCGAGTTTATAAGTACCTACCTACTTATAATTTAAACAAAATTCCCTAAACGAAATAATTAATGCATTTTAAGCTCCCATTTTTTATACAGGGTGACTGGTAATTCAATAGATTCCTTATACGGGGTTATACTAGAGAAAAATTGCAACAATTTTGTTCCCACTAACCAGGGGTAAAATACCGTGGTTTTCGAGTTATTTAACTTTTAAGAGTTTTTTTCAATTTTCCACCTTTTGACCTAAAATTTAAAATTGTGAACAAAGTACTCCATTTTGGGTTTTACGCCAAGTATATTATACTTTTTTGGAGTAACTAGCCTACAATAATCGAAATTAAAACTGAAAAAAACTGACTTGTGATTTAAAAACGTCATATTTATGAGGATTTTGAAATTTTCTTCTTGATTTTTTACTTCGACCATTATTTTATTCTTTAACTATTAGAAAAATTTATTTTTACTTTCCTAAATGAAGTACTTTGTTCACAGTTTTGATTTTTATGTCAAAAGGTGAAAATTGAAAAAAACTCTAAAAAGTTTAATAACTCGAAAACCACTGGTATTTTACCCCTGGTTAATGGGAACAAAATTGTTGCAAATTTTCTCTAGTATAATTCCTTACAATGAATGTATTGAATTACCAGTCACCCTGTATATTTGTTTGTAGGTAGCTAGCTACAAACTCAAAACTTGCCTACATCAGAATTAAACAATCGATGTGATGCAAAATTACGTCGAGCTTATTCCGATACCATGACTCATTTTTTAAAAGTAATGTGCATTTCAAAATGTAAATTTGAGTAGGTACCTATGTGAAATATCAATGCTTTAAATAATGTATGCATTTTTTAAATGAGTTTGGACTCACCCAAAGTGAAGACAAATACACTTTCAACATCTTTCACATGCATAAAGTTTGCTTGTGTTGTGAAAGCGGAAATGGTCGACATTGGGATTCGAACCCACGACCTCCAATACGCAGTACGTGCGAAAGCCACCGATTGATACCACTGGTCTACCAACCACTTCGAATTGTTTACATTTTAAACATTGATATATTTTCATATGCTCAAATTTACTTTTAAATCTTGGCTCGCTTAAAGTGAATAATATCTTGCACAAAAAGCAAAACTTTTGTTGTGATAAAGGAGAATGGTCGGCAGCGGGATCGAACCCACAACATGCAGATTTAAAGTTGCTGGATTTTAGGTAGGTAGCTAGTAGTTTTTTGGCAAATGTACGGTATATTGCATATTATATGCGTGCATATTTTGATCATATTAGTTGCATATTATAATCCTGTAACTATAATAACAATATATTTATCAATGGTACAGACAATAATATTATTACGTTTGTCTATGGTAATAAAACGTACATCGTCCGTTATGCGAACACATTTTGGCGGGAGTACCTACCTCGAAACAAAATGGCCGCGGCACGTTTACAATAATAATAACATAACCTCTCTTGCACATTGTTAATTTTATATTCAGTGCAACAATATAAAACTAATGTTAGCGCTTTTTACTGCTATCGTTTAGAGTCCATCAGTTTAGAACTCGTCTATTTTGTATCATTACTACACTTATTAGTACCTACCTGGTAGACGCCATTTTGTTCCTAACAATGGGATTCATCGTGGTTCCCACGTTAGTGAAACATCTGCATTTTGAGGATATAAGGTGTGCGTAACTCAAAGTACCTACTTATGTCTACTTATTATGTTGTTTTATTTAACTAGATATAGTATATAGTTTGAATTGTTATCTACACAGAGATTACTACTTGTTATCTAAATAGAGATTACTTACGTATAAATTCAAGAGTTTAAATAATTCATGTTTTTATTAACCCCTATAGGTACTTAGTCTCATTGACTATTTCATTTTTGTTTTTGAATGTAGATTTATTGCAATAATAGACCTTTTTAAAGGAAGAAATTTGCCTGAAAGTAGGTACAGTTAGAATGGGTAACAGACCACTTTGTAGCGACCCAAAACGCCCGAGTCAGTAGTGACCCGAATTAGCCAATTTTTAATAGTGTCCAGCTATAAAACAATGTTATTGTTAAAACATCGGTCTCTTAGATTCGATACCGATTTCTTATTTCGTGCAAAAATAAGGTCTTAAAAAATCTGACGTGCTTCAATAAAATTCAAGTAGGTAGATAGTTGTTATTTGTTAATAACTAGCTTTCCCAAAAGACGTTGTCCTGCAGTCCATAGTCTGAATATTGCTTTCGAATTTCTAATTTATACAAAAATACCTTAGTACGCTTAAAATATGTTTGAATGTTAATTTTTTTTCTTAAAGCTCGAAAGAAATTCTTTCATAAATATGCGTAATAAATGTTTTGAAACTCAATGGTTAAAAAAATGAATAAAAATTGTGTTGCAATTCAGAGATGACGTTGTTGTCAGTAAATGCATACCATACTGACTTTAATATTATATTTTATATTATTTGCTATCCATTTTTCAAGTTTTAAAAAAATATTCTGTTATCCGGAGCGGAGAAGAGTCCAATAAACCAGCATCATAAAAATCTGTTCAACCTATCTCACGTTATAAGTGTTTGCTCTAACCCGAGTTTCTTTTATATTATAGATTATGCACTGTATTAATTTTTTAGAACCCTTAATAAATTCTGCATTCTTTTTTGAGTAAATTCTTGTAGGTAAATAAAAAATATATTAAAAATATTCCGTCTAGACTGCAATTTAAATCAAATTAATTTTTAAATCCTTGCGTGTTCTTTGTGACGATGCCTCCGAAGATCTTAAGTGGATTCTTTTATAAAAGTTTAAGGTAATATTATCTACAAATACTTCTTTTAAGGAATGCGAATTTGTTGTGAAAAATATCTGGAATGAGATACGTATTTAAGCATTTTTGTTTATATCATTACATAATTTAGATCATAATTTTGTGCATATTTGGGAATAGTTACTAAGGATAAAAGAAAAGACGGAAGAAAGCGTGATCCGTGAAAAACGTGAATCGATCTATTCTCTAGGAAAGTCGGGTGACAAGCAAAAAAAAATAGGATATGAGAAATATATCATCGGGGAAAAGCAGAAGAAGCATTCTTGTATAGAAAAGAGTGTACCTAAGTCTGTTTTTTGGCCTACCCCTTAAGGGACACAACAACGACGTTAATTTAACAATTATACTTAGGTGTAGGATATTCTTAAGTGGCTTCAATAATATGCATTATTATCGAAATTTATCTATACCACAAAACTGAAAAATACCAAACAAATCAAAAGCATTTGGTACACAGTCAAAGAATTAATGACGCTGGCTATTATATTATATTATGTTCAACTACATCTTTCGGGATTTAGATACATTTGAAACTTTCGTCATTAATTCAAAAAAGAGTAAAACAGAGCAAATATTATTTTCTCTTGGTAATTTTACTATAATAATATGATGCAGTACTGTAATCTCCACATTCCACGAATGTCACATTGTACTTAACAAACAGTACTAACACTATTACTTGCTATCAACACTTGTACGAATCCAGTAACAACTAATGCGAGTTAGAACTTACGCCATAAGCTGTAATCTAATACCATTGCTAATGGCTTATGTATGGTATAATAAAATGATAATCTCTCCGTTATTCAGTGATGACATTGCAGCTTGTAAGTAAGAGATTTATTTGTTTGATATTGAAATTAATTTTTCTCTATAAATGAAATTAAACATGTTTCAATAGTACAGTATGGTATGTCTGCCCACACACACTCTCTCGGCATTGTTTTTGTATGCAGAGAGTGTAGCAAGATTCAAAACGTAAAAATGTATGACTTGAGACTTATGGGATGTGGAAAGGAATTAGGATACTAGAAAGGAATGAAGCATGGAAGTCAGCGTAGTACCTAATGAAGATTATCATCATCTTCTTCAAGATCTTGTGGTCTGTTCTGGTCAGGTACTTCCACTTCTTGGGCGGTATGCCTGGCAATCTTCAGCCTTGTCGAATACCATCAGCCACCACCTGACATGTTTTCCAGTGTCATAAACATATAACATAAGTCCAAAAATTTTTTTGTAGACATTTGTACAGAATATCTTACGGATACTACCCATACTTATTTCCATCTCTTTTCGTGAATGGATGTCTGGGTATATCGACTCTCCAGATGCGGAGAGATGAATATCTTTGTAGACATTTCTTTAAGCTTTTACATGGTATAATTAGCAACCCAAAAATCTTACAGGAAATTAATATTTATGTTCCGGATTCTTACACTAGATCATAACTTATTTTATCTCCCAAGTGGCAGAACTAACATTTTGATCCATTCTCCTTTATGTAGAGTGGTCAGCATTTTTAATCGGTTGTCTCAGCACATTGACATCTTTCATATATCTTATAACAATTTTAAACAGGTGGTTGGCTATTTGTTGTTTGTTACGTGAACACTGATTATCTTCAATTTATTTATATAATGTCATTTGCTCTTTTGTTCATAGTAGCATTATTTTTGTAATTTTTGTTCTGTATAAGAAGTAAGAAAGGTTAAATTGGAACTATGTTCCTATGTTTTTTTTTTATTGTTTATATCTAGACCTACTTAAGGTAGGTACTATTTTTGTATTGTATGTTATGACATGTATGTAATGTTCTCTCCCACTGCTCACCGAAAAGGTGTAATGGTGAGCAGTGTTCATCTTTAAAATGAATAAAATAAAAATAAAATATATACTGGGGGGATCGTTTCATCTATTTATTTATTAATCAGAGACACCATTAACAGAACAATAACATAAACAAAAAAATCATGATAAAAAAACATATAATTTCCAGTGTTCTAAAGATAGGTCTCTCTCGATCTCGCATAGCCATTGTACACTTGTACAGAGTTAGGTAGGTACAATGAACGTCTCTTGAGTGTTCAAAGTCAAAGTGAGTTCAAAATAATATTTTGTTTCAAATTATTCAAATCATGAATAGGTTTTAGCAATGAGGGTTTTTGCAGTGGTTTAGAAGAATATTTTGGGCATGATGATAAATATGAGCATTTATTATGAAAATGGACATATTTATTTGCATTTCAATAAATAACACAAAAAAATCTACTAAAAAATTGCGAAAAAGACCTGGTAATTGACCTCTTTGAAACATCGTAGGACTGCATTGACAGCTCATGCTTAAAAATATAGATAGTAGATACATCTGTGTATATTATAGAACAGTTAAGTTCCATGTTGTATTCTCAAATTTATAAGCTTTAATTACTAAAAAAAACAGGTTTATATTTTTTTATTCATGCTGTTCAGTAAAATACTCTGCTAGCATCTTTATGTAGTGGTACCTAATAGTGTCTTGACATGATCACGAACTTTACGATATGTAAAGTATTATTGATTACATAAAAAATACTCTAATGAATCTTGTACCTAACTGTTCACGAAGGGGAACGCTGTTTGATGGTAATAGGTACGTATGTAACCATAAAGATTTTTTCCCATTGATTAGTACCTATATTGCTCTTGAATCAATTAAATCCGAACACAATTTCCTACAAGTATTTTTTTCTATGATTAAATATAACAGTTGATAAAGATAAAAGTTTATGTGTACAGTATTTTTTTAATTCGTTATTGAAATAAATATAGAAACTACTTGTTCGTGTCTCATAGGTATTAGTTTTTTTTCCGGATTCCTTAAAAATATATTGGCGGATATTAATTTTTATTTGCGTTAGACATTTCATCACACTGCATTACCTAAGTTAAAATTCCAATACGAAAAAGCGTAGCTCTGTTTTTTAATACTAGCGTAAAGAGGTCGATTGCCTAGCATAATAATAATTATTCATATAATCAAATTTAAATAAAAAACTTTTTAACTATTCCACAATTTTATTACACCTGACATGTTTCGAAGGGTTAAATTATTATATTACTATACATGGTATATTGAATAGCCCGAAGCAGAGGGAGGTAGAGGAACTCAAAACCTATCGCAGAATAGGTCTATAGCATTCATAATGTTATGTAATATCTTTGTACGTCAGTACTCGATAGCTTTTGTTTAAAAATTATCTTTTCTTAAAATTTCTTTCAAGCGAATTTTCACATTATCAAAAAAAAACACGATTGTAAAATTTATAGTCTGGCCATAGTTATGTATTTTAAGAACGTTTCTTCGACAAAGCCTCGATGCTCACCGGACCACTGCATGGCGACTACTTGAAAAGAAAATGGCGTTGCTTCCTCCACCTAACGCTATTACTCTTACTCCGCTAACCCACCTGCGCGCTCTACAGTGAGTGTTTGAAACTAGGGAGTCCATTCTGCCCCACCCTGTATGATTGTCGTTCGAAAGTTTTTGCTACTAGTATGTAATATAATATGCATAATATAATCTTCCTGAGCTATGTTAGTGTTATTATCGAAAAAAAGGCCTACGTTGTCGACCTTCAAAAACTGCCTTTTACCGAGATCATAAAATTGTAGTTTCGGGTATCCAGTCTAAATTTAACGACAAACATTTAAATCAGGTTATTTTGGATAGGTACTCGTAGTATAAAGCCATATTATGCTCAGAGTATGAATTGGAAATAAAAACCACTATAATCCATTTTTTGAACCAATCCAGGAATCGAACTTTGAGGTAATATTCTTCTTAACGGATCCTTTAAAAGCCTACTTTATGGCATCACTAGCTGACCCGCCCGTCGAACTTCGACCTAACCCAGAATATTTTTTTTTTTACTTATTACATCATTTTATGACATAAAAACTGAATTAAATTTAACTTAACTATATAGCATTATGTACTAGTTAATATTGATTCGGATGCGGGATGAAGTTCGACGGGCCATAAGTTTGCAATAAAAAAAAGTTATAGTTGCAAAACTTTTAAAAAAAATCAAGAGATGGCGGTGTAGTAGGAAATAATTCACATGTGTAGCGTGTTACATTATTGTATGTTTTTGGATGTATAGACTCCATTTTATCGAATTATTATGGTAAGATCTAATAAATCTGTTATCTAATTGGAAGAAGAACAGCGCTCTCCCTCCTCTCCACAATGGAAGAAGTGATGGACCTGTATATCGTCGTTTGTGATGTGGTGATACCATCTTATACCCAAAATTCTTGTGAGGCGCGTGGTTTCGAACGCAGATACTTTTTATGCCTGGGTTTATAATCAGGTGCCTGCAATGGACTAGAAGAATGGAAAGAGTTTGTTTGATACGTGTGTGTTGCCCATTCTTCTGTGTAATTGGTAAGAGTGAAGCAATTTTTTAAAAATTAATCTGTTCTCTCTCAAAGTGAACACAATTACACTCAAAATTTAATAGATGAACATGCATTTCTTGGTGGAGTTTATTTGAAAATAAAGTTCAAATAAAAGACTTTTTCTTTTTTTTTCTTAGTCTCCTGTGACCATGTATGACGTGTGCCTACAAAACCAGTCAGGATAATAAAAAATTGTGGAAAAGTTATACAACCTTTATTTGAACTTATTTACAAATACACTCTTTGACTCTTTCACAGTAAGCTACTTAAAGCTTGTATCATGAAAGAGGAAGATGGTCGGCACCTGGGAAACAGTACGAAAGCCGGCGTTGTATCAAATACGAGTAATTTTGAAGATTCTGGTCGATAAAATAGAAAGATGATCAATTCTGAGTTTTTAATTAAAATATTCGTCTTGATAATTTCAATTGTTTGTAACTAAACAACGTGTTGGATATCATTAGTCAAAAGGTTCTTCGAACAACTCGGAACCTTTTAAAATATATAGTACCTAGGCGTTGAAACATTTTCATAGAATTTCATTACAGAGCTTTAAATTTTGGTCCGTATTTGGAACATTTTTATTTATCGATGTAGTCTTGTTTAACGTATACAATACGCTCGATTCTTTTTCAAGTTTAATGTAAACAATCTAAAATAAGAACGTTCCAATTTTAGTTAGTGCACATTAGTGTTCTATAAAAATTAAGGACGTTCCTTATATTCAAATTAGTTCATTTTAATTCATGTGAACTTAATTCATAAATTTAGGAACATTCTTATTTTAGTTATTTTAGTAACCAAAACCAGAATAGAGGGTATTACGCCCGATTCTATTTCAATTTTAGTGTGAACTAACTAAAATAAGAACGTTCCTAATTAGACTAATATTCAAATTAGTTCATTTTAATTAATGTGAACTTAATTATTATTAAATTTTGGAACGTTCTTTTTTCAGTTCGAACTAAAACCACATAGAGGGTATTACGCCCGATTCTATTTCAATTTTAGTGTGAACTAACTAAGAACATTCCAATTTTAGAAAGTGCACATTGGTATTCTATAAAAATTAAGAACGTTCCAAATTAGACTTATATTCAAGTTAGTTCATTTTAATTCATGTGACCTTAATTCTTAAATTTTGGAACGTTCTTATTTTAATTTTGACCCAAAACCAGAATGGGGGGTATTTTATCTTAAAATAAGTACAAACGAAGACAATACGAATGTAACATCCCAAAGATATGATTTAAATTCTTTGAATTAAAAGTATTTTTGTTATCTCGTATAGAAAGATCTGCAGTTGTTTGCGAGGTGGACTCTCGAAAGGCTATAGTCTTGGTTTTGTGGGCTGTAATAAATAAAACGGGGAGGTGGTCGAGTGGCCCTCCACAAAAGGCAAGACACGATGCCCACAAATCACAACTAAACAAACCGACAACAATAATAATATGGGTCATACACTCGATGCTGCGTCTCTGACTTTGTTTTCGATTTCAAGGTGAAGGAGTTACTCACCTCGATGCTTTTGAGGACATCGATACTACTTTTTACGTACAATATATCCTCCTGGACTTTTGGAATAAAGAAGCACTTAACACTTTTGAAATTATTGCTTTTTGTAAGTTATCCAGTATCTACAATTTTTAGTTATTTTGAATATCAAAGCTGTTCGTCTGATTGTTAATTATGATCTTCTAGATTTTGAGTAGAAGCGCTTTTTCCCATTTAAAATGGAGTCCTATTTCCTTTGTTCATGGCATCATCGTTGGATCAATTTCGCTTATATTCTGTTTTTTTTTCTGTTTGACATTGTCGGGAGAAGTTTTTTATAAGAAAAAAAAAATAAGGAAATTTCGCGGTACCTTCTTAAATCTTCTTTAGTTACTCTTAACAACATTAATTTTACTATTTTTTTTAATTTTAAATTGACAATTCGAATAGCTGTCAGTTGTTTGATAGTTGGTGCGATTGACATAATGTATCCTGCAAGCATAGTATTGGTAAAATAATTATAGGTACTAATTTATCATTATACAAATAAAAATATAAAAAAAAACTGAACGTTATAATGCTTTTAATCAAATGAGATCGCTTTTTTTTGTTTCTAACAATATATTATGTGAATGATAAATTATTGTCATAAGTTTTTTGGTCTTTTATACGTTATGTTTACTTTTTTACAAACAAATTTTAAACAAAGGTGTCAAAAAATATGGAATTTTCCTCATATTACTGTACACAAAAATCTTTTTTCTGACTATTATTTTGTACTGACGAGTTTATTGATTGATAAAATAATATAAGCACAAGGTCGAAGAAGTAGAAATATGGCAGTGGCCAATATTTAGTCGTAGTCCAGATAGGAAGTGCCGGCGCGGCGTCTAGATATGGGCATGCGGGGTACTCTGAAACAGCTGCAAAAAGATGACCTCTAGTAAATTACTATTGTCTGTCTGTTACCTTGAAGGTCTGTGACATTTTTGATGAACTTGATAACGAACAATTTGATCTTTACGATTTTAATTGAGATTTTTGTAGAGGTATGTTGAGTATATTTATTTATTTAGTTTTTGAAGTTAAATAAATTCATCTACTATATACATTAAAGTCGGGTTAGTGAGAACACTTATAACTCGAGATCGGTTCAACAGAATCTTCTGATGTTTGATTTATTGGATTCTTCTCCGCTCCGGATAACAGAATAACTAATAAAATGTTTAGAAACTGGATAAGAAATGATGTAAAATACAATATTTAAGTTTGTATGGAACGGTTACCTATGACGCGCCCACGCCATCGCGGGTAGTTCCCTCTCATTCTCGCATACGCTTCTACAGTAGCCCATCCCACTTACTCCACCAACGCACCGATTCGAGCGTTAGAAAATTTTCACACAATGTCGGGCACATTTGGCAATAGGCGAGGAAGGGTGTGTGCGCGAGCGCATTTTTCAAGTTCTTCCCGCCAGAGCTTTGAATATGAATGAAATACGGATATTTCAGAAATAGTTTAATGTTATTATTTTATTAGCTTAACTCAATCGAATTAATTTTGTATTGTTTTACGGGGGCGCAGTGCACATTATGTACATATTAACGGGCCACTTCGGGCTAGAACCACAGGACAACGTCTGTCGGGAAATCTAGTATTTTATAACATTAAGATACTACAAAACAGATTCAGACAACAGTCTTTCTCTCTTAAAAGTGTCACATTCTTAAGTCAGTATTGTCGGAGATTCTCAGACTAAAATCAAATTGATTTCTAAATATATTACACTAGTGGATATTCGGCGTGTGTTTTTACGCATAAAATAAAAATAATTTAATCGACGTCATAACCACTAATGATAAAAGTTTTTTTGATGAGAATGACATGTCTTGAACTTGAACATTATTAAAGTTCCATCGTCAGACTGAGCGAGCGCTATTTCGCAATTTTCTTTCAAAAATAATTAAAAGGAAATTGAATACGTAATTTTTTTTAAACATTGATAAGTATGTACAAAGTTTGTCTATTATTATTAAAGACAAATAATATTAATCCATTCTCAATTTGACCACAGATAAAAAAAGAATATATGCGCCTGTGTCAATGTCAAATAGATCGAAGTGTGTGTGAGTATAAAATACATAACATTACAGTAGTGTGTGTATTGTTTTTATTATTGATTTGATGTATTTTTATGCATACTTAAAAAATATTAGCATTCTCCACCCCTCTATATAAACTATAACAAGTCTGCGAACTTTATACTCTTCAGTCCGCGCAATTTTCGTAAAAATGGACACAAAGTTTTTCTTTCATCTACATAATATTTTAGTCCGTTTATTTATTTATTTATATTTTTGAAACAGCATCAATCGTAGAAAACAGACCTTAAGGTCAGATATTAATATGCGAAAAGCCGCGCAAAATTCCAGAGAGCGTTCTTAAATACTCTTTGATATATTAACTTTAATATATTTAGAGCTATTTAAAAAACTTTATTTTTTTAAGATCTTCATACAAATTTTTCAAAAAATAGAGTAAGCCATCTTTTGGAAACAAAATTACTCATGTAAACGTTGAATGGAATCTTGGTATTACGGTATGAAAATGTAATAAAATAATTGGAGATTGATTTGTTATACATATAAATGTTATTCAAATCTTATTATTCTCAATAAATAAAGATTTAATGAAAATATTTGGAAAAATAAATCCTCCATTTTGAAATTTTTTGACACATTTAAAAAAATTTATGGCTTCAGTGTTGTCAAACTGTGGTACCTAGCCATTAGATGAGTAATTATGTAGCTACCAGACCTGATAAAAATTTTAAAATATTTTACTCCATAGAAGTACTTAAAAACATTGCAACAAAGTAAAACAATTATTTAGCTTATTTTACTTATGAAATGTCAGTTTATCCCTCCATATTGTTTTACATGTCATTACACATTCTCATATTATTTTTTCATAGACAATAAAATTAATATTTTTTAATGAACAAAATGTTAATTAGTCGCTGCCATCTATCGAATATGCTTTGAAGTGTTTTAGTGTAAAAGCTTCAATCAAATATCAATAGGTGACATAATGACATTATATTCATATCATTTGATACACATAATATAGGTATGTTATTAACATGACATATTTTAATTTTTAATTTGCTTTTGTTGATAATAGTTGACATCTCTATTATATGACTGCATGCTCCATTATTTCTGATTCTTTTTTAATCATTTTTAAGATTGACATTCTTATTTTTATTTTCTATATTTAAGTATGTTGTAAATCTCATAGGTTGTGAAAAAAATATTATGATTGTTATTTTGTTTATATATAAATTTTTTGCCATTAACTTAATAAAGAAATATATATAAAAATAAATTTGGGTTAGTATCTCGAGAAATTGGGTTAGAAAAAAAAACACAGAATAATTCTGACCCGACCGGGAATCGAACCTGGGACCTCTTGATCTGAAGTCGGCGCCTTTGCCACTAGGCTACCAAGGTCGGTAAGATAATATGTCTATATTATATTGGTTGTGCACAATGTTAACCTCTAATTGTTGCGTTTTTTGTAGTATATAAGCTTACGTATTTTTTTCTCATGCAATATTGTAAGCTTCATGTTTTTTTTCATATACTTTGAAGGAACCGTAATATCAAAATAATTAACTGTAGCAAAATTGAAAAAAAATATATGATGGTCATTTTCTTCTTTTCTCAATGCATTTCGTTTGTTGAGTGATGTAGTAAGCAAGTAATCAATCACTATTAAATTCCATGAAACATTTTTGTTCTTATTTACTTATGTCCATTCATTTTGCTTCAGATTTCAGACCTTATATTTTTGATAATGTCAGTGATGGCCATTTATGTCAACAAAAGTTAATATTATTTATTAATAATTCTCTGGCGGGACGAAGTTCGACGGGTCAGCTAGTGTATTAATATATAGATTATTGTATTATTGTATGTACCCATCATGTTTTGCCGTAAAGTGTTGATTGTCCATGACCGTGCACATTACTTTTGCCTCATCCTCTGAGAGAACATTTCTAATACACCATGAGCTTCTTTTTTCTATGTACATACTTTTGACGTGACTTTGACACTACGGACGGTCAACAATCTTCCACTGCTTTTTTAAAGGCTGGCTTAGTGTGATCACTTTACGTTAAAAAAAATTCGTCAATTAATCAACGGTAAAATGAAAACATTTACTCATATTTTGAAAATTCAATATGCTTACTGTTGTACCAATGAACATTATAAGAAACTCAATACAAATGGACGTACTATTGCATTAAGCAAACATGTTTCTTTGACAAACAGAAGGATGACAATTGAACAGAATAAAGTCAGCAATAATAATTAATAACTCGGCCATCATTCTATTGTGTCAACCACATATCCCAATGACAGGTGCGTATATTACAAATAATTACAATTATCATTATAGTTATAATTATTTTGTAACAGCTAATATTATATTACCTGCATAATCTGCCGCTTAAAGTGCTAAGGAATCAGACAGCTGACAAATTAAAAATAATAATAACGGTTACATGACAATTACTCGAAGCACAATTAATTGTTCGAATGTCAAATTATTCGACTAAATATTTTTTGAATTCAACAATTGTTCGAATTTTAATGTCATACGTCGTTATCACACTTCATATAATTTTCCTTTATACGTAATTTTCTTTAATTTCATTTTCATACAATCAATAAAAAAGAAATTTCACGAAATTTATTAGGTAGGTATGTATTTTTTTTTCAATACCTAGATAATGTTTTAAGAAAAAAAAATTAACAAATTTTAAACTCTCAATATGGTGGATGCTGATGAGTAGGTACCTACTCTCTACTACCAAGAGGTTATGCGGAGGATAAACGATTTTTTTTTAAATTGAAATTTGTTTCCTACCTACCTTGTTATAAAAAATACATAATAATAAAAAAATGAAAAGTTAAAAGAATATGGGTAGGTAAGTTTAATGGGCACGTCTTATAAATTCGAACAATAATTATTGTTATTTCTGTCAGATGTGTGTTCGTATAATTGTTGCTAGAAAAATTGTGCATTTGAATAATTAGAACAATTACCGTCTCATTTATAAAAAAAAACGTTAATCGTAAGATTACATAGGTAATTCACTGATCAGTTTTTACTTTATTGTAAAAAAAATATTTGATCCGCGTTTGTTATGTATGTATGAAGATGACATTTCACACGAAATTTTGTAAACAAACAAAATAGTAGCCCGGCAACGCGAGTGCTTACAACCGAGATGCGCTATGTCAGATTTGAATGATTTCGAGTAGGTGCAGAATAGGTGCCCGACCTTATTATTTAATTTTTTATTTTATATTATCAAAATATTGTTAAGTCTTTATAAAAGCACACGAAACCTTTATGTTTTAGCCAAAATGAACTAATTTATGTTTGATCACTTCAATTTTAATATTTGTATCTACTTTAAAAGTTCTCTTTGAATATTTTCTTCAAAACGTCATTATATTTATCATAAATTTAGTTGGTGCATCATGGTTATAAGACCTCAATGATAACGGGAATGCAATATTTGCTTTATTTGTTTAAAATTTCTATTATTAAAATGATAAACCAAAACAAAAAATGGACCAAAATATGAAGGGAGCATCTAATTGGACGGGAAAAAAACTTAAAAACAGTATATTTATTACAGAATCCGTTGTTGTACACTCGAAACCATTGTCAGTTGACATAAAATCCAACATGGCGGGCTAACATCTACAGAGATCACCTCGCAATCAATCGATATGGGTTAAACTACCTCGACGACGGCTTGATCGCAATTTTTTTACCGCTGAGCTCTTTTTTTCCACTGATCAGAGTTTTTAAATAAAGCAGTTATTGTTTATCGAAAAATTGAACACTCGAACAAATTTTCTGTCATAATACATGACTTGAACTACACAGGTGATGATGATTGTTCTGTTTGAACTAAATGTAGGTAGTATGTTCTTTGAAAGAACAAATAAGAATACTTGCAGGAAATTGCCTTGTGGCTAAATTTATCGTGCAATGACCTGGAGATAGATTATTATTGCTTTGTGTCTTTAGTTCAGACTATTACTAATTGCCTTCTGCAAACACATTCTTTGCAATGTATTGACACAAATTGTTGTTCGTATCGCTAATTAATATACAAATAATACATATGCCATATATATAAACAATACGAGTATTATAATCCAGCTACAAAGTCTAAAAAAAAAATCAATTGATATTCCGGTTTTATAGTTTGTGTATCTAACCTAGTCGGCTTCCAGTTATAATACACATTTTTTTTAAAAATATGAATCTGTGCTCACTCAAAGTGAACACAAATACACTCTTTGACTCTTTCACAGTAAACTACTTAAAGCTTGTGTCGTGAAAGGGGAAGATGGTCGGCACCTGGGATCGAGCCCACGACCTCCGCACGAAACAGTGCGAATGCCGGCGTCGTAACCGCTAGTCTACCAACCACTTCTATTAGACTAGCTTTTACGACAGACATTCTCCTGTGAACTTACTATGAATATTGAAATAGAATAATATGAAAGAATGATAAAAATGAATTTCAACCAATGTCATTCGAACTGATGCATCTTTTCTAAACCACATATTTTGCATCCGATTTCTGTCAATCGCACCAACTATTAAACAACTGACAAGTTTGTGTCAAACGACAATTTGATTTATAGACTTTTTACGTTTTAATTTATAAAAAATGCCCTTCAATGTTACCAATAGAAAAGTTAAAAGTTATGTTACCAATAGAAAAGATAAAAAAAAAAATCCGTCAATATCTGTGTCCCAATATTTTCAGGTTAAATAAAAGGTGGTCAGGAAAACAAATATTGTGTTATTGTATCGAAATTTTCATAGTAACTTTAATATAATATTTTATGTTTTTTGCTATCCATTATGAAATTTTCAATAATTATTCCACTATCCGGAGTGGAGAAGAATTCAATAAGCCAAGCATCATAAAAATCTGTTCAGCCGATTTCGAGTTGTACGTGTTCGCACTAACCCGACTTTATTTTATATCTTTAACAAAACAACGGAATTCAAATTCTGGTTAAATCTTAAAATAACGTCACATAATAATGGTGATGATCTATTGTCTGTTTCTCACAGACTAATAATACGAACCAAGCGTTTATACTTGAGTTTATACTTATAATATGCAAACACGGCTTTGAACACATTGCTATCGGGTTTAACACCTACATTATATGCAGCGGTGCATTTCTAGAAGTGAACAACTTGACTCAGTTACTTCTTGGTGCAGTTACTGTAATGGTTTAACTAACTTTCACTATCGCCGAGTGTTACTAAGAGGTCTTCACGTTAAGGTCATCCATCGTGCTTGTGTTTTGTTGGCGAGTGCTCCCAAATATGGAGTGTGGAGGGCCTTGGACTATACAACAAAAAATATCAACTTCATCATTCTCGCACGAATAAGCGGTTGACCGATAATTTCGATATAAAACCTTGTTAAGTTATTATTGTACACAGAAGTAAGACACCGGACATTGGAAGATTGTTTTTTTTTACTACTACTTCTTGTTTTGTTTGAAAAAAAATATTAATAAAATTAACGAATTGAACGTGCATTCTTGGTGGAATTATTTAAATACGGTAATTTAAGTAAAACAATTAATTTCTTACAAGCTGACCCATCGAACTTCGTCCCGCCTTAAAGTCGATAAAATATTGCTGGGTAACATAAGATAGCTAACATACATGACTACTACAAACACGATAAAAATCTGTTCAACCGGTCTGGAGTTATAAGTGTCCGCACTTATCATATTTTCTTTTCTATTATAGCTAGATGATAACAAATTGAAAAAAAAGTACTATCAAAAATGTTCGTACGTATCAATATTTTTAATTTCAATGGTGGTTAAACTGGTCACTTTACCGCCACCTGTGGAAACATAGAGAAAACATTGATCTATAGAATCTTTCTACCAAAATATCAATCTACCAGACATCTCCCTATTTCCCCAACAGATGGCGGTAATGTCCCCAACAGAAAAGCCGTTCCATACTTACTTTAATATTATATTTTACAAGGGCGTCGCCAGCCCAAGGCCTGGGGGGAGAAGAAGAAAATGGGTGAACATTATTACTTTAAACCATCAATTCTAGGATTGTGACCATGCACAGATTAGAGTGTCATATTATAAACAAGGCAGTATTAGTACCTAAGTATAATGAAACGCATTTTACTAGCGAAACAATTATTTGTAAGAAAATATCTACATGGATTCTCAGAATCCATTTCTCCACTACTTATCTATAGGTGTTTTTGGAATATCATTTCCGCTTTATTAGTACTTTTAATAGCCACCACAAATTGCAAACATTAATGGGTTTAAATAAACACAGGCCAACCCAAAAGGAAACAACGAATCTCCGGTATATTATTTTAAGTCATTTTTCGTGGAATATCTTTTTTTTGTAGATATTTATATTCAGTTTAAAATTTAAAAAAAATCGCTAAATTTGACGAATAAAATGGATGAATTTACTTGACTGGAATATAGATTCTGCCATATTATATATCTATTTTTTCCGCTACATATAATACCTTATTTTATTTGTTAAAATTGAGTTTTTGTAGTATTTATCGTTTAAATTATGCTTTCGGATTAAATTTTGCAAGCATTCCACTCCCACCAATAGATGTCAATAGATGCTACAATTTTATGCAACGAGCTATAATATACATTTGATAGAAAAGATGCGGAAAACATTGTTGAAATTCATTTTAGTGAATCTATGCTTACTCAAAAGTGGACACAAATTTAATTTTGGACATCTTTCACACTAAGCAAAGGCTTGTGCCGTGAAAGTGGAAACGGTCCGCACCTGCAACAACGACCTCCACTGTAATGTAATCTTGTTTTGAAATCTATATATTTTATAAAAGACGATTTTTTTTGTGTCGAATTAGAATCAGAATGTTCATAAAGGGAATGCGGTTTGATAATTTTACTCGTAAAAAACTACTTAATTTTTATACGTTCTATCAAAAAGTATGATTTGCGTAATTCCCGAATCACATTACTTTTATTTTGACCTCACTGGTGTGAATTGGGGCCGTATGAAGACTGCCAACACAAAATCTTTGATCTGTCATTCTCATCGTAAAGTTGTAATCCGATTTGCGGTTATCGTATCGTAGTAAAACACGCCGGCCATCCGCTAGTTATTTGTAAAATAATAGAACTACGTATAACCGAATACGATGTGATGTAGGCTGCACCGCTTCCAACTTACATAAATGGGGATGGATGGACTCACCAGCATGTGCATGTGGGATTACACAAACAATCGACCATCTGATTAACGAGTGCCCCATGTACGCATTTGAAAAAGGACTACAGGACTTGCACGCACTGACGGATGACGCGATCCAATGGCTTCGGTCTCTGGAGGTCAGATTGTGAGCGACCATAAGAAGAAGAAGAAGAACTACGTATAATTCAGTCCAAAGGTGCAAGTATACTTAACGAACAAAGAGCCAGAGCACAGCATCGTTGATACTGGACACCATGTAAATAACAACTTATTAGTAGGCGATGACGGTTTTTTCTGGTTATTATTTCCTTGGTGACCATATCAACGATTAGGATAACATTATACTATATTTTCAAGCTCTGATAGGTCTTTGTTCGTTTGGTATAAATGCACCTTTATGTAATGTAGTTTTAGATATATTTTTATCATTTAGGAATATTGAAGATCGAAAGGCAGCGTTAAAGTGACGATAGGCCGGTAATATCGCTGGATTGGAGGATAAATCTACAAAACGCCTCCTTTTCTGGCGCCCTAGGGCTAGTGTTAGAAATTCTGGCCTTCCACAGCTTCAACATAGGGACGACATAGAAAGAATCGTCGGCGTGGAAGAGTCTGGAGGAGGGCTGTGTCCAGGAGTGGACTAATACAGGCTGAGAAGGAAGATCGAGTTTATGTTCTTTGTTACTAGTTAGGTTTGGATTTTCCTGTTAAAATGAATCATGATATAGCGTGGGTAAAACAAGTATTAAGTTAGTCGAACCAAAAATATCAAGAAACCGTTGCACGTATTGATGCTTTTTTTTTTGCATAACAACAAATCAATTTTATTGCAGATCTATAAAACAGATGGCGTTTACGATGAAGATCCATCCTATTCTTTCATCGCACGGTCGAATAAAATGATCCAAGCTACCTTGTGGAGCCGTATGATTATTTACCTATTGACCTAGTAATCATATAATGTAGAAATACCTGCCCAGTGTGTGTGTATGTAGTACATAGTGGTTCAGTGGAGACCTCGCCAATGCCATTTATGGACCGCTTTTATCCGAGGTGGTTAACCGTGTGGTTAACTATCATAGTTATAGCCTTATTCAGTAAACTATATATGGTTATTATTTTGCTATGTATTTTTTAATCCAGGCTGTCTCTCTTGGTCCTTGGTTCTGGTGATCTTGGTACTAAACTAAAGAAAGCTAAATTTTTATGTTTTATTAATCCTGATAAACTTCTGTGAAAAATTATTTCACTGTTTTTACTTTGCTGTCCTCATCTACCTACAGTGTAATGTTCTTCGTTTCTGCCTCATGGAGTGCTGTATTTCTTGGTTTCTGGTTGTCTGCTTCCCATCGCTCTCCCTTTAGAACATAATGAAATGCCAAATTTGGTGCTCTTGAGCTATTCATTCTTTGATCATGCTGGAATCGATATTGGCGCCGCTGGCTGTCGCCCCTATCTCACCGCCTTGTGCTGTCGTGTTTCATACATGCTTTACCAGAGACTTTTCAGAAATTGCTCGCTGCTTTCTTACCTCAGCCCTTATAAGCATGCTCTTTGTTTTTCTGGGTCTGCCTCTTTTATTTTTGGTATTTTGAAGACAAAAGACGACCGTTTTGAATTTTTTTCTGCCATAATTTTTATTAAAAAAAGAAATACTTACCAAAAACTTTTTTCATATTATTTTTTTAAATATCAATTCGTTTGATAGAAAGCCTCTGAATTTGGTTTATAAAATCAAGTATAGAGACCAAATTTTCCTACCTAAAAAAAATGTTAATACCTACCCATCAATGTAAAAAATTCATAATAATGCTGTTGTATCTTTAAATAAAAAAATAAATAAATCATATTCTTAGTCTCCAACGACGATGAAGACTTGTCTGACCTATGGAACTAATCTGGATATTTGAGATTCTTTTTATTAATTTACTGAAATAACTTCACCAAAAAATTCACGTCCAATTATTCATTTATACTTATTATAAAATAACTTTTTTTTTATTTAAACGATCGAATACTTTACGTAAAACGAGAATACGTTAAATAAGCACACATGTGTACATCGAAGGGGTAATTATTGTGTGATCTTTAAAAAAAATATAATATCGCGTCTCATACATACATGTAATATACTTACTTAGTATTATTTTGGACACTTGACTTGTCTTGTGTTGAAACCGGCCGGTGTTGTCCAATTTACCTCGCAGACAGTCAACTATAGGACACTTGAAATGGCGGTCAACTGGATGCGTATCATTTCTACCGTGAATAAATAAAAATAAATAAATAATCGTGTTTCGTTTTATCGAATAATTCGATGATGGTGTTGTAATGTTTGTTTTGGTGCAAAACTGTTAAATTAAAAGTGAATTTGTGTTGAAACGTTTTGTGATTTTTTTAAAGGTACTGTGTCTTTTATTTCTAAAAATATGTTCAAATGTTTTTATTACATTTATTGATGACTAGATCCAATTCTTCTTCTTCTTTTTGTCTTTCTTCTCATGTTTGAGGGTCATGACTAGAGATTGGCACTATAACGATAGCTGATAAAAATATTAGATGAATAAAAAAAACACCTCCAACGTTATTCATGTTTAACCTACCCCTATTTTTTGTGACAGATAATATTAGTTGACTGAGTTGACTTAAGGCTCGCGCTCATTATACGGAATGAAGTTGTGGAAATGACCTTTTTTTAGGAAAAGTTAACTCTTCAGATACCATATTTTGTAAATGACCCTTTTTTAGGAAAGCTACGTTTCTAGATGCCAAATCTTCATTTAGGTTTGTAAAATAAAAAAGCTTTAAGCTTTTAATATTAACGTTATTTTCAATTAACTACTATTATAAAGTTTTTTAATTTAAGCCGTTGGTCCTACCTCTAGTCATGGCCATTTGTCTTCGTTCCATAATGTCCACAAAATATCTTTCTTCAACTTACCATAAACAATGTCCTTCGTTTCGCTTAAGCAACATTTTATCCCCACCTCCACCTATCAAATGACTTGAAACTGTATTTGAAGTTTCTTCTCAAATCTGACGTGCCGGTTGATTAAGAGAAATACCGTCGTAGAAAAAAATAAACATAATTTGATTAAACGGAGCAACCAGTAAGAGCGAATTTGCTTATGAAGAAGACAAAGCCATAATTTTTTAAAACTTACACTTTTGTCTTGCGTGTTTTGGGGACGTCCATTAATCATGTGATGTTTTTTTTGCAACTTTTATAACCCCCCCCCCTCCTTATTGGTAATATTTGGTGATGTTGTTTCAGATTACCCTGCCTCCGAAAATCAAGTGTTCGTTTCTAGTAGGTAGAAAGAATAAAGAAACTTATGATTTTAATTTTCGTTAATTTTTTTAATTTCTGTGCAATTATTTTTCTTTAAATTCATCAGAAAAATAAATGCACGTGATTTTCTCAGTAGACCCCCCTCCGTCTACGTAATCTTTCGTGATTTTTTTCCAGACCCCCTCTCTCCCTTTTGGGCTCACGTGATTAATGGACGCCCCCTTAGCGCTAGCGATGAGCACTTCTTCTGTATGTTGATTGTTTGATCTGTGCCTATATAAAACCTCTAATTTTAATGAATGGTGTAATGTTTTACAACATTTTTATAAATTCGTATCAGATAAACTTAACCCATACTAAAACAATAAATTTCAAAAGAAACAGTTATTTAAATTCACTCAAATAGTTGAAAGAACCCAAATTGAGTATTTTTTTAAAAAATGAAGCTGTTAAATAACAAAAAAAAACTTTAATGGATTTCTGCAGTACCTAACATCAGTAATTTTAGCGTAGTAATGTCGAGTAAATTTTTTAAACCAAAAGTCAATATCGCGAATTTGCTATCTTTTAATCATTGGTGAAACCTTTTAAAATGAACTAAACTTCGAACTCCGATCGGGAATCGATCCTGGGCCGCTTTTTTAATAACAAATATATTCAGTTTATTAGATACTCATTTATTTGTGTTACTCACTTATAAATAATCCGCACACGTAGCATCACTTTTTGCAACTTAAGAGATCCGTAAAAAATCACATGTCAGTTAAAAGTCATAGAAGTATGCCTTCAATTTGCGTCTACTTTTTTCGTAGTCTGTTTACAGAATCGACTTTATCTGGAAATTCATTTGAACACGTCCTTCAAGATGCATACCAAGCGTGTTAAATTTGCTCTTCGTATATTTCAAAATTATAATTTATCACGTTAATAATTTTTATTATCGCCCATACTCTCAAGCTGTGTCGTTTGACATTTATTGCAACTAAAAATAAAATTTCAATAAGGTCCTGATCTTAATAAAGTCGAGTTTGTGTAGCCTTTTTAAAAGTATTTTAATGCGCTTTCTTTCAGTATTATGTATTACTAGCTGAACCGTCCAACTTCATCCCGCCTCAGATTCAATTAACATTGTTAGTTGATGGCGATATACCATGTTAACATTATCAATTCTATTTTTTTCATTGGAAAGGCAGTTCTAGTTAATTCATTTAATCAATATAATCAATATGTCATGTCAAATGTCAATTGTATTACGGAAAGAAACACAACGAAGCTGCGGACATACCAACACAACATTCACACATACGACTGCACGGTGAGATGGCAGGATAGGTACCCGCGCAATAATAATTATTTGAACTATTGACAATGAAAACTACAGAATGTAATGCCGGACTTAAACCGGCTTAACCCTCTTGTTTTTCTTCGAGATTATATGAAACAGCATTCGCCTCCTTATTCAAATTGAAAAATGGGAGAGTGGGTTAGGTGGGAAATTTTATATGGGTTATAGACATTTAGTAATGCCAAAAAAGAGAAAATTGTGACTGTGGACAAGCAAAACAGACCGCGCTTAACATTTTGCACGATTGTTCCCTTCGCTCTTTCCCCGGTACCATGGAGAATGCCGCCTGCCTGTACCCAGATTTTAACGAGTGGATGGTGGCGTTGGATAATAGTCTTTTACGCTCTGACAAAAATTCGTCGACTTGTCAAACGATAAATAAATACATAATAAGAAAATTACCAAAAATAATATCAAAACATAAATAGAAAGATAAATCTGAATAGGGACATGGGACTCACCTGGTGGATTGAAATAAACTATAAGACCTCTTCTATACGTACCAAAAATCGATCAAATTGTTTCGGAAAAGTACGCTAACAAACGTTGTGACACGATTTTTTTTTATATATACGATTCTTCTTGCGCCGTTTGTTCGCTGTAAGATTTTACACTCGCCGGTTTATAGTCGTACTTGAAATCATAAATATGTCCACCCACAAAAACTAGTCGTAAGAGGAAACAAGTTGTGTCTAAGGAACGCGTTTTTAAGTTGTTTTAAATATCCACCAGCTGGTGCTATGGCAGGAAAATTATTTTCAATTTAACTCTGATATTATGAAATATTTTTTTGTGACAATGTTTATTTCGTCTTCGACAACGTAGCCGATGTTTATTCTTCGTCAGATCATAAGTTTTTGTGTTTTAGAGACCATCTCATTTAGCAAGGAATCAAATTCTCTAATAAATGTTGCAGCAGGTAACTGACGTGGTACGACGCTTTCGATTAGGTGCTCTTTTAGGATGCGTTTTCAACCATCAAGAAAGAATGCTGTATTTCTAGCTCTGACTCTTTGTGTTCTTTTGGTGTAAGTGCACACTTAGATGAAAATTTACCCGACAGAAGTTGTCTTCTCTTAACTATGAATATTGAATTCGAATTTGACATATAAAGATTACTTAATGGCATTTTCGTATTCAACTAATATGATCGTAACCAACCGATTGATGCATCTGTTTTAAACGATGTTACGGGTCACATTCTGTCAATCGCACCAAATATCAAACAAATGGTAGATATCAAACGCCAATTTATATAAAAAAAGTTAAAAAAGTTTAAGTATTTATTTTTATTAACAGAACACTGAAAAATACAAACAAAAAATTCATCAAATCATCTCTATAGTGCTTCAACAACAGGCATCTCTCGCACAGCTGTTGTGCATAGTTAGATTTTTTTTTTTATTTCATAAAAACCTTTTGAAATTATGAATCTTCTCCATTACGGGAGTCTTGGACATGTTCAACAATGTCATCCCCAATAGTTCGATAATAGATTTCGTATACTATACCCCACTCCAAGGCAGCGGTAAAAGTGGTCTGTACCGACCGGCTGCGTTATCCTGATGGGTGGTACTAGAGCGCTCCTCTCAAATGACTATCATTCAACATCCTTAACACGTGTCTTTGTATCAGAAGTGGAAATCGCGTGTTTAAACTCATTAAAACAGTATAAAGTACATGAATATGGTAATGGCAGGACCATCTGTGTGGTCAGGTGACCATGTTTACATAGAAATGTTTTTATTCACTCCATTTTATTACGTAATGCGCGTCTACACCCACACACTACGGCCCGAAGGTTGTGCGCAAGTGAGGTGGAAGGCTGTACTCAACCGCTGCCAACTTAACGCTAAACTCAATCACAGTCTGTGGATTATTTGCCTGTTGATCCATCTTGATCTATCAACCCGTTTGTCACCAGCACTGCTTTTTGATTCAAATATTTTTTTAGTTAGGTATTTCGTAATTTTTACTTCTTCAATATTCTTGGATCTGGGTATCTACGTGCCAAGACAATGAAAAAAATCTCCTAAAAGATGGATGGTTTTTCTCTTATGTTAACCTCTTTTAAGATCTAGAATTTCTGTGTTCAATACTTATTCAAAGTTGCTGGTTGCATGGTGGGCGATGCACTAAGACCTATGATGAGATCCAACAACGTCTCACTGCTAAGCTAAGAAACTAGTCCATTACGCCATCCATCAATGATGTATGTGAGTGAAACGTGGACATGGACGAAAAAAGAAGAATGTAGTATAAATGCAGTAAAGATGAGAGCTCTACGAAGAATATGTGAAAAGACTCTGTGGGATATCGAAAGGAATAATAATATAAGGAAAGAATGTGTTATGGAAGTTAGTGTTGTGACGAAGATGAAAGTCAATTAGTTGAGATGGTTCTAGAAAGAATGGATGAAACAGAATGACAAAGAGAATTTATAAGTCTGATAGGAAAGGTGTAAGAAGGCATGGCCGACTGAGAATGACGTAGATCGAGCACATCTATTCCATCCTCAAGGTAGGCTAGGTCAGAAGTAAGAGAAACAGGAGAAGTTGTATGAGAAATGGTATATCGGTGGAAGAAGCGAAAGAAGTGTGCTTGGATAGAAAGGAGTGGATGTCCGTTCTCTCCACCAACATAAAAAAATAGCAAAAGAATGTGTTCATAATCCTTTTAAAAAGCGAGTAGATACCTAGTTTATAAAGAAAATATATTATTATGAGATATATTCATAATACCACATGAAATCAAATTGAAAACAATTTGCCTACGTAATATTCACATGAAAAGCTTCACAATTTTTTTTTCTTTGAGATGTTATGTTTGAGATCTTAAACTGATGAGGTATTTTTGTATACGATAGTGAAATGAACTTGCAGTTAATGGGTTAAGTCAACCATTTGTCTTTGAACAATGTGTTATTGTCAATGGATGGATGATTTGTACCATCTTGTCTTGAGGTCGTATGGTAAACATGTTCGTCTGTGGATTTCAACGTAGGTTGATCTTAATTAAAATTCCTTGCTGCGGTATGCATGCGTAGGTACTGAGCAGGTATTTGCGTTTCGGAAACGGCCCAGGTTTAATCGAATTTAGGCCGTTAAATTTATTTATTTATCCGCTACTAAAACTTCAAATTGTTTCATTGATAAAATTCACTGATAGCATGGCATAAAGTGCCATCAATACCTCATCGAAAAATACTTAATAGTTATTCAATAAAAATAAGTTAGAATGACGTCTTTATAATTTCTTTGTTTTTTTAGATTAATTAGCCATTTTACAGTTCTTCTTATTACAGTATCCCCGAGTTTAAGATGTCCCGACGATGACGGCCCGCTATAGTCAAATTGTAACTTTCTTCTTCTTATCTTTCATCTAGTTTTTACCTTCTTCAATCTCCATCCACGTCGCTCTATCTTGGACAGTCTGGATTCAGTTGACAACAACGTGCTTCTCGAGGTGGTCTCTCTATCGTTGCTGTTGTCTCCTTGAATTCCTCGGTCGTCAGGTTTCGATAATCTTAGAACACTTTTCGCCTAGATCTTTAGCCATGGTTATGCCTTAAATTTCAGAACGTTGTCCGAAATATAACACCACGACATGCCCACCGCTGTTTGAGTGATGCAATACGTTTGGCAATATCTGTGTCTGTTTTCTCCGAATGTAAGTATATTTTCGTTCAGCATGACTTTTTTCATGAATCTTTATCTATTACCTTTATCGTTTCAATGCTCGAGAGCTGTCACTGTTTTTAAGCCATGTGTTGCAACCAATACTACACACATCTCATAAATTAAGTACATACATACATACATTCTCCCTTGAGGTCTCCCACACACCACAAGCCAGCCCGTAGGAGACCAATCCGCAGCATACTCGACCCGCACGAAACCAACCCCCTAGTCTGATCAAAGCAACCAAACCAAAAGTCGGCCCCACACTAATCAAGCCCGCCGCGGACCTCCCCCCCCCCCCAAACCAACCCACAATACAGGGGGCCTGAGCCCCACTAAGGAGCATAGGGAGGCACAAGAGCTCTCCATTGCGCTGAATCATGCGCCTTTACAGGGAGGACACCACTTGTCTGAACTCCGCTGATGGCACCCAGGCGTCCGAGGCTTATTTCTTGTGCCTTTGCTGACCTTTGGGGGTTTAAGGACGTGAGATGGTCAATCTCACGGCCCCGATTTGATTTTTCGATTTCCTGCCTCTTACAGGATGCTCGAAAAACCAGCAAAAGAGCAGAGGTGCTACTCTTAGCCGGCAACCTCACGGCCCAAATTAGGTAAGTACGCTCGAGGTAAATTGAAAAATTTACCATTTAAAAATTGGCCAACGCTTGGTTTAACGCCTTTATGTTGCGAATATTACGTAGGTTGATAGAAAAAAAGTCGAATTTACATATGGCTAAGTGAGGTTCACTTATTTTGAAAACAAAACATTTTTGTTATGTACAGCTTTCACATAAGCTTGTACTGTGAAAGAAAATTACCTGGGATCGAACCCACAGTTTCCAGTAGGTACTTTCGCAGCAACAAAATCGGCGTTAGATATTTAAGAAAAAGTTGTGCGCAGTTTCATGTGTTTGTTTATGTTTTGCTTTTGTTTTAAACATCGAGTGAGTAATGCGCTACGATTGTTTCTTACATCGACTCAATATGGTTTACGGCGATATTACTGCAATATGGCGGAGTTCATTTTGATTTTCAACGTAACCGATTGACATAAATACATAATTGCTAATCTGCATTGTAACAATAATATGTTGTTTGTTTTACAAACCTGCATACTCTTATCACGCAGACCATAAAATATGGGACAACCAGCGAGAAGTGATAATAATTGTGCTTAACCCTTATTGTTAAGCATGCAAGATATTGCAATTTCTGATAGCCATAATAGGTTTATAATGTGTATAGCAGCTTTGGACTTGGGCGCTGATTTTGGACCGAGTCGCTAAGGCTTTATTCTCGGCACATGTTTAGCTGTGCGTTCAATTTGAAGGATACTGGTTGATTGGTAAAAAAAATTAGGCATGTTTTTGCTACATACGTTTTCTTCTCATAGTATGTCAGATAGTTCCAAGGTGTGCTTTAACTGTAAGGAAACCAATCCATTTTATAATGTTCAGCAGCCATGGTAACTGCTTTTTTCGAACCCTTCTGCGACTTTTGATCATAACTTCAGTATCAGGTGGAAGAGGTGTATCCCAAATTAATGTTTAAATATTTCGAATACTTTGCCTGTGACAGAAATTCTCTCAATACTTTTGATTTCTGAAGCTCGAATTAACCATTGGCGAAGGAATTTTCGATGTAATTACATCACAAAAACCTTAACCATGTTGCTAAATATTTCCTTATATAATTCTTAATAGAGCATGTTTCAAAAGTAAATAAAATAATAATACGTAGGTACCAGTGGTCGACCAATTCGACTATAAATTATTTAGATTTTAAGGTAGAACTTTAAAGGTTCCATTGTCAAAATTTTCGTTCAAAAACAATGACATAGATACGTCAAATTTGAAATGTTGATATGTACAAAGTTTTTCTATTATTATTTAAGACAAACAATATTTATCTATTCTCCATTTGACCACAGATAAACAAAAAAAATATACGTCTGTTTCAATGTCAAAAACATCGAAGTTTAAGTGAGTATCAAATACATAACATTACATTAGTGTTTATAATGTTTCTTTTATTGATTTAATGATTTTTTTATGCACAATTAAAAAAAATATACTAACATTCGCCACTCCTTCTCTATATAAACTAAGTGTGTGAAATTTCATACTCCTCCGTCTGCGCAATTATTAGTGTAAAAATTTTCACACAAAGGTTTTCCTTCACGTATTACATATATGTAGACATTTTTGACCTCAACTGAAGGGAATGTAGAGTGACAGCGACAGTAAAAAATCCTTTTGAAAGATACATACATGGTGCTTTTTCAACTCCATTTTGATTTGTGACACATGCTTATCAACTCGTTAAATATTTTGAGAAAATTTCAAGAAACACCGCATCAATTTGAAACTAATGTAGCCTTAAGCTATACACGACCTCCATTCTACATACTGACTAATTATATGTTACGTCTTGTTGATATTTTTAACGAATCTTCAGTGTTACTGGCACGACACACTTCCAGTTATATAATAGTGACTCTTGTGTAATCGATATTTCCATATAAATCATTAACGCAAAAATCAAATTAAAACATTAAAAAGCATCCTTTCTAATTTATTATTTTATTTTAACTCTCGTCCTAAGGCTTCTTTAGAGTACTTGGATTCGTCAATATTTGTACATTTCTTTTTACATATTTGGCATAAAAATGATAAAAAAAAATACGAAAGGAAGCAAAGCAGACACAAAACAAAATCGAAAGACAGATCAAAGCAGAACAGAACAAATTCAAAATCAATCGGCGAAGCTGAAAAGGTTTAAAGGGCCCTTTCAGCCTCCCGAGTCAGCAAATAGGTAATATGGAGGACAGGCAAGAGAAGCAGCCATACCGATTTTCAATAGCCATGCGAGGTGCATTTAAAGAAGAAGAATACAATGGGGAATACTAAATTCATTCATCTGCTCAGGGCGTTTCTATAATAAATAATTGCTCCCTATTATTAAATGGGGTTACTTTGCGGAAAGCATGCGAAAGTCAGGTTTAATTCTTATTTTGTGAGTGCCAAATCGGGTTAACTCGACCAAAATGGCAAGAACGGATTCCTTGACATGAGTTAACTCGACCAAAATGGCAAGAACGGATTCCTTGGCATGAGTTAACTCGACCAAAATGGCAAGAACGGATTCCTTGACATGAGTTAACTCGACCAAAATGGCAAGAACGGATTCCTTGGCATGAGTTAACTCGACCAAAATGGCAAGAACGGACATGAGTTATTAACATTCCTTGGCATGAGTTAACCAAAGTGGTTTTCCGTTACCGTTTACCTTCATTTTTGACCATTTATTTCACGCTCAAATCCCTTAAAGGCTAGACAGAGGGATAGATTCATCAGTCTACAAATTCTCATACAACATTCTTTATCAATTAATCTGGGATGATCCAAAGCGCAAATAATTAACTTTTCTACATCTTTCAAAGCGCAAATAATTAACTTTTCAAATCAATTAACTTTTCTACATCTTTCAAAGCGCAAATAATTAACTTTTCAAATCAATTAACTTTTCTACATCTTTCAAAGCGCAAATAATTAACTTTTCAAATCAATTAACTTTTCTATATCTTGCAAAGCTTGTGGCGTGAATGAGGAAGATGGTCACCACTGGTGATCGAACCCACGACTTTCTCATCACCACATCATTGTCCAGTCTTTGAGCTTAACCAAACCACCAAGTTCAATTCATCCACACATTTTCAAGAGAACCTGCATTTTACATTATCTTCTATATTATAAAAATGGAGAGGTATTTTGCGTGGTCATCGCATCACGCCTAAACGGCTGGACCGATTACGCTAATTCTTTTTTTGTCGTGTCGGTTTTTTTCAGAAGAATGTTCTTACGAAAGGAAATAGCGTGAAAAAATAGAAAATAAAGAAAACTCTACAAAGGCAACCTTATTAGTACTTTTTACCATATAATTTATATTCCAATTTTGAAATTTTGACAGGATCTATCAACTGTTAGATAGTTGGTGCGATTGACAGAATGCGGATGGAATATACATGGTTTAAAACAGACGCATCGGTCGGAATCACATTGGTCAAACGATAATAATTAATTCATCCCCATACAAATTCGAATTCAATATTCATAGTTAGGAACGCAGGGCAACGTCTGTCGGGAAAGCTAGATGATTATAATTTTCCTTTTTTTCTGATCACACAATTATTTAAACTTATCAAATAAAGGCATCCCTTGGATAGCGTTTGGAGTCCGCTCTTTCTAACGTTCTTCATTTTAATACCTATAACCAAAAAAAAAACGAGGTATTTTTTTATTTATTTAACCTCTGGGGGGTAGTATTTCATGTACAAAGTGAAAACTAGTTTGAGGCTACCGTTGAAATTATTAAGAATATAATATTAGCATAATGCCCCAACATTAGCTTCGACTACTCATCGACATTGGTTGATCTCTTATTTTCTTGTTGGTTTATCATGGGCGAATGAATGTATGTAATAAACAACAATTTTAATATTTTATAGCTAGCAAAATCATGTTCCGTTATAAACATCGTGTGTGCTCTGTTTTATACTGTGCCTTCCCCTTAGGGGATGCGTCGCTATTATAAATAAAAAGCATGTTTCAATTTAGAGCTAATTGGTAGGATAACATTGAGTTGTTTTTACATACTGGTACCGCAGTGTAGACCCTCCCATGTTTTGATTTAATTCTTTGAAATAGGAACTGAGAGATGTGGATATGAGGTGATTGAGTTTGGGTAATTTTTTGCTTACATATTATACTCTTTCTAGTGGATCCCGAGATTATTCATTTCTTTTAAAGTCGACTAGGAAGAAAAGTATTGAAGATCAGCACTTGAGCAAGAAAAGTTTCTCTACCCTTTTTGTCATAAAAGGGTTGATTCTAACAAGTTTTAGATTTATTAAACTTATTTGAAATTAAAATAATTTAAATAAAAGAATTTATTTGTTATTCAATTTATTTTTTATTAACTGAATTTATTTGTTATTCAATTTATTTATTATTAACAAATCAATTGTTTTATTTAAATTATTTTATTTAAATAATTCCACCAAGAATGCACGTTCAATTCGGTAATTTTATTATTTGAAATTATATACTACCCAAACATTTTTCAAACCTTGTTCTTTATAAATTTGTAAAGTCGGCAATGAAATTTGCTTACGTTTTGGTCGAGTAACATTTTTGATATATTTAGAGCTCGAATAAGTGTATTTTTATTTTTTTTATTTATTTAGGTAAACAGTCAGTCATTAACAATACATACATATTAAAACAGGTATTATAACAATAAGTGGACCAATTAAGACATACACTATTGATGGTGCTACTTGCCCAAAACAAATAGAACAATATTAATCTACTCGAATACTTCTTGACTAAATTTTTGGTGACGTTTAGTGACTAAAATACCAATATAGTTGGAGCTAGATCAAGAAGACTTCTTGTAGTCTTGAATGATTTTTTAGGTATCCACAAAAAGATATAAGTACTAAATTGATTTTGCAGTATCCTTCGATTATTATAGGTACGTGTTTTATGATGGCAACATTTGAATTTATTTTAAGCGCTCGTGTAGTTACTCCGGGACTGGAAACAGGATATTGAAAAAAAGAAAAAAAACTGGGCATATTATAAATCAAAGTCGCCATCTCTAGGAAGACGTATATTATAATTATTATCGACCGCAAACTCCAAGGAATATCTCTTTTAAATGTTGACAAATACGCTCCTCCCATAATGCGGATGGACTTAAAAATATATAATTTATTTTGATTTAGTGCGACTTAAGACGATTCTATAATATTATTGTTATAATATCAAACAAACACATGAGATATAATTTAGTATTTTTGCATTTTGTCTATGGATTCATTTCGCTTGAGGCTTAAAACTGCCTCACGCCATCTCTAAAACGTCAAACATACAATCCCTGGACAGCTCTAAGGCATCATTAAATAAATAAAAACGTCGCTATTTTAATCAACCTTTCGAGATCTTATTTTTCTATGTGTTCTCTCCAAAAACGTCTTCATTACCATCCTACCCCAAAACCCCATCGTACAAAATACTCAAAACGTAAATAATTCTCCTAATAATTTATTATTAGGATTAATTACCTGATATAATTAGGATTTCTAACACAGCCTCGGAATGCTTTTCCTGCAATGGGGCGGAGAGTCTCTATTAGGCGTTCTTTGTCAAGGACCAATACACCCCTTGGTGCGATAGGCCTGATGGAAATCTTATTTATTGCTCCTAAACTAACTAAAAATAAGAAAATTTGCTTTTTTGTGCTTCTTTTTCAACTTGTTTTAGGCCCGTTGGCGTTTAATGTATACACGATGTAACAGCAGTAGTGAAAAACCCAAAGCAAGGAGGTAGAGGACCTCAATACCTATCAATGTAACCCCCATGTATGCTCAGCGATATTGAGTGGTTCAAAAGTTATTTTGAATAAATTCCGGGTTTCAGACTTAAAATACAGAACTGTGGCCAAACCATTGCTTTTAAGATATTATTTTTTTCCTTTACATTTCCATAATATCTTTGTAAGTCAGTACCTACAAGTACATCGGGTACGTTTAGTTTAATTTTTTTTTTCCTAAATTGTTCTTCCAAGCTAAATAATTATTCCACCAACTTACAACAGCTCGTATTGCGCTCAAAAACGTAAATTTGAACCACCCAATATCGCTGAACATACATGGGATGGGGGTTAAATGGATAGGTATTGACGTTCTCTACCTCCCTGCTTCGGGTTATCTACTATCGCTGTTACAACGTGTATACCTACCTACTACATTTTGTCTTCTGTGATGTGGATTTTAAATAGCTCCCAAAAATGAAAGATCATCATGAAGTTCAGCTGTGATAATTGCTGTTTTTTTTTCATTGTTTTCTTTGAGGTTGTCAATAATTTGGCAGTGGACTGTACGGTCCGATTTAGAATATAATCTTAAATTTCTTTAAGAAATACAATCTTTACTTACAAATATACCTACCTGTTATGATAATGCCTATATTTTTTTTTCGTATTTTGAAGATGGTAATTTGACGCCCATTCTATGTTATAACGTATTGTGTTTCGATTTGGTTATTTTTTTTTATATACAAATCGCCCGGAGAACTTTGACGAAAATCGGCACGCCAGTTCCAAATTCACTGAATATTAGAATAATTTTCGATGGTAACAACAACTAACTAGTAACAATGAAGTTGTTTACTTTGTAACACTATTTGGGTCGCATCGGTGGTTTAGTTATGTAGAGCGCATATTTTGAACAAGATTCCCCAGGTAGGTGTCTCCGTCGGGACAAAATTTGAGATGTTCTATAAAACCGACAATATAAATAATTGATCTTTAAAAAAAATATGTTGAAAACAAAATGATGGAATTCAAATTTAGAGTGAAAGTAAAAAATTGAAATAAAGACACCTATGCATTGTCGTATTTATTAAACTTTCCCGACAGGCGTTGGCGTGTGGTCCTCCCAGCTATGGTAAAATCCAACCCAATGATAAAATAATTACCATTTATCCAGGGTAATTCCGATCGGTGCACCTGTTATAAACTATTTGTTTATTTTATTTTAATCTGTTAAATATCAGTGCAATAGACTTAACAGCTTCAAAAAGCCTTTGCGTCTATCACACTTACAAGAAAATACAATTATTTGCATCCGCATTCTGTAAATCGTACGTACTATCAAACAACTGACAGTTTCTGTCAATTGCCAATTCTATCTTAAAATTAGAATAAATTATACTATAAAAATCATTAGGAATGTTAACTACTAAAAAAAAATGTGATTTTTTTTTAACGTTTCTCACAACTTTCTTAATTTTTTAATTCATAAGAACCTCCTCCTGACAAAAGCAAACACTACAAAAATAGAATTGCAAAGCGATGTTTGTCCACCTTTTCACATATGATTAAATTTGAAGACCGAGCGAAATAGGGCTCCACTTGTATACCTATATAGAGAAAATATAGGTATTCAAATCATTCAATTCGAATTCATTTCATTTGTTCTAAATTTGAAATTTGAATCTATTCGTCATTATACCGCGATATTGTTATGGTAGCATTTTGACTTTTACAAATCATAGACAAAATTGATATTTAACAATCCATCGACATGACATAACGAACATTAGAATATTCGCCCGACGATTGACCGAGCGAAATAGGGCTCCATTTGTATACCTATATAGAGAAAATATATTTATTCAAATCATTCAATTCGAATTCATTTCATTTGTTCTAAATTTGAAATTTGAATATATTCGTCATTATACCGCGATATTGTTATGGTGGCATTTTGACTTTTACAAATCACAGACAAAATTGATATTTAACAATCCATCGACATGACATAACGAACATTAGAATGTTCGCCCGACGATTGACCGAGCGAAATAGGGCTCCATTTGTTTACCTATATAGAGAAAATATATTTATTCAAATCATTCAATTCGAATTCATTTCATTTGTTCTAAATTTGAAATTTGAATCTATTCGTCATTATACCGCTATATTGTTATGGTAACATTTTGACCACAGACAAATCATAGACAAAATTGATATTTAACAATCCATCGACATGACATAACGAACATTAGAATGTTCGCCCGACGATTGATCTAATTACAATAAAAAATATCCACGAGGTCTACGAATTACAATGTTCCGACATATTATTGTTTCGGATGGAGTTTCTAGTCTTGTAATTACGGCGATTCGGCGTGGGAGACAAAAATCACACGTAGGCGCTTTTGTAGATCATAGAGAGATTACGTGTATTCGCTTGGCGTTTGACGTAACGACTTGAAGTTTGCAATAAATCATTGCTGGTTAGTTTTTTTTTTCTTTTTTTCTAACATTATATAATACTTCTTGTCAATCTAGGTTAAAAAAAGCTACAAGCTTTTCTTATTTTGCAATATAATATGTGTTTGAGCTGTACCTGCTAAGTGTAGTTCTGTTTTTTTCAATCAGGCTTAGGAATCTACAAAGTTAAAATTTTGCTAACGTTACTGAATTATCATATATGATTAGTTACTAATTTCTGATACTAACATTACGCCAATTGTGTTGGATCAATACTGAAATATTATTGTCACTGTTATTTCGAAGGCTGGCTTACTTACTGTGATCACTTTACGTTAACAACGTTGGCCATTATGTGGGAAATTTTAGATTAGTCAGTAGTTACTGATATTATACAGATGATTTATATAGATAAGATATATAGATAAGACCATTTTTGGAACTTACTGTGGCTACTCAGAATACAAATAGGGTGCTTCCTTTTTTCAGGAATTATTAAAATACCAATTTTTTTGGCAAGTCCCAAAAATTTACCTGCTTGCCTACAAGGCTATTGTATTAAGGTATTAATTAGAATTATTCAGGAATAAAGAATTTCTATTTCTGAAAGGGACGTGATAAAAAAAGTTATAGACCATCAATTCCAAAGAACCGTTTCGAAAAAAAAATTTCATAATCACAGTTTTAAAAATATTAACAAAAAAAATTGAGTTCTTCAAATCTCATAAACACATTTTACTAATTAAATAATATCCTCTTTCAAATGGTGTATGTTCTAAGTGTATTAAAAAATTCTCAAGTGAATTAAAACAATAAAAATGTTCGAAAGTTGAGGTCCTTACGAACAGAGTTCGAAGTTTAAAACTCTTGATTGCTTAAAACTTGCTTAAAATTTTCAATTAATTGATTTTATCTTAGACAAGCGTAAATACATAACTGAATTATTATGTAGATTTGACTAAAATAGCGTGATAAGGCCAAATATAGATAATGCAAATGGTTACCTACATTTGTGAATCTAACAATATTTGAAAAAATGCTGTGATTCAATACTAAGTTTGCGAACATCGTTTTTTTTTGTATACATAATAGCAAGCTAGCTATTATAAGTGGATAAATATTTTTCGCAAATACGTAAGCGCTATTACGCCGAACAAAAATTTGATTTGATAAATAATAATATGATAGCTTATTGCCATAATTTTCCAAAGAATTTAGAATCATAAACGACCCATAGTGTACCTACCTATCATCAGTAGACGAATCTAAATGCCATGAGAAAGTATTGCAACGTCTTGTTATGTTATGATTCGTGGGTAGGTACACCTAATATTCTACTCTTGATGTCTCTCGCGTTTGAAGTGTATTGAGATGGTACCTACGTCAGTTTGTTCTTGTGACGTTATTATGTCAGATTAAAGCCACTTACGTAAGATACCTATGTTAAGTCTTCAGCTTAAAATAAGCATCAATGAGTTGAATTTGAATACAAGAATCTTCCTCTCTCTGTGAAACCATCTTGTATTGAAATTTTTCTTGATTTTTAAACAGATTTTTACATGAGAATTTGTACCCTCTTTTCATTAACATATTTTCAGTATTTTTTATCCAGGGCTTAACTAAATGCAGTACTGCTAGGGTACTTACACCAAGCGAACATAGAGCCAAAGCTGTAAATATAGTAGATATATTTTCTAAATCGTTTATATGGACACCAAGGAAACAACAACGAGAAAGAACCAGAATATCACAACATTTAAAACATTTCAAAATTAAAAAAAGAACAGATTCTAAGTTTTTAACGCATTTATTCCCATTTTGATTTCATGAAACCTTATTTTTGGATATCGTTGACTCCTTGCAGTTCCTCAAAGACCCTTGGGGGTCGATTTAGACCACTTTGATAACTTCTGCGCTAGAGAGTCAATTATGATCCCTTTTCCTATTCCTTTTAGTGCAATGATTCTTGTGAATATAATAGTCTAATTCTTAACCCCGCATTCTGAATGTTCATTTATTTGTTCAAATGCCCGTTTAATTAGGTGTTGAAATTTGATTCAAACCATATCGTTTATCATTTCTTTCCGATGAGCCACATTTAGTATCCACCTAATGGCGAACGTTGTTAACGTAAAGTGATCACACTAAGCCAGCCTTCGAAATAACAGTAGAAGACGATCGTAAGCCCGTAGTGGTTTGTTCCATTTAAATATCGAACATTAGTAATGAATTTTTAGAGTCATTAGTTGTTATTTTTTCTTTTACATTTAGTATCGTTTGTAACACTTCGTATCGCTGTAATATACTGTGAACTTTCACATTAGTTTCATCAAATGATTGATTACTTAGTTAATTTTTGTTGAAAGTAAATATATTTTACCTCGGAAGATGTGCATTTAAAGCAAATTATTATGTAAACAATAATTTGAAGTTATAAACTTAGCTAGAAAACATTGAGATACTAGCAATATCGTTCGTTTTCTGCATGTTCGCCAAGTCCAAGACAAGATTCAACCTCATCAGTCAGTAGATTCTGTTTAGGGGAGAAAGAAACACATAATATTCACATTCTCTGTAATTGTTATACACTCGCTTACAAAAGTAGGCGTGCTCTCAAAGGGCCACTGGCGAAATCTGAAAAAGTAAAACAACTTTCGCTAAGACATATTGTATGCTACATGATATTAATTTGTATTATTGATGATCACGATATAATTTTTGTCGCATTGGTACAACAAGGGTGGTCTCTTGGCCACATATTATAAAAAAAAGTAACGAAATACTATGCAACTACCGGCATGAAAATAATATCTACCTTGTTTCTGTTCGAAGAATTATTAATTAATTAATTTAAATCAAAGCATAAATTGGATTTAGAGCACTCACTTATTTCATTTCGACGTAAAATCAAAACTAGGGTGGTACGTTTTACTGAAACTTTTCTCTTGACATTAAATTGTAGTAAATTAACGAATATTAAACGTGCATTCTTCTCGAAATAATTTATATGAAAAATCAATTTGATATTCCACAAATAATTAGTAAATAGTCTGACCAGTTTCGCAGGTACAACTCCTGCATAGTCACAGGTGACAAAGAAACGTTTCAGGGTATTTAATATATTGTAGAATAAGAAATTAATTGTTCCATTTAAATTATGTACTTCATTTAATTTTAGAATTCCAGAATTCAAAGACAAAAATTATTTGCATAATTGAGAAAAAAAAAAAGAAAATTGTGCACTTGTTTAAACGCATTATGTTTGTTGCTTCGTCCAGCTTATAGTTATACTGATCTTTTTACCCTGTACGACGAACAAAATATATTTGCAAAGAAAACAAATATATTCCATTTCCATTCGCTTTTCCCAGCCATATTCCTGATGTACCTCTTTTCTTCTGCCCAGAACTTTCATCAATTTCTTGTCATAAATTTCTAAACCTTCTTACATTTTCAAATTTAATCGATCAAATTTCTAATTGTTATAATTGGTATTTTTTTCCAGATATAAAGAGGCTGTTTAGTTGTTTTTTTTTTTTAATGAAAAGTGTGTTATCAAACAAAGTTTAAATGTCATCGAACGAACTGTTTGAATATAATTTAGAGTTATCGCATTATTTTGAATTAGTGAAAAGTAGAAACGGAATAAATAGTAAATATTATCAGATCTTCGGAATTCCCCATGCCTGATGCGGTGGAAGAGAAAGATTTAGCAGACAGACCAAGCGATGAGGCGGTCATAGAAGATAGTAAGGGAAGAGACGAGGACGCAGACCTAGCGCAAGAACTGCACAACCTCGCCGCAAAGCCTAGAAGTGTTTCCTTCAATAGGGACGTTCACGTTAAAAGAATCGGTAAGAATGTATGAAATTCCGTGGGTTTTTTGTCTGTTCCAAATAACATCACTAACGTCCGGTTATTTTGTTTGAAAGTCTGTGGGTTTTATCTGTTCCTAATAACAAACTAACGACCGATAAGACTGTCTGAAAATCTGTCGAAACCTTATATCGTAACTAACAAATGGTAAGATTCTCCGATTCTTCATGGGGTTCATTTTGTTCCTAACAAACTATGATTAATTGTTGTGTCTAAAACTCCATTTGTCCTAATAACAACACCTGCTTTGTATAAAATCATCATTTCTTTCAAATTTTTCGATTCGCTCTTCATCAGATTTGATTTTTCCAGACAATTTGCTTAAACCGACATTTCTGATCTCTTATTCAGAGGGTTTCTCGAGACTTTTTCGTGTTATCATTAAAAAATATGTAGGAATCTGTTACTTTTTAAACCACAATTTTTATTGTTTGGCTAACACTTGGTGACACGCGTTTAGAAAATACCGCGGTTACATGCAGTGCCTGTGACTCTTCGACTTTTATTATTATTGCTATTATTCAACATTTTTTGTTTTATAGTATACAGGAATTTTTCACCAAATTGTAGTTCAAAATAAAATCCTACATTTGAGTTTACATATCTATAATTCATCGTAATTTCAATGATATCACACCCATCTATATGACAAACCATTACACTTCTGCCGTCTCGTGTACTACGGTGACCCGGTTCTAGGTTAGAAGTGTAGACCCATAAATTGCCATAAAAACTATTCAAATATTTCCCAAAAATCTCAGTTTTTTCCTATAGGTTTTTGCAATTGATTTTTGTGGATGATATCTTGAACTTATTTTAAAGAAACAAAATATTTAGTTTTTTCCACAATTTTATTCAGCTAACCGGTTTTCGAAGACCGCACGTCTTCTTCGTCAGGCTAGTAGATGTTAACTAAATTACAAAAAGTGATCCAACAGAAAATAGAAGCTATATAATTCAAAATTAGAGAGACAAAACAATATTTATTATTCTTACACACTAGAAAGAGACAGAAACAAAGCGGGTGGTCGAACAAAGGCAAGTAAAGATGTTATTAAGTGCTCCAAAACAAATTTTTAAACGGAGAGAGTTAATAATAACAAGAGACATTGTTATTAATACATAGTACCTAAAATAATCTATACCTCGAAAGCTGATTCTATATTATTATATTTTAAAAGACAAAGTTTTTGTTTATATTTTTTTTTTCCCCGAACATATGACAAAGGATGTAATAAGAAAGAGGAGACAGGGGTGGAGAACTGATGCAACAAAAAAATATAATAAAAATAATGTTGAATAATCTAGCATAGACCTCCAAATAAAAAATATATATTATAACAAAACTATAAAATTATTTTATCTTTTATACAGAGACTTAATATGTAATGTATTATACACGACATGGAGCAAAAAAAAAAAAAAAAAAAAAAAATATTATTAGTATTATATAGGTGGACATATTATGTAAATTATAGAAATGTTTTATCGTGTACAAAACAATAGGCAATTTATTATACAGGGTTTAAAACTACTACCCAAAGGCAATTTAATATACTGGACATCAATTTATTGTACAAGGCTTAAAGTAATAATAGTAATAAATATATAGGACATATGTATATTGTGTAAATTAATGGAGATATTTTATCGTGTACAAAACAAAGGCAATTAGATATACAGGGCTTAAAACTACTGTCGCGAACAAATTGTTTTGGGTATGAATATCTACGTATCCTAAATGAATTATCACAAACACAAACACTGATTTAGGTAGGTATGAATATCCGTATCCTAAATGAATTTTCACAAACACAAACACTGATTTAGGTAGGTATGACTATCCGTATCCTAAATGAACTAACACAAACACTTGTCGAAGATAATATTATGTAGGTATATCCCATATCTTGTCGACGCTGCCGACTGGGCTGATGTGGTGTAGTGGAGGCCAAATGTTCACCATCCCTGGAGTGTATCTGAAACAATAATACGGCGGTGCGGTATCAAAGGCCATAAGGGAGAGAACACGAAAAAGTGATAATGTTAGGATCAATTATTATTATCAAAGAATAATCAGAATTTTGGTATAGGCTTTAATAGGGGCGATGAGTTTTGTAAATCTAATTGATCATTGAGTATGATTTTGTTCCTATCCTGTTTTAATTTATTGATTTCTATAGTCTCTAATCTATCTAATACTCTACCTTTATCGCACTTATGTAAGATTTTGACGTCTGTGTCCCAATTGCAAACATGATTATAGTTATTCAAGTGTTCTGAGAAAGAGGATTTATCATTCTTTAATCTATAACTAGCTTCGTGCTCTTTTATTCTGCTTTTAAAATTCCTGCCCGTTTGTCCAATATATGACGCATTACAATTACTGCATGATAACATATATACTCCACTATTCTCAAAGTTGTCTATTCTATCTTTATTATTTACTAGATGTGTCCTTAATGAGTTTTTGTTATAAAAAGCTATTCGTTTCTTATTTCCTTTAACAATTTTTGACACTTTCTGTGAAATTCTCGGTATGTAATGTAATTTTGCCCATTTTTCACTGTCTGATTTTTGTATTATATTAAGCCCCGGTGCTATCAATTTTACTGATCTTTTCCTTATTTTACGTTCTAATAATTTAATTATACCATTAACAGGGTAACCATTGTTTTTTGCTAATACTTTAATTGTGTTGATCTCTTTGTTATAATTCTCTTTAGATAAAGGTAACTCTAGTAATCTGTGTAATAATGAATGAAATACTGACATTTTATGTGAAATGTGATGGTTTGAACTGGCGTGAATTATATTGTCACTGTATGTTGGTTTTCTAAAGACATCAAATTCTATTTTATTGTTATGTATGTTTAATCTTAAATCTAGAAAACTAATGCTGTTTCCTCCCACTTCCATCGTGAATTTAATCGAGTCGTTAATCGTATTGAGGTTCGTCAGGAATAAATCAAGTTGACGTTTTGTGCCAGTCCACAGACCTAGTATATCGTCAACATATCTGTAGTAAAAAACAAGATTCTTAAACATGGGTAGTATCGATATTTTTTCTTCTAAATAGTTCATGAAAAAGTCTGCCAAAAGTGGAGAGATTGGTGAACCCATTCCTAACCCGTCCAATTGTCTATACCACACTTTATTGAATTGGAAATAATTCTGGTCAATACATAAGTTAAATAAATCTAATATTTCTATTGTATGCTTTGGGTTAAGGTTTTGTTTTTCTAAATGGGTTTGGAGTGATAATTTTAACTCTGTTATAGGAACATTGGTGAAAAGGCTTACTACATCAAATGATACCAGTATTGCGTTGTGAGGAACTTCTACGTTTTTTATTCTCTCAACTAATTCTAATGAGTTTTTTATTGTAAATTTAGGATTATAGTTGCAATTATTTAGTAATATCGAATTTGCTTTTTTCGCTATTTTGTAAGTCGGTGCTGTGTAAAAAGATACCACTGGTCTCATAGGCATGTTGTCTTTATGGACTTTTGGGTATCCTGATAATCTGGGACACTGGGGATTCATCTGTTTGTATATTAAATTGTCGTATTTACCGTGAAAAATTGTTTTGTTATTTTTTATAAAATTTGCTACTTCCTCATTATATTTTTGCGTGGGGTCTTTGTTTAGAGCTATGAATTTATTGTCCGAAAGAATTTCTTCTACTTTAGATATATAGTCGTCTTTATATAAAATTACAGTGCTGTTTCCCTTATCTGCTTTAGAAATTATTAAGTTATTGATAGTTATCTTTTTCTTTATATTGCTTAGAGTCTTATCATCAAAAGTCTGTGTGGGTTTGTTGTTTACGTTATCTAGAATTATGTTTTTAACTATGCATTTGTCGTCTATGTCAATTCCTAAGGCTATGTCACAATCTATGGCTAAACTTTCTAAATCTTGCTGTTTAAGCTTTAAATTTGGACAGTGTTTCAATCCCTTTTCTAAAAGTTCCGTTTCTGTTCTATCAAACATAACATAGGTTTTATTTATCAATTTATCGTAAAAAGTGATGTTTTCAGAATTTGATGTGCTTTGATTCTCTACGTTCTGTGCTAAACTTAAATTATCTAGTTTTTTAACCTGTTTTGTATATTTTTCATGTATTTTTACATTGATATTTTCTCTAATATTCCTATCTAATAAATCAAAATCCTTCTTAGGTAATCTAAAAGCTAGTTCTGTATGGACGTAATATAAATAAGTACTCACATTATCTCTCCTGCCGTATAGGTGTTTCAGTTCGCCGCGCAGCCAGTGTCTCTTCGCCATCTCGATGCTTCTTCTGGCAGCTGTTGTCTTTGAAGAGCACTTTATACTGACGAACTTTGGCACTAAGTTATAATGTAAACACTCACGAATAAACCAGATGTTTTGTGAGGTAAACCGTAATTTCTGGATCAACTTTTTGTAAATATCGGTCAATTTACGCGTACAAGCGGATTTAAGATAATTTATCTTTTCGACCGTGGCTACTTGGTGGAACATACTTCGAACTTATTTTAAAGAAACAAAATATTTAGTTTTTTCCACAATTTTATTCAGCTATATTATATTCAGCATTACATACCGAGAATTTCACAGAAAGTGTCAAAAATTGTTAAAGGAAATAAGAAACGAATAGCTTTTTATAACAAAAACTCATTAAGGACACATCTAGTAAATAATAAAGATAGAATAGACAACTTTGAGAATAGTGGAGTATATATGTTATCATGCAGTAATTGTAATGCGTCATATATTGGACAAACGGGCAGGAATTTTAAAAGCAGAATAAAAGAGCACGAAGCTAGTTATAGATTAAAGAATGATAAATCCTCTTTCTCAGAACACTTGAATAACTATAATCATGTTTGCAATTGGGACACAGACGTCAAAATCTTACATAAGTGCGATAAAGGTAGAGTATTAGATAGATTAGAGACTATAGAAATCAATAAATTAAAACAGGATAGGAACAAAATCATACTCAATGATCAATTAGATTTACAAAACTCATCGCCCCTATTAAAGCCTATACCAAAATTCTGATTATTCTTTGATAATAATAATTGATCCTAACATTATCACTTTTTCGTGTTCTCTCCCTTATGGCCTTTGATACCGCACCGCCGTATTATTGTTTCAGATACACTCCAGGGATGGTGAACATTTGGCCTCCACTACACCACATCAGCCCAGTCGGCAGCGTCGACAAGATATGGGATATACCTACATAATATTATCTTCGACAAGTGTTTGTGTTAGTTCATTTAGGATACGGATAGTCATACCTACCTAAATCAGTGTTTGTGTTTGTGAAAATTCATTTAGGATACGGATATTCATACCTACCTAAATCAGTGTTTGTGTTTGTGATAATTCATTTAGGATACGTAGATATTCATACCCAAAACAATTTGTTCGCGACAGTAGTTTTAAGCCCTGTATATCTAATTGCCTTTGTTTTGTACACGATAAAATATCTCCATTAATTTACACAATATACATATGTCCTATATATTTATTACTATTATTACTTTAAGCCTTGTACAATAAATTGATGTCCAGTATATTAAATTGCCTTTGGGTAGTAGTTTTAAACCCTGTATAATAAATTGCCTATTGTTTTGTACACGATAAAACATTTCTATAATTTACATAATATGTCCACCTATATAATACTAATAATATTTTTTTTTTTTTTTTTTTTTTGCTCCATGTCGTGTATAATACATTACATATTAAGTCTCTGTATAAAAGATAAAATAATTTTATAGTTTTGTTATAATATATATTTTTTATTTGGAGGTCTATGCTAGATTATTCAACATTATTTTTATTATATTTTTTTGTTGCATCAGTTCTCCACCCCTGTCTCCTCTTTCTTATTACATCCTTTGTCATATGTTCGGGGAAAAAAATATAAACAAAAACTTTGTCTTTTAAAATATAATAATATAGAATCAGCTTTCGAGGTATAGATTATTTTAGGTACTATGTATTAATAACAATGTCTTTTGTTATTATTAACTCTCTCCGTTTAAAAATTTGTTTTGGAGCACTTAATAACATCTTTACTTGCCTTTGTTCGACCACCCGCTTTGTTTCTGTCTCTTTCTAGTGTGTAAGAATAATAAATATTGTTTTGTCTCTCTAATTTTGAATTATATAGCTTCTATTTTCTGTTGGATCACTTTTTGTAATTTAGTTAACATCTACTAGCCTGACGAAGAAGACGTGCGGTCTTCGAAAACCGGTTAGCTGAATAAAATTGTGGAAAAAACTAAATATTTTGTTTCTTTAAAATAAGTTCGAAGTATGTTCCACCAAGTAGCCACGGTCGAAAAGATAAATTATCTGATATCTTGAAATTTAGGGTAGATACTTCAAATATTTATCAAGTTGAAGATGGAAGGTTTACTCCTTTTCACTGTGATGAATTCGGAAGAGACTTATAGTAGCATAGTCTGCCGAATTCATCACAGTGTAAATGAGTAAACCTTCCATCTTCATATTGTTTCCTGTGAAAGCTGATTATCCCTTTTTGTCTTTCGGGGTGTAGGTATGTTGTTCACACGCATTTCGTGACAAATCTTGGGTTTTCACTTCCATTCATTTATCAAGTTGTTAAAAAAATTACCTCCAGCAGAGTTTCAATGCCCCGCCTGTAACCAAGTGTTTTGGCAACCGGCCTATTCAAAATATACATTAAAAAGCTTCTTTTTACATACATAAAAATTAAATAATGGTGAGGACAAAGTGACGGGCCTTAGGACAGGTTGATACCTAGTTAGGCTCCCTTATATATATTGTGTATACTGTATAGTATTATATTATTATTATATCAACTAGCTTATACCCGTCTTGCTTTATGTTTTTGATTCCGATTGTCAGGCTTGATCGGTAGGTAATTAAACAGGTTCTAGTCTAGCTTCCCATTGCTTAACAGACCTCTATAACTGACATAAGCACAGAAAAAGAAGATCACTTTTACAATTTTTGTTTTACCGACCTCATAATATTATACGATTCCTCATCGGGACGGAATGCCATATTTATGTAATAATAATAATATTATACGAACCTACCGACATAATTTGCAAGTTTTCATAGAGAGAGGGAGAGCTCTGTGGTTTGAATCTTAGCTACATTCCCTAATGTGTGATAATTAATTAGGTATTCCACCCATAGAGGGTGATTTGTGTTATCTGTCAAACTTCAAAATGGAGGAATCATTTTGCAAATTTTTTCATTAAATCTTTATTTATTGAGAATAATAAGATTTGAATAACATTTATATGTATAACAAATCAATCTACAATTATTTTATTACATTTTCATACCGTAATACCAAGATTCCATTCAACGTTTACATGAGTAATTTTGTTTCCAAAAGATGGCTTACTGTCTTTTTGAGAAATTTGTATGAAGATCCTAAAAAATAGAGTTTTTTTAAATAGCTCTAAATATATTAAAGTTAATGCAGCAAATTGTATTTAAGAACCTTCTCAAGCAAATTGCACCGCTCTGTGCAGATTCATATCTGACGTAGCATTTGTATTTTGAGCGTGATGTTCACATATACGATAGAAAGCAGACAAACATTTCTGAATTATTATGTAGATAAATAAACCATATATACAATATACATAGTATGTCGTGCGTACAATAAACCAAAACTAAAATAGGCACATTCCACTCTTTAAATTTGTCAGGTCATTGCTAATTTTTATCTCTACAACCGGAAATTTACACAACTAACTATCAAACATTAGCAACAGAAATTAATGAAGACTTTACAATCTTTGATGTAGCGCGTCTGAATTTTTGACAAGTTAGTATTAATAAGAATTACCTAATACAATGAATATATGTAAAAAATGTTCTTCACGGTATACATAGATGTTTCATATAATAATATGTAAATTTGGTTCATCTTTTAATTATCAGGAATGTATTGTCTGTTAATTAAAAAAAAAAAAAACAATTAAAATATCGACGAATTCTTGACCATCTATGTATTAGTATGGAGAATTTGATCGCATCTGTTTTTAAGACTATACAACCTCACGAAATATTTTGTTTTAATCGTTTGTAAAATTTGAATAGTTAACGACATTGGAATATAAAGTATGCTTTTGTTAAGTTGTAATAAAAACACAGTTTCACAGTTAATAAATACGAAAAAGTATATGATATTCTCTAATGCGAGTGAACTCGGTAGCTTAGTTGTCTAAGGCGCAAGATCCGAAATTTCACTTCTGGGTTGTTCTGTCTCAGATTGATTTAAGCAACGATTTCCGTGGATTTAAGCAAAATAATTTGAATACAGTACCCGTATTCTTAGTTTTATCGGAAGGTAGTTAAGGAAGAAAAGTGAGTAACACGATACATTTTGTATGGAAAACGTGTATACGTATCGAATGTGAGAATCGCTTTTGTTTCTAGACATATCCTTGTGGTGGCGCTATACACGTTTTCCATACAAAATTTATCGTGTAATACTCACTTTACTTCCGTGTCTACCTTTCGATACAACTTAGAATACGGGTAAGTACAGTACCCCTATTCTAAGTTCCCGTGACATTTACTCTGGCGCGAAGTAACAAAAAAATGTATGGAAACGTGTATTGTATAGCACCCTCACAAAATACTTCAGAAAGCTCCGCAGCCCATTTAAATTCCCGTGAGTTTTTTAACTTAAATGTTATTACATACTCTATTAAATATTTTGTTTTTAGACAAGTTGATAACACTAGAACCTTTTTAGAACTTCTTGTGCTACTTAGGATGCTAATGGAAGCCCACACTAAAACTTAAAGCGGAAGGTTCTCTTTGCAATCGCTGTGCTAAGGCGTATGGTGTATTACAAGAGACATCACTTATAATTAATTAATTTGCACAACAAACGCAAATTTATTGTAAAATAATACCTATGTATTTATTTTAATATTATGGCAATCAATTACGGAATATAATCATTATTAATGTTGCAATTTTGTATCTGTTCCTAGATGCCAGTTGCGTGTTTACACAAAAACACAAAATAGTATGTAATTGATCATATTCTTGTCGATTTTTTTTTTAATGAATCTATGATTCATAATTTGACTCTTTCACAGAAAGCTGCTTAAAGCTTGTGTCGTGAAAGAGGAAGAGGGTCGGCACCTTGGATCGAACCCGCAATGCAACCGCCGGCACCCGTGCACGAACAGTGTGAAAGCCGACGTCATAACCGCTAGTCTACCAACCACATCGCTTTCCCATGGATTTATTTTTTAAGTCGAAAATATATAAAACTTTGACCTTGAAGTTGCTAGCTATACACGCGGTATAGTGAACACGAAAATCCTTTTTCTACATCATAGTTCATTGCGAGAGTTTCAATCCTTGCCACAATAGATACATACACATCGAACCATCTCTCTGTACATATTAATGTTATCGCAAGTTAGAAATCCTGTTATAGTAGGTACATACTAAAAGTTTTAATACTATTTATAGTCACAGTATAGATATATTTCGAAAGTTCCAAGATTTTAAAGTCTAGGTCTAAAAAGGAAACTTGAAAACATAGTTGTACCAATATAAACCTTAGGATATCGGTCAATTTTAGCGTACTTTCATGTATTTACAATTATGGAAAAAATCGATGAATTGAAAATAAAATAAAACTGGGTCTTCTTTATTAACCGGTTTTCGGAGATGAACGCCTCTATAAAGCCTTTCTTTTAAAATTTTTAGCCCGGTAACCGGTTTGAGTACCTATTGAATAAAATATCCAAAATCTTCAATGATTTCCTTCGTTTTTTTAGCATTCACTGTGCACAAGTCTTAGTCGTTCATATAAATACTTTCTCAATAGTTTTGTGTAAATGTAGGTTGGTATAATGACCAAAGCCCAGGGACAAAAAGTCTCAGGTTTCGAAATGAAGTGCCTCAGAAGAATTTTGGGTGTAAGATGGTACCATCGCATCACGAACGACGATATACGCTGGCGCACCCAGCGAGGGCCCGTCACCTCTAGCATTGTGGAGAGGAGATGGACTTGGCTGGGACATGTGTTAAGGATGCCGAATGACAGTTGGCTGAGGAGAGCGCTGTTTCTCCTCCCATCAGGGTCCCGAATACGAGGAAGACCCTCTCATACTGTGTTCCGCTCCTTCGAAGCATAGCTGAGGAATCTGGACATGGTGTGGGAGGCGGTCATAAACATTGCGCAAGATTGAGCGCAATGGAGAGCTCTTGTTGCCTCCCTATGCCCATAAGTGGGGCCTTAAGGGAGTTTGGATTGGATTGGAGGTATAATGAACAGCAGCATTTTACTATATTAATATGAGTTCAGGGGTTTACTTCAGCTTTCGCACGAAATTATCAACCTTTAAATATCGTAGAACATGTAAAAATCAATCCACAAAAGAGGAAACAATTACAATTAATTGATAAGCGAAATATGGACGAATAAACAAATGAACGTTAGAATGAAAAGTATTTTTAGATGTAATCGAAGCGTAAATTCAAAATTGTATCATTCGTATTATATATATATATATATATCTTATTATTTACTCTTGAACATCCCACACTATAATTATAATTCATTTAACACACCGTATGGATCTGAAGACAAGAGAATAGATAATGTAACCTACAACAATATCCAAATGTCGTATTTTAATGTGTTTATGGGTGATGAAGAAATAACAAGGAAATACCAAAATAAAAATGCCCTTTCGAACTAGATTCGTTTCCACGCGGAAATCAAATATTCCCAATAGAGCACAGCTGTTATTTATAATATAAAATCAACACAATTCATAACCGATATTTTACTGTAAGTTATGTTATTTTAGTTTACTATAAAGGGAATTCCCATTTTCTGTACATTAGACCAAAACTAAAGTCCGACTATACAATGCCTGTGTCCTACCGGTACTTCTGTGTGAAGCTTGGCACCCAACCTGCGGTCAAAACACTCGCAGAAACTCAAGGATTCGATAATAAGTGCCTTAGAAGAATGCTCGACATACTCGTACGTTGGAACGATTTTGTGACGAACACAGTTGTCAGAGACCTGACAGACTAACCACTGGTCACTACTACTATAATGTTCTGCCGACTGACCTGGGTAGGCCAAGTACTCGGGAAGCCTACGGAGGACATAACCCGTCTTAGCCTCAACTACCATCCAGAAGGCAATCGGAGACGCGGTAGGCCCCTCCAAACAATTAAAAGGCTCTACGAAGCTGACCTTCAGGGAATCGGTGTTGACTGAGGTGCGGCAGCTTCAAGCTCCCAAACTCTCTGTGGATGCTATATTGAACAGTCCACAAGGGGTGGACTTGTGTAGAGAATACCATCATCGCGGCCACCAAGCAGGATTATGGATGAACTCCTAGTAAGAGGACAAAGATTTACAGACCTAGGCTGCTAGGAACATAATTGGAGAACCGAAGCAGAGGACAGGATTGTCTGAAGGCGAAGATTATTGGAGGTCAAGGGGTCGAATAGTTCTTCCAAAATAAATTTCGTGGAGTGTTTGCGATATTTGATTGGTTGAAAAACTATAAATTAAACAATATGAATAACAAAATATAGCAAATTATAATACCGGGACTTATAAACTATAGTTTAAATGGTTCAACACGGAAGACTCAAAACAAAATATCTGCATTAATATCTGACGTCATACAGCAGCAGATGTTGACAAAATAGAGGATTGGATCCGCAATAACGAGGATCAATAAAATGCAACTAGAACGACTGCCTTATTGCACAATAAACTTAATGAGGAAGATGTGGACCAATGCTATTAGAAGATTATTCATTGCACCAATTCCTAGGAACTCCATATTGGTTACAATGGAAGAAGAATCAACAAGAAATGGAGCCTAGCGGTTTTCGCTTCGCAGACTTATTGTCAATCGTCATTAGCTGCGATGATCTCATCCTCTGAATGCTTTATAATACACAACTTCACACTAGTTACACATTTTGTCGGTCAGTTCCAAATAAGGTTCTGCATTGGTTGGAGCTGGTCGGCTACGTAATGACACACTCTGTGTTTCTCTTTAACGCGTTGATTTTTATATAATTTTATCTCTTTCTGGCGTCAGACAGCCTCCGAACGTACGTAGGCCGGCTTGAAGAAACCGAGAAGACACGTAATGGTATAAAATCCTTGATCGTGGGCGAACTGTATGAAACTGTAGGACGTAGAGTTGTCTTAGCGGCGATGCGATATTGTTTTGTGAGAAGCTTGCATTATTTGTCATTTTGTTGAAACCGTTAATAGTGGATTAACTAGAAATTTCTCAGCGACACCGTATAAAAATGTGCAACGAAATGTAAAGACGTTGCATACATAAATAAATGGAACGGATTTCCTGCGACGCCAATGCCATCTATGAAAAATTCTATAATTCTATAATTAATATTAAAAATATTGGTACGCAGATTGAGGTGGTTGGTAGTCCAGTGGTATCAATCGGCGGCTTTCGTGCGTACAGCGTATTTGTGGTCGTAGGTTCGAATCTCGGCCGTGCCGACCATTTCCGCTTTCACGACACAAGTCTTTGCTTTAGTGTGAAAAATGTCAAAAGTGTATATGTTCACTTCGAGCGAGCACAGATTCATTTTTATAAAAAAAGGTTTTGATGGATTTTTTTCGAGCTTTCAAAAATATTTTTTTGACATTCAAACATAATATTTCAGACTATATTTGTATAAACTACAAATTCGAAATCAATATTCATTTTAAGGACTACAGAACAACCTCTGTCGGGACTCGGGAAAGCTAGTTTTAGTATAGGTAACTTACAAAATATAAACGTGATTAAAACTTTGCGCGTATGTCCATTGTCCAGTTCAGCTTTTACCTGATTGGCTGAGCGGCAATTTTATTTTGCTGTAGGCCACAAATATGAGGTATCCCGTAAAACCACAAAAAACGGTCAATATGTTAAATTCATTGAAATAATTGTCAGAGTGTTTTCTACAAACAATTTCCCAGAGTTGTTCAATCTTTATTGCTATTAACCATCTTCGACTGGATAAGTACATCTTTTTTGGGTTTTGTCTCATTTTTCGGGTCTTATTCATTTGGTCTGTTCTAATCTGCTTCTACAGGCCTCCCTGTCGTCAGCCAGCTACTGGATGTCCTCGTACGAGATGCAGCACATGTATGTGCTATTATAAGGTATGTAGCTTTGAGCAACTCCTTTTGCCATGATTGTTTTTGAGATTACTTTTTATGTATCCTTTTGCTTCAGTCAATCAATCAATTCTCCCTTTTGCACCCCATTCAGGAGCATGGGGAGTCAAAAGAGCTCTCCATTGTGCTCGATCCTGCGCAATTCTTATGACCTCCTCCCGCACCATATCCAAATCCCTCAGCTCTGCTTCAAAGGAGCGGAACACAGTGTGAGAGGGTCTTCCTCATCTTCGGGACCCTGATGGGAGGAAGCGCTCTCCTCGGCCAAGATTCATTCGGTATCCTTAACACATGCCCCAGCCAAGTCCATCTCCTATCCACAATGGTAGAGGTGACGGGCCCTCGTATATAGGTATAGCGTCGTTCGTGATGCGCTGTTACCATCTTATACCCGAAATTCTCCTGAGGCATTTCATTTCAAATGCAGATACATTGTGGGCCTGGGCTTTGGTCAGGTGCCAGGACTCACACCCATACAGGAGAATGGGCAACACACACGCATCAAACAGTTTACATTAATTCGTCTCGACACTAAACTCCGACGCTTTCCAAATCTTGGTCATGTTGTTAAAGGCGCCAAATCTTGGTCATGATGCTTCCGTAAGCCTTTATAAAAAATGTTCTACACGTCTTACCGTTTGGTGTTTATAAACCTTACTGCAAGTCGAATTTATAATGTAGATATATCTTGGCTTTTAACTACTCCGTGTTACAAAATACGATGCGGTTATAGAAAATAAAGAGAAGGTACAATTTAAGAGGATGCTTCTGGTCCAGCTGATGGCTTCATTAAGTTTCTTAATAGATTTCCTTTTTGAATAGATGAATATAATTCTGATTCTAATTAATGAATATTGAATGTGAATATTCATCTCTAGCGTAACTTTATCAAATGCCTCGGTCCTCATCAAGCTTACAAATCACAACGATTATCAACATTGTGTACATAGATTTATTTGCGCCATTTAACGTAACTGGGCTGGTAAATTGCTGGGCTTCGATTATGTGTTATCATTGTCTTGTTTCTGATGTCGCACCCATCGAATTCTTCATAGATCGAATATATAGTGCTAATGTAATAGATATCGGATTAGGAATTTTCTCTCTTGTTCCATTGTTTTCCGTTCAGATCTCCGCTTTTTTCTACACCAAACATTTCTATCAAAATTTGGTTCCATTTCACTTTCTTTAAGATCTCAGTCGATGTTCAACCAACATTTTGCGGCAAACCATAACTCATTGCTGGACCTTCAATATCCTTAGCTCTCTTTTAAATGTACTGAGTTCACCCCCATGCCATCATAATATACTATTTTCAACATTATTACTCATAGTATATGGAATATACATACATGTTACTCATAGTATATGGAATAAACATGAGTCTTGTGATCGGATTTCAAAAAAAAAAATAGATTTCGCGAAATTAATTTTCTCGACGTTTTTGAGGGTGTAGATTCCAAAACAGCAATAATATATTTTTTTTAATTTCCGGGTACCCGTACGCGTACGCCAAAAATGTGTGCGCACCCATAACTCATAGTAATTCTTATCCGATTTGATTGAAATTTGGTAGAACGATTAGCCCCTCGATGTAGATGAGTCAGTAAAATGTTGAGATCTGTACCTTCAGGGGAACCCTCTTAAAGTATCCAAAGACAATTTCACTTGTTTTAGAAAAAGGGCTAAAAAAGAAAAAAAAATCTTCGATTTTCATAAAATATTGGTATACGGGTTCGTCTTATGCTCCTACACAAGCACGTAAAGTTTGAGGTCCGTAACTTCAGTGGGTCCCCCTTAAAGTATCGATTAATATTGAATATGTAGTTCTAAAGCAGATAATAAAAAGCTCCAATAGTCGATATCATTTTAAAGTTTCTATAATAATTCCAAGGATAAATTCATTTTAATCGTAAAATTATGAATTTTTATGCAAAGATATGTTTTAGACGAAAAGGCTGTTATAATATACTATGAGTTCTGGGCTACCCTAGGTTAGCAGCTTTTTTTATTCTGGGTGCAACCTAATACATGAGCATATTATCTAATCTAAAGTAGGTAGGATCCTACCTTTTATCATCAACAACGCGCGCGCGTATTTGGAAAAGCTTTCCACAGTCGCTTGCTTTTATCATGGTGTAATATTATTGACAGAGACTTGGTTAAATCAATATCTTGCTGTGAAAATCAACGATAAATCGAAACAAAAATGTTTGGAAAAGCTTGGCTAAGCATTTTGTTAGCAATGGTTGGTAGTTTAGAGGTTCCGGTACTGATTTTCTAACCGTCAAAAGTACCTACTGAAGGTCGTAAATTTGAACCTTAGAATCGACCATTTCGTTTTTCACGACTAAAATCCTGCTTAATGTGAAAAAAGTGATTACAATGTTCACTTGTCTAAATTTAAGTACCTACCTACTTACCCTCCATGCAACTATGAGACGTTTAATGAATCTCCGGTTGTCCTATACTAATTCCTTGAAGATATTATATAAATGCTATTGAAGATGTTACTTTTTTTAACGCTACACATCAATAAATCACACGCAAGTTCTGTCAGCTGATAGCAAAAACAAGTCATTCCAGGACCGTCGTCGTCTTGGAGTAGGTACCTACCTGCAATGTACACAACACTGTCTTCATTCAACACTTGGGGTTTTTTGGGCATTTAAAATTAATACTCTTAAAAGTCCTGGCCATTGGTTGTAAACCATTTATTAAGAAAACTCTTCGTGTATACCGCAAGAAGTGCATGGGAAAAGCGTAAACATGCGTTTTCTCAGATGTCGCCAGTGACATTTTTTTTATTTGCTATCCAACAGAGCCGCTCGCTAGTTCAGACATGATTATTACAGTATGTTGGTTGCATATATAGGTAAGCCGCAAAGGAAGTACACCATTAAGGGAATGATAGCCCATCGTTAATATGTGTTTGCTATGAAAACCAATGTGTAATTTTTTATTACTTTTAATAACGTTCAAAAACAGCAAGGTGACAGAATAGCTTAATCTATATTACAGGTATATTATGTAGCAGACTGGACTATGTCCCTATTATAAATACCCCTAATCGTGTATAGTAAACACTTAAAAACACACTTTACAAACAACCTAAAAACAACGGCATATCTTGACAAAGCGCGGTATGGAATACTTATGTAGTTTCGGTTTAGGTGGGAAGTAGGTATACCTACTCAATTTTGAATATAGAAAAAGTAACATGCAACAAATTATGTAGATCAGTGTTTTTCAAACTTTTTGAATACGCGACCCCTTTACAGGTTGAAAAATTCTAGCGACCCCCTTAGGCAATAGACAGACAAAAAAGGTAGTCTCTATTTTGTTACCAGTGTTGAATATTAAGGCCTATCACACTGCAAAAAGCCGCGAGAACTTTGATAGTAAGTACGAGGTAAAAATAACAATCCCATCATTCTCACTGAAACTGTGTTTTGTATTGTAGTATAGAACCCCCTGCCTTTTCCTTTTGTCGGTGACCCCCAGAGTAAGGTTTCGCGACCTCCCTAAGGGTCGCGACCCACAGATTGAAAAACACTGAGTAGATCGTCATGTATTTTGATTCATAGTTGGTTTTTAAATATTTTTTTTCCTTGCAACTAGCTCCATCTGGGGATTAGGTTTGAATTATTTTGACATTAAATTTAGAATATTTTTCATATTTCGAATACGCTACAAGCGCCAGTTGTAGAATACTAATGAAATTTGAAGCGCTAATCATTGCCATTGAATAAACACTAAACGACTCATCGCAAGGTCACTGGTGTCAAACATCTTACTTTTAAAACTAGCCTAAAGCGTCTTTTCTCTCTGTGCATGACCTTGACTCTATGAATTACTCTAAGTACCTACCTACACATAATTTTTATGCAAACAATACTTAAGAATATCTCAATAGCTTTTCGTAATATTTTATTCACGCAATATTTTTGTCAAAATAAAAACATTTTCAAGTTTTATGCATGCACTGACAAGATGGCTTTTGGTTTTTTTTTTTTTTTTATAAGCCAGGGATTTAAAACGTTTAAGAAACATATTCTTTCACCAATATCTAAACAATGAGGTTTAATTTCCTCCAATTCTATGTTGATTTTGAGGTAAAAAATGATCGCGATATAACTAACCACATTTACCGTAAATAGGAACTTTTTTCTTTTCAAATACCATTAACTATTTTTTATTCGTCTATGTATTATGAAACTTTATCATAAATCTCCAACTTCAATTTTCGTCCGACTTTCTTGCGAATTTCTTCTTTTTTTCACTAATTAGTTTAATCACGTTTTGATTTCTCACCCCGTAATTACTATGTTTTGGATTTTTCTGTTCATATTCTATCCATATTCTATGTATCTAATAGCAAATTCGGATAAATTCAAAAATAGAACCGGTTTCGACAGCTGTTAATTCATCGGTTGAAGATCGGTTGATACTTCGTGTAAAATCCAGAACACGAAGATTGCCGAATCACTTAATTTATCTCGTATAACTACTAACGAATTTTGACCAACTCGGTAGTATATTCTTAAAAATATAATATGATCTAATCTGGGCGAATGACCAATATTTCTAGACCCCTGCCTTGGGGCATTACACTCTAACATCACTTGATATTTTTCAAACGTGATATTAATTTTTCATTTGGAAGGAACAAGTTTATCTAGTTTTTTTTTTGTATCAAAATAATTAATTGCTTGGATTTTTATTTTATCCCAACGAGAGAGACTCTCGGATAATCTTTATTAATTGTTTCCATCTCCAACTCATGGATGGCTGAGTGCTGGATTGCATGTTGCTCCTCATTCCGTGTGCGGATCATTATTTATTTTCCTAAAAATATATATTATTTAACGAGTGTTAGAATAACAGTGCCTTTTTTGTTTCTTTTATTTTAGCTCCAGCTCGGACTTCGCCACCAGAAGCTCCTCCGTCAGTTCGTAAACAGTCATTAGGAAGCCTAAGCAAGGATCAGTTAGCCAAAGAAGCTCAGTTGGTTTTGCAACAAGCTGGAAATACCACATGTCACAGCACGGGACTTCCTCCGGATAGATTTCATTCTTTACCAGTCAGAGGGTATGTCCATCGTTTTTATTTATTTTGAACAAAGGTGGACTTTCTGTTGAATCGACGATGATTGGGGCGGTAGGTACGAAAGTTGGCGAATGAGCTGTAAAAGACTGTGGACTTTACAGAGCATTGATCTTTAGTTTTATGGTCCAATTCTGGACCCCGTTCTCTAATGTCGATCGATGGGTTTTCTTATAGAATTTTTATGACTAAGAAAGCTAAAATTCTTTAAGAAAACATACGAAATTCATAAAAATTCTATTAGAAAACCCATCGACCGACACTAGAGAATAGGGTCCTGTGGCCGACACTAGAAAATAGGGGCTGTCAAAGTTGTCGAGTTGTACCTATTTGTGTTGTGTTTTTCTGGTATATACCCCTTTGCAATCGTCGTCGAGGGATTTGGGTGTATTTGTGTTTATAAAATAAAAAAATATCGCATTTGAGATACTTACTATTCAGAGAGTGTGAATGATGTCGAAAGTGTATTTCTTTTTATAAAAAAATACCGCATTTTGAGGTACTTACAAATATTCTGAGAGTGTGGAAGATGTCGAAAGTGTATTTGAGTAAAAAAAAAACACGCATTTTTTTTTCGGATATGGCTAATCGACCTCTTGTTGCAGAGAGTTAAATCTAAACTATCCTTCACTTTTTGGGCTAGCTGGTGGCTAAATATACATGAAGGACGTTTTAAAGGAGGCTCTCTACCTTACAATGTCTTGAGCCTCAAAGTTTTGGCATCTATCCTAACTCCTAAGTGCATTCATTTCTGTTTTTTTTTTCAACATGTATGTGTATGCTCCTGATGTCCGTATCTTTCAACAACGTATAATAATATGCCATTATGGTCTCAAGCACGCTTAGTAAATTATTATTTTAATTTTAGTATTTTTCTTTTAAAACTGTCGTTTCTTATCTTTATCTTTCTGCAAATTCGTTATTTTCTGTGACATCGTCCTCTGTGATTAGAGCTATCAATCTTGTCTTTCTTCATATTGCTTTCACACTGTTCGGAAGTATCGTCATCTTAGTTACGCCAATCACCATCAAAGCTACTCCCGATCCGCTGGGTACTCCTGATAAGGGCTCTCTCTTTCTGCTTGTGATATCTTCAACGCCTCCAATAGATGACATTTTTATTAAAATATTTGTATTTTTGTTTACAGGCGCAAAAAGAAACGTCCCTCTCTAGAAATCAACGCTCCTCCAACAAGAAGAAAAAGTGAAGATTTAGGCTCGCCTCAAACTACATCATTTCCGAGTATAAGTTCAAAATCATCTCTCTTTAGATCCGTCAGTGATGTCAGTTCTAAAAGACCCAAAAACTCTCATAAAAATGCTTTGTTAAATATATTCAAGAAATCGGAGAAAGAAGACTCCCCAAGTTTTCAAAAGAAGTCTAACGTTACGGTCAAGAGGAGTAAAAGTGATGTGAGTGATTTGAAATCTAGTGTTTCGCCACAAAGAGTAGTTCGGAAAAGGAGTGGAAGTGAATCTGAAGATCACCAAGACTCAACGGTCGGTAAGAAAACACAACTGTCTCCGATAATTGAAATTAGTCAGGGAGATGATTATTTTAGATCTAATAATATAGAGTTGATCAGTTCGAAAGGTGATGACAAGGTTGATGAAGTTGTTGTTGAAATTGTAGACACCCCTTCTAGAAATAATTCCAAATCACCCGAGTATAAAGTTAATCCTATTGAAAAACCTCCACGACTAAAAGATCCCAAACCTCCTTCTAGGAATAGAAGATCTAAAACAGCCACTGATTTTAGCTCTATTCAGGAAAAAGGATCACATAATTTTTCAACTTTGCCTAAAACAAAAAGTGTATCCCGTAAAAAGCTCTTTGTTGATGAAATTGAGATTGATCATAAAGACGGAAAGAAAGGGATTAAAGATACCATCAATTTGCTGAAAAACCCAACTCAAATTGATAGTAAGAGTGAGATGATACATAGCAGTCAAAAGCCTCCAGAGAAGTTACCATTGACCAAAGGACACACCGTTGACAACATGGTAAGAATTTTATCTAAGGATCAATTTTCCCCGCCTCCAAAAGCATCACTTCTAATGCCCACTAATGTAGCAGCTCATAACAATAATCAGCCTTTCTCATACACAAAGCCAAGTGTAAGCCCTGACCCTAATCTTTACGCTAGATCTTTAAGTCCAGAACGTGTTCCTACACCTGTTAACAAAATGGCACATGAACCTGGTCCTGGAGTTATATATGCCCAGGTGGTGTGTGGTAATGGTGAAAAAGCTGGAACGAAACAGACAATTCATATGTCAGTGTCTCCTGGAAAACATTCAGACGAGGATGAAGGATTAGGTTATGAAGATCACAAATACAACTACAACAACGGCTATGATCAACCTGACTTTGCACATGTTAACCATGATTCTCAAGATTTCGTCAAAGATAGTCCCATCACTCCCAGATTTAGGGATTATAAAAGCGGATCTTTTGATGAAAATAGTTATGGTGAGGCAAATGGAAATAAATATTATAATTATGAACGTGGAAGAGGAGATGGTATGGATGCCAGAAGAAAGGATAGTTTAGGGGAAAATTCTGATTTAAAATTTGAAAAAAAGAAAGCTGAACTAAGTTATCGTAGAGAACTTTTAGAATCTAGAATCAATGCTAGAAAAAATCGAGAACAACTGAGTCCTGAAAATCTTAACAGCAGATTTTCACCAGATAGAGAATATATCATAGAAGAAAGTAATCCGATGGAGGCAACGAAACGATATGTGTCAGAAACGAAAAAATATTTTAGAGATGATGGTAATACGAAAATGGGTTATGCGGAAGATTATTCCCTGCATGCAGCTAAAAACTCTGATGGAACCATTTCAAAAATAGAAAACAAATCTAAATCTAAGTATAACCCAGAAACTGCAATGTTTGAACCGATTTTGGGAGAAGATATGGATAGGAGGGAATTTATTGATAGATGTCTGTCCGAGGAACCAAGAGAAAAACAATATTTTTCATCTCAGACACCAAGAAGGTATTTTCCTCCAGAACCTGATTATGAGCCCCCAAGCTTGGATTCTCAAGCCAGCGGGTCAAGATATTCTCCCGAGGGAAGAAAGTTTAAATCTAAAACATCTAGAATACACAGTTCTAGTCACGACATGCTGTCCTCAAAATATATGAATTCAAAATACAAGCAGGAAAAGTTTGGAAGTAATAGAGATCATTATGCGTCCAATCCAGAAATTTTACATAGAGACCCAAAATCTGATCAATATGATGGGCCGGAGACATACCATAACTCATTGAGAAGAAACAAACTCAACACAAGCAATAAACATTTTAGTCAAACCAGTTATCTGAATTCTAAGTCAGGAAGACAACACGACTTTGAAGAGAGAAAAGACTTAGGTTATGGAGGTGAAACTTCAGGACCGGAATCTTCTAGAAGCCGATGCGAAACCGACCGGGATCGAGATAATAAATTTGCCGATTCCGGAATCGAAAACGATTATAGGAAGGATTCAAATGGGGATTTTCACTCGAGAAAAGTTGTTTCATCGAATAATACGAGAGTTTTTAAGATGAGAAGTCGCGGAGACTTGAGAAACGAAAGCGAAGACGAAGGTTTTGCTTCTTCTCTTCTTATCGCAAGTGAAAAACAGCACACGGAGGACAACCATTCCCCACCCAAAGCTAAATACTTAACTGATTATGGACACGACAGCTCGGATTACCGAAATGATCATTCAGAATATAAAAGATTCGCCGCATCAAAAGAACATGATTTTGTTTATAGAGAAAAAAGTATTGATGATGGATCATTCTACGATCCAAGAATAGACAAATTCGAGGATAACAAGAAAGGTTTATCCAAGAAACTGGAATCCAAGCCGCCAAAATCAAACAAGAAGATTAGCGGATTAGAAAAGGTACGATTTTTTATTCTTATTTCAAATTTGCTTAGTTATAATATACCTACCTAACGTTCCTTTATGTGCTTATTTCCACCTTTTATAATGCAATATCTACCATAGGTACCTATATAGAATTGCTCATATTATTATCTATTTCATACAATTTTACGAACAATAAATTATATTATTTGCTTAGCTGACCTAATCAAAGACCTTAACAAAATACTTGTTTTTAATTTTGGTGAGGGAGAAGACTAAATCTCCATATGCTTAGATTAGATATTTATATTGAGAATTTTTTTTTTTTATTAAGAATTACTCTGAAGTCTGAATACGCATGTAACGGATGTAGTAAATGTTTAGAGACATCTAGCGGGGTGTTACATAATACATATTACATACGGGGATAATTCCTTGAGAATTCTGTCAATTTTTGAAACACTTATCTATGTAAGATTATCTGATTGATCGATTGGGTTGACCTTTACTTATAAATTTCATCCATAGATGGCGGTGGCATTTCTTGTCATAAACAAAATGTGTTTATTACAGTTGGCCATTGTTAGGAAAAATTGATCATTGGTCGATATACCTATGCACCCTGCTGATATATACTTCGATATACCATTTTTAAAGCATTGTGGCTGCATCACCCAAGATTGGGTGCAAGCCAATAATTAATAGAAGAAGAAGATTGTTAGGAAAATTATGTTCTAACTCATTGCAAAAAAAAACATTTTACATATTAAATTAATTATGTATCCCTTGGAACACGAATTGAGCATTTTCAGGTTAAAAATATGAACTTTAAGCAATTGGTAGGAAAATTAAGTTCCACTGCCATTTGACGTTCTCATATTGTTTGTGGTTTTAGATGAAACAGCTCTTCTCCCGTGACTCTTCGAAGAAGAGCAAGAAGGTGATGGAGAGAGGCGAAATGGAGATGGTGAATGAGCAGGATTTGAGAAGACGATACACGGAGTACAGAGGACCTGGGGATAGTGATTCATCCAGCAGAAGGAGTCATCGTGTTGATGTAAGCCATACTTTCCAGCCAAAATTTAAAATTGAAAAACGTAGAGGTTTAGCCATTAAGACTTCATGAAAATAAATGTTTGCATACCAATTTCTAATAGTTGTTTGTGCTAATTGTAGTGGTTTTTTTTTTGTTTAAAGTGAAGTGCAGTGCACTGTCTGTTTTTTTTCTTGCTGATTTTAATCAGTCTGCACTTGCTGGTTACAATATGTCTCAAAATATAATAATCATCAGATTTTTACTAGTGGAGCAGTAACAAAATGTATTTAGTCATTTTTATGTTGACGGAAAATAAAAGAAATAAATAAATTCAAAGAATCGGTTTGTTTCAATATCTAGTAGAAAGAAATGTAGATAATAATGGTAATTTGTTACCCGAATTTTCAGAACTTTGACTACAGTCAAAGAAGAAGGTTGGCCACTCCTAGTCCCTCTCCCAGCCCACCAGGTAGAAGAGATCATGACGAAAGAGGCTCTACTCCGTCCACAAGCTGGTTCAAGTCATTGGACCGGCTATCAAAAAAGAAAGCTCCAAAGGTACCTATATATTATTTTCTTAAATATGCCCATCCATTGTTAATTATAAAAAAGTTAATTTGTACTAAAATCAAAATTTATTTTAGAATTTACAGGCTGAAAAAGGAAGCATTCTTTCATCTGAAGCTGATTCACGTTTAACTTCTAAGAAGTACACCACTAAAAACACATCTAAGAATCTGAGATTCTTTGGAGACACAGATCAAGAATCTAACGATGGAGGATCAATCTCTAAGCAGACTAACGCGTACAAGAAAAGAAGTGGGGATCTTCAAAGTGATAGATCAACTTTGAGCAGAAACGGTAAACCTCTCTCGAATTCCATACACGGAATAGATCGTGCTGAACGATATGAGAGCAGATATAAAAGTTCGTCAATGAGTAATCTGCAAAATGAATCTAAAACGCTAGATTCCAGGCAAAACTTGTTGGCCAACAGTTATAATAAAGAGAAATACGGCAACAGTAGGAGAGATTTGCATAACATTTCCGAGATTCATAGCAACTCGGAAGATGAGGATCATTTACAAAATGGTTCGAGAAAGGATAATGGTACATTGAAAAAACCTCCAATGAGTCCCTACAGGGAGAAACGTAGATCTAGAAGTCACAGTGGATCGAGAACTCCCATAAAAAATACAGTGCAGAGAAATGGTTACAGTGGCAGCCGAGGGAATTTGTTGGAAGAGAAGAAAGAAAGCATGGAAAAACATCACGAGTTGAGGAAAAGTAGACAGGAGTTGATGGGAAGCAGGAATGAATTGAGGTGAGCCGTTTTTGTTACTTTGCTTCTGAACCTTTTACAGTCTTACACCTTTAAAGCGAACACATTGGTTTTTAGCATGTCCACGAATTGCTGAACATAAAAACAGTCTAGGCTAAAATCGGATTAGAGGTTAAATTAGCTCAGTGCAGAAGGTGTACGAAATATCTTTTACTTAACAAATAACTTTGCATTAGAAAATAAATTGAATATTTGGGTATTTACATAGAAGTTCATAATATGAGTGTTACTTTTTTATTTACTAAGAACATTTTAAAAAGGACAGTATTTTTCAAAATAATAACGCAAATCATATTTTTTCTGATGGCAACATCACACTTAATTTGACATATTTTGCAGAAACAAACGCCGCCGTATTCCACATGGAGGAAGTCCAGCCGGTAGCAGTACAGAAGGAGAATCTAGTCTTCAATCACAACGAAGCGTTGTCTATCTCCATGCTCCTACAGGTAATGTGTGCATATATGACTCTAATATATCTCCATAATGATATGGTTATAATCAAGTGTTACTATATAAAATAACTTAACATACTTTATATCCGATTTATGTTCTACTACACTGCCATCTGTTGAAAAGATTCCAAAGGTACACAATCGTAAATCAATATTTTTACTATAGCTGAACAGTTGAACTTTGTCATACTTTGGAATCCAAAATTGTAGTGTTCACTTAAATATTATCTTAATTAAGCAAGCAATACTATATTCATACTTACCTAAGATTATGACGTTTATCAGAAATAGTGTTTAAAAAAAAAAATAAAAAAGCTGCTAACCTAGGGTAGCCCAGAACTCATAGTATATTATAACAGCCTTTTCGTGTAAAACATATCTTTGCATAAAAATTCATAATTTTACGATTAAAATGAATTAAACCTTGGAATTATTATTGAAACTTTAAAATGATATCGACTATTGGAGCTTTTTATTATCTGCTTTAAAACTACATATTCAATATTAATCGGTACTTTAAGGGGGACCCACTGAAGTTACGGACCTCAAATTTTACGTGCTTGTGTAGGAGCATAAGACCAACCCGTATACCAAATTTTATGAAAATCGAAGCAATTTTTTTTTTTCTTTTAAGCCCTTTTTCTAGAACAAGTGAAATTTTCTTTGGATACTTTAAGAGGGTTCCCATGAAGGTACAGATCTCAACATTTTACTGACTCATCTACATCGAGGGGCTAACCGTTCTACCAAATTTCAATCAAATCGGATAAGAAATACTATGAGTCACATTTTTGGCGTACGCGTACGCGGAAATTATTTTTTTTTTGCATTTTTGGAATCTACACCCTCGAAAACGCCAAGAATATTAATTTCAGCGAAATATATTTTTTTTTATCCGATCACAAGACAAGATATTCCATATAGGTACTATGAGTAAAATTCATTGATATCCTTAAATATCAATTTTCTCGGCAAGTAAAATTGTTTCTCATAAAATAAATGATAACTTTTTGTTTTAGTTGGTGATATACCTGGATCTCGCATTTCAAGAGGAAGATCAAGGGATGATCTGTCATCCGTTAATTCGTCAAGACTTCAACCGCAAACCAAAACTGTTTCACGTTCATTCTCCGTATTGGCTCCGTGGAAACCAAGGCATTATAGGGAAGGCTACGATATTAATTATTCGCAATCACAACACCCTACTCTGCGGAGGACTGCTAAGACTGAAATCAAACAGCCTCCAAAGAAAGAGACTTTATCACTCTTTGGTAAAAGCAAATCGTCATCAACAAGAAACCTCTCTTCATCAAAATACGACGTTAGAAGTAGCGAAGACAGGTCGACTCAACATTCAACGTTATCACGAAACGTACATTCCAGACCAAACGGAACGCTGAGAAAGTCGGAAGGTTGGTCAAAATACAGCGACGGTAGCAAAGAAAATATTAATCAAAACGTCGGAACCATGACAAGAAGTAGAAAGGATCTTAGATCACGGGAGTATAAAAAGAGTTTGTCTAGTGAGATATTAGAAAGAGACACAAGCAAGCCAACGTCAAAACGAATAGGCGAAAAAGATAGAATATCGAGATCTATCTCTATGCCAAAAGATCCGTCCAAATCAGCCGGTTGGTTTAAGATTTCTAAAAAAGGTAAAAAGACAGAAAGTACTAATAGGCCTTACTAATTTGAGACTCAATGTATGCCCTACCAGTGTATAAAGAAAATACGATTAATACTTAGATGTAATTTTTAAACAAATTAAAAAATACCGACTAATACGCTTTCAACTACAACATCCCTAAGAGTAAATTTATCTGAAAGTATCTGAGTCAGCCGAAAATTCTGTTTTCTAGGCCTTTCTGTGTTTTTACATTTTTGGTGCCATATTTTTAAGATCTTTTTGTTTTTGACTGTGTAATTTATGGTTTTATTCAATTTGTTGTAAAATATTTACCTACAGAACCCAATACAACCAAATCAAGAAAAATACTATTGTTTTTCATCCGATATCTATTCTAAATAAAAATTAACTTGTGTTTATAATAATAGTGTGCCATATTAAAGAAAATGACAAGCTTAGCTACGTTCTGTCTTTACATATCAATATAATATACATTTGTAAATATTTTATTGCTTTCTTTTTGTTTTAAAAACTTATTTAATGCAATAATTATTAATATGATTCAAAAGCGTAAGGCTTATAGATTAATTTCATGCAAAGCTGTATTCAATTTTCGACTCATATTGCAAAATTAGAACTAGTCACATGTAATAATATTACGTCTTTTTTCTTAAGTAAATAATTATTTAGAAAACTCATTCTCTATGGTTTGTTTTGTTCTATGAAGTATATTTAAAAGAAGAACTTTTTTGAAAATGGAATAAAATGAATTAATTTTTTATTAAAAACTCTCTTTTGCTACTAATTCCATTAGAATAAATAAATTAATATCATTTATCATTTTTTTATTTTAATTTAGTTGTAATATTATATTATTAATATTAAATATTATTATTGTTAAGTTATACTGATTTGTTTTTATTCTAAGTCGCTAACATGAAATGTAATTAATCCAACTAATGATTTTGTCATTTTTTAATCATTAATTTTTTTTTAATAAACTTCAGGTCTCACTTTATTTTTAATAGCCTTCCCATCACATTGTATCCCTAAAGAGGTAGGGTGAAAACACGTAGAACGCCGATTCTGACCCACGCCGACCAGCGCAAAGAATGTTACTTTGCATTTGAATGGTGATACGCACAGCAAAAGCAGGAACCCGCTTTCTGGCATGCCCATTTAAATGCATTGAAACCACAGACAACATTGCGCCGGTCGGTGCGGGTTGGAATCGGCATTGTACGTGTTTTCACCTGTAAGCAGTAGGGCTAGTACGAGTTTTATCGAAAGCTAATTGCACGCAAAGAAGTTCTTGTTAGCGTGTAGATAGTTTTCTTAAATCAAACGATCGAATCATTCGATCATTTTAGTGTGAACATTTTTCGATGATCGTTTTGATATTCGATCATCGAAAACTTATACTAGGGTTACAGAATGACCACCACTCTTTTTAACACGGAAATAATTTTCCTTGCTTCTTCAGATATTTATTTTATTCTGGGCCAGGCCACACTTTCATCAGGGATATTTTCCATTAAGATACCTTTTCCGAAAATCTCTAGAAAAAACAATAATAAAAGTGTTCTATTTGCTATCCTGCTTGCTGCTTGTCATGATAATTGAAAAGAGACAAGACCATTTGAACAAAAATAGTTCCTCCTTATTATTTTGTGACATAAAATTTTGTGATTTTTTCTCCAAATGCTGCTTCTTATTTATTAATGGTTGTATGTAGTACTTTTTTCTTCTTAGCCCTACTCACAATCAAAATTATAATTTGGGCATTTCAGAACATAATTACTTCATTTCATTTTCTTCCATTTTTGGTCATTTTCCTCTTAGATACTTTCTAAATATTTCCAAAACATTTTTTTCTGTCATATTGAAGGGCTGACTTAGAAAGATGGCAGGTAGCCTATTCACAGAACAAAATATTGCTTGGTGTGAAAGATGTCAAAAGTTTATTTCGGTTCACTTTAGAATCATTTAAAAAAAATATGGTTTTGTAAGGGGGGTTTTTTGGCTCTCTTTCCTAATGTGCTTTGGGGCGTTTTTAGCCCTCTTATTTTTGTGGCTATTCTCACTACAGCCAAAAAATATTCATTCACCTTAGGAATTAAAGGTTCTTTTGAATTCAAACTTATTATTCAGTAACCATCAAATATCGAAATAAAAACGCATAGTTTATTAATTACAATATATTAAAATACTTTGGTCACTTTGGTTTTTTAGCATTTTTGTAGAACACAGAAATGAAACTGTTGAAAAAAATAAAAAAAAAACTGTCATGAAAATGAAGTAAGTAAGGTTTGATGACTTTCTGCTACTATTTTGAATTTGAATTCGTTCAGTGGTGATCATCTGCTGGTTGTTTCACCCAGAATCCCCATGGAGCAAAGTGGTCGTGACCATCATGTTCAGTTGGTCCACGGTAGACTTTGATTTGTACTCTTCCAAGATGTTCTGAAAATAAATATAACAGGGTACACATCCAATTATTATTTCATCAACTAAAAATCTATCTATGCTATATTTGAAACCCCACCTTTTTTCTTGTACTATTGTACCTACTTTTAAATGGGATTTTGGCCATATTGGCTATTTTACGGCCAGTGTTTGGTCATGGAAATATTGGACCAAGCAGTATTATAATAGCACTGCCTAGTGCCTACCATAAGTACGTACAGGGATGAATCTAACAGTCTCTTTATAAGGGAGGTTAGTTCATATTGTTGAATCGGTTGGATGCATTCCAGATGTGGTTACACGGTTGGATGCTTCCAATACTTGGTCACCAACATTGAAGTCCTGAGAAGAGCAAACACCTAACAGATAGTTATGATAAACCATAAAGATCCGAAAAACAACATCCTCTCTGGGACACATTGTTCGTAGGGATAAATATGTAATCCTACAATTTTTGCTGATGGGAAAGGTGGGAGAGAATGCACCAGAGTAGGAACAGTGGAGGGGTTGTTCCGGCTGGCGTGTAACCGAGAGCCCTTTGCAGAAGTGGTTGCCAATGTCAGGGAGACCTGATATGGCACAAGCAGAAGAAGAAACCCAAATAGCTGATGGACAATAACAAAAAATATTAGGTGAGACACTGTTTGTTGGTTGTATTTGTACCAGTAGTTTAATGAAGTCAAATTTTCCTTTGTTTCGGTCAAACATTAATGCAGAGGCATCTGTTGGAATCTGTGAGAACTATAACATTTTTAGTTTGCGTTGATTACAAAAGATGGCCCCAGGATACAACTGATATACCTATTATCCATTTTTGTGTTTCGTTGAGCATATTTAATTAAAATAATCAAATTTGTTAATATCGCTTACCATGGTCTGATGCAGCTGAGCTTAAGTCATCATAGTCATCTTGAGGAGCTGGGTAAGCGGAAATGAGCACCAAACAAACCCCAAATAAAATCAATAATTGTTTCATCTGAAATAATATTACAATACCATCTCTGTACAATGTACATATACTTAAGTACAAACATTTAATTTTCATAAACAATCAAAGTAAATATATCACTCATTGAAATATGAAACACTAGCTTATACCCGTCTTGCTTTACGTTTTTGATTCCGATTGTCAGGCTTGATCGGTAGGTAATTAAACAGGTTCTATAACTGACATAAGCACAGAAAAAGAAGAATGACACTTTTAATGTTTATTAAAATTTTGTATGAAGATCCTAAAAAATAGGGTTTTTTAAATAGCTCTAAATATATTAAAGTTAATGTAGCAAATTGTATTAAAGAACCTTCTCCGGCATTTTGCACGGCTCTGTGCAGATTCATATCTGACGTAGCATTTGTATTTTGAGCGTCATGCTATGACATACGGTAAAAAGCAAATAAAAAACATTTCTGAATTATTATGTAGATAGAGAAGGAGGGGCTAATGCGAGTTTTATTTAATTTCCCAATTTACCACGCAACTTTCTTAATTTTTCTTTCATAAGAACCTTCTACTGATAAAAGCCAACACGACAAAAAAAGAATTAGCGAAATCGGTTCAGCCGTTTAGGCGTGATGCTCTATGGCTCTAACATACGATAGAGCAACGATAAAAGGCAAATTAAAAAACATTTCTGAATTATTATAATAGATATTGAGTGTCCAGAAAAATTCTAAGATAAAAAAATATTTATTTTCCTCTTGGATTCTTGGTGGAATTTGTAATTGATTAATTAAAAATCATTAACATTTTGTCACAATATTTTGAAAAAAATAGTAAATTTCTAAATATTTTTGAACCATATTGGAGAAATTCATACGAAACTACTTTATAATGTGTGTAACTATACTTATGTGGAAAATACAAACATATTTTTTTATATAGGTAGCTGTTTTCAATTTTGATATCTAAAAAGATGCTTTTTTTCAGACAGAAAACAAAAATCGAATCAATTTTTTTTTATGTTTTGACCCCATATCTATTAAAATATCTGTTTATTGAAAAAATAAAGTATACGCTATTCGAACTTTTTATAAAATAGGAAATTGACAAAGTTGTTTTTCTTACACCTTTATCCAAATGCATATCTCCTAAAATTTTTCATACTAAAACATATTATGGTACATAGGTATTTGAAATATTTTATAAGAATTCATGCATTATTTAAATGAAAAAATAAAACAAATGCTCTATTTCAATAATTTCGTATTAGTGTAATTCAATCACTATCAAAAACTTTTAGAAAGAAAAATAAAATATTCTAATAAGTACAAAATTATTAATTATTTACTCAATTATTATTGTATTAGTAACAAAATATTTAAAGACTCACCATTGCAAACATTTTTAAATTTAAATTAATGATTAATTATTTACTATGAACCAAGAGAAAAGCGCGTCGATTGTGTCACTATGGTCAGAGAAATGGCGCCTTTGACATTTGAATATCTTTTATATAAGTTAGGTTATTTTGCACTGTTTTAACTCTTTGTCGACTTTTTACCCTACCTACTCGGTTTCTTTGTACACTGTATTATCTATTGATATAATATTACATCAGTATTGTATACAATATTACTGCAATTTGTGTAGGTACAGTTCTTTTCGTATAGTTCTGTTTTTTTTTTCAACTTTATAAGTAGGTACATAACGTGGCTATTATAATAGGTGTCATTCACCAGGTGCGGACTGAACATTTTTTGATCATTAATTTATTTGTAGAGAGTACCTAATTAAACTGCATTTTAAATCATCAATACGATTTTTTCTTTCAATTCGAAAATCGAACTCTTCTTCTTCTACAAGTAGCAGATTGAGTCACCACCAAGTTATTAATCACCACAGCAAAAGACATAACCCTATAGCCATCGTTAATGATTTAACCAGAGTGGTTTCCCGTTGCCTTCTCTAGCAAATTTTCTGTAGGGGTTACCTTCTCTTAGCTGTATGAACATGAATTAAGGAGCTAGAAATCCGCCTTTCTTCCTCTCGCTAGTTTCACATTATGGGAGCACATTACCCATGGGGTACGCAATGGCGTATTTTACCTTGGTATTTCAGAAGATTTTGTACTTCACTATGACCCTAGTGGAGCTAAACGGGATGAATAAAAAGACAGACGAAAATCAAAACCAATTAGAGCAATTCTACATAAAGGAAGCAAACATTGAGGGACTTTAACCTACCCTTATTCTAAGTTTTATAGGAAGGTAGTCACGGAAGTAAAGTGAGTATTACACGATAAATTTGGTATGGAAAACGTGTATAGCGCCGCCAAAAAGATATTTCTATAAATAAAAGCGATTCTCGAATTCGATACGTATAGACATTTTCCCAACACCACCTATATAAGAAGGCCTTATTGCTGGCGGCCATTTTGGCCTCTCGCGTCACCAGGCCGCCGGCGTGTAGAAAGATATCATAGAGTACAGTACATACAGATATAGACAAGCGAACGGTGGGCCTCACGATGTGACGCAGAACTAAGGCCTTCTTATATAGGTGGTGTTGCATTTTCCATACAAAATGTATCGTGATACATTTACTTCCGTGACTAGAAATACGGGTTCCCAAAATCACTCGATTCCGGGTGGAGGTCTATAATAAAAAATAAAAAAAATAAATACGGGTACTGCTTACTCTAAAACAAAAGAAAGTCGGGTTAGTACGAACACTTAGCTGCGAACTCGAGATCGGTTGAAGAGATTTTTATGATGCTTGATCATTTTTATGATTCTTCTCCGCTCCAGATAACAGAATTATTAATAAAACATCGAAAAAGGGATAGAATATAACATAAAATATAATATTAAAGTTAGCATGGAACGGATTTACTGACAACAACGTCATCTGTGAAAAATTCCATAACAACACAATATTTATTTAGGTTAACAACCATTGAGTTTCAAAACATTGGTACACAGATTTTTGATAGAATTTCTTTCAAGCTTTCAGGAATAATTTTTCAACATTCAAACATATTTCAAACGTTTTGTAAAAATTACAAATTTGAATGCAATACCAGGACCTATTCATAGTAAGGACTACAGGACAACGTCTGTCGGGTAAGCTAGTAGAACATAAAAGAAAGATATTTTGCAGCAAAAATGAAAAACTTGTAAGGTTTTTTTAGCTCGTTCTAAATTAAAAAGTTTTATGGCGAGACACGAGAAATGAGGAGCCCATTCCCAAATTGTAATATATCTTGTATCAAAATAGTGAATGGCAATGCTATTATTTGCAGTGGCTGTATGATTTTAGTGACATTGGGTGTGAGAGTTCTTTGTGCAAGACAGGGCGGCTTGGAAAACACATTCTTCAGCACAACCAAGATCTGCAGGGCTGAAAGAATTTGTATGGTCATTGGAATAAGTTGAAATGAAGAATGAAAATGATTGTGCAAATTTAAATTTACTTATTTACATAATTCAAAAGTAAGTTGAAATGGTTGGTAGACCATCAGTCGACGACGTTAGTACGAACATCGTATAAGGCCGTGGTTTCGAGTCCCGGTGCCGACCATTTCCACTTTCACGACACAACCCTTCGGTTAATGTGAAAGATGTAAAAAATCTATTTGTGTTTGTTGGAGAAAATTGGAAATCCAAAAAAAAAAAAAAAACTTTAATAAGCATCTCACCATCAAAAACAAAATGCAAGTAGGAAAAAAGCGTCTTTTGTTATTTGAATAGTTACACAATGGAACACTTTCAATTCAAACTTTTATTGCAATAAAAAAAAACTATGAACATTAGTAAGTACCTAAGTAGGTACCTACCCTATTTTCTTCAACAGTGTTCACTTGAGTAAGCCCAGATTAAATTTAAAATTAATAAAAACTAAAAAAGTAACATAAACAATAAATTATTTATTTCACGTTTCTCACGAAAGAAGTTAAACGGACTTCATTATAATTGGGAAACCATTTTGATATTATGCTCTCGCTTTCCATGCGAAACCTAAGAACATAAATTCTTCTTCTTCAGCCTGTCTCCATCCATTGCTGAACAAAGGCCACCTACCGCCCCCTCCAATCATTACTTCGTCCCTAAGAACTTTAGTGAAATGTGATTATGTTAGGTATGGAATGTTACGTTGGAAGTCCGCACCTGATTTCTCACATCTATAAAGAGATTGGACGTAGTCAGTGGTGGGTATAAAACAGTAAAAAACTCAGATTTTACCATTTCTAGAGACCAAATATTTCCGGTCGATAATCACCTTCCATTTCATACAGCCACGCGACAAAATTGTTCTGGAATGAAAATAAAATAATAGTCAAATTTATTAGATACATACATTTTGTTTCAGTTATAGTTAAACCGTAACAGGTTGTTTTTACCAACCAATCGATTTTGTCGACAAGGATGAAAAATATGTTTAATTCTATGCTTCAATATGATAATATCTTGTTATTTAAAGTACCTATCGTACTCACTTGCGCCGCGAACGTGTGACATTGCATCAATTTAATCGAAAGGTTAAGTGTATACGTGATTCGAAAAAGCGAATGCATCCTTTTGATAAAATTGTTGTAACGATACACGTTCGCGGCGAAAGTGAGTACCGAGCTTTCTCGTCGGGGTTAGACCTGCAGGGCTATTCTCGTAGCGCTTGAATTGCAATCTAGTTGTAAAGATATCTTAAAGGGCGTCTCGGATAAGAATAGGACCAATTAGAGAGAAAGAGGGAGTGTCTACAATACGATGTAGCCAATCGTGGAACGATCATGACACTCCCCCTTTCTCTCTGATTGGTCCGATCCTTATCCGAGCCGCCCTTTAAGATACCTTTTCAACTAGATTACAATTCAAGCGTTACGAGAATAATCCTGCTGCCGCGCACTGGCAACTTGTTGACAGCAACTATTTAGTTGCTTCCAATGAAACACAAGGAATTGAATGCAGCCCCGCACACGGGCAACTTTTTAGTTGCGGTTGTTTTCTACGAACTTCTTCAAAGCAACTAAATAGTTGCTTTAAAAAAGTTGCCAGTGCGCGGCAGGCCTTACTGAATTCTTCATCATATTCACTTTATTTAGTTACCTAATAAAAAAGTCGGAATTTCTTCACATCCACGGCATTACGGGAACTCCTAAAAGTCAATTTACGACAATATTATCTGACAGTTCACCCTATAGATAAAAATATCGACCTCGGTAGCCTAGTGGTACAGAGGATTGGACTTCAGATCAAGAGGTTCCGGGTTCGAATTTTTGGGTCAGAATAGGTATTGTTTTTTCATTTGAAATTTCTACCCGGGTCGGCCTGTCTCTGATTGGACGGGACAGGTTGAATGGAAAAAAAAATGCCTCAGGAAATAAGTTCCGCCGGCTATATTGACACCTTTGTATAGAAAGTTGTAATTTTTTTTTATTATAAATCGTTATTCATTAGTCGGATTATCTATTTAAAAATAGGGTGATAAAATAGCATCCCAATGATAAGGGATATTTTATATAATGTATGTAGGTATACAAATATCTCTTCTTCTTCTGCTTTGAAACGCGGCAATCCACTCTCGGGAGAGTGATAAATGTACAAATATCTCAAAGATAGCCTTTTTCTAAGAAGGCCTAAGCATTGGGACTGTGACGTCACATTGTAAGGCCCAGTATGTGCTTGCGAATATCTGTTATTTATGATATCTATCATACAGCGCCGCTGGCCTGGGCCTCAGGTCTGACGTTGGCCGCCAGCGCTTAGGCCTTATATAGGTGGTGTTGCTTTTTCTTAAGACATTTCTATTTTCTGGTTTAGTGTCAGGCCTTGTGTGTCAAGTAAAAAGTAGGCATTCATAATATTAGATTAGATCAGTGGGCCTAGACAAAATCAAATTGGCGATCGACTACAAACGAATGATTTTTTTCCTCACTCTACGTTAACGAAATGTTCGCTTGTAGTCGAACGCCAATAACATATTGTCTAGGGGGGCTGTAATGTAAATATAATGAATGAAATAAAAAACAGTTTTTTCAATAGTTAATTTCAATATTTATTTTCTTACACAGTTTGGTGGTAGGTAAAAACATCGATTGGATACAATAGTAGTTTTGGTTATTAAATAAATTATTATTATTAATTTTATCATAAAATTGTATTTTGTTAATAGTAATTATTACGATAAACGGGGTACACGATCTCTATTTCAAGGTTACACAAAATGACAGTAAAAAGGTTTTGGGCGTTACTATTACAGCAATGATTCTTATATTAAGTGAAACGACACATTTTTAGGAAGGGGCGTTATAAATAAGTTATCGTCAACATTTTTTTATATATTTTTTTTCAATTATGTTTTTTTTTTCAACCAGTTCATAAAATATCTCCTTTCCACATACCATGTACTGGTAATAATTATTAGTTATAGTTCGATATAATTTTTAATCGTAATAAAATATACTTTTAACTTCCATATTTTACATAAAATTATTATTAAATATTTTATAAGATAATAAGTAGATTTTAATAAGTAGGTTTTAGTAAGTATTAAGTAGATTTTATGAATTGTATACCTACAAGTTTTGAAAAAAAAAACACTCATTAGGATAAATTAACAAAAGTTGTTGAGATATGAATTTCATATTATAATACTAAAACAAAATTTACAATTTCTGCAAAATAGGTATATAAATCTAAATAATTTTATAAATTAATTCTATAACTCCTTTAGATAATAGGTAATAATAATAATTATCAAAATCTAATTTTGGTGTTTCAAATTTTTTTCGTGACGATATTCAATAATATTGGGAACACGTTTTGGAACAATAATTATACATAATAATATTAGTAAGTACACACTCATTTATAGGGAATATATTATTTCAATATGAAAATTTTCAAATTGTATAGGTAATATTATTAACACCAAGGTATTTTATTTAATCATATTATATTTCAAGATTATTTTATGACAATTATTATTTTTATTAATGTAATATCAATTGTATAAATTGAATCAATGGTCCAGGGTTGTATTGTAAGGATTTATTATATTTTCTCACTACTACACAGTACACATATCTATAAAAAATGATAATGTTTCTTTTAGAAGTAACGATTTTTAAATCTTGCTCAGAGGTGTTTTCGGATATTCGGAGATATTGCTACAACTGAGGGCGCTCTAAAATTGATATAACAAAAATTATTAGGTTACAGATTTTCAGTATATTTTCGCTCACACAGATGGATTTTTATATAAATTAAACATAAATAAAGTTTTTAAAATTACAAATCGGTTTCATCTAAATGGAGCATTGAACATATTATTATATCCAAAAGGATGTCTAAACTAAATTTTTGAGGTATTTTTACTATTTCAATTCCTGGTAGCCATTGCAATGGTTTAATTTTGTGTGATTTTCTTAAAGTATTTAATTATGTATATAATTTAGTTTCAGGGGCGGTCTGAGCAAAGTAAAATTTGCTATATATGGGCCTGATTTAAAAATCTTTAACGACCTTTTTAATTTAATTTAATCATATTAATTTTACGTTTATTAAACTTATGATCAGTATTTCACATATTTTATTTTACAGATTGTAAATCAAAAATATATTAATAGTATGTTTATAAAGTATGCGTTGTTCACAATAATTAATAACGATTTGAGTATGAACTTATTTGTGCCTTTAATACGTAGGCAAACCGATAAATTATTTTATACAACATGAACATCCTTTGTAATGAATTGTAGAATAAAATACAAATTTATGTGGAGAAGCATGCAAAAAATTAGGCGCATATTTTTTTCCACTAATATTTTCTTGATGATCCGCCCCTGTTTTTTTTTTGTTCAAGAATAGAATACAATAAGTAAATTTATTAAATTAACACATAAGACAAAAATAAACCAAGTAATTTTAAGATACACAATATATATTTAATATTTTTACACAATAAGTGTAAATTACATTAAAAATGTAATATTAATATTATAAAATCATCACATTTAAGGATTTTCTACATTCGGGAGGAATTATATAATTTAAATTTTACATAATAATAATATAAGGTAAGGCTTTTGGTCGCAAAGGACTACATAAATGGATAATAATATAATGTAATTTTATATAATTTATGACGAATCGAAAAAAACTACATTAAGTATATTATTATTAAGTATGGATGATTTTATAAACACTCTTATTTACAATATAGATAAACGGAACAATGATACTAATTGATAATTCATATTTTATAAATATTTTATCCCCAATTAATTAATAATAATATTTAAATTAATGATACATTATTGTGTAAACATTTTTTCAGTACTTGGGTTGATAGGATATCTAATTTTTATTATTTTATAATAACGCATTGGTATTTTTATCTTCTTCTTCTGTTAATTATCTCACCCTTTTCAACAAAATTCAAGTTAAAATAAGGCAAATCAATGAATAATACTAATTTTATATTGTATTTGACACTACATTCTTTTAAAAATTTGGCATGCCTTTTTTCTTACAACTTTCGTAGCTTTATAATTTAAATGCATCAAATCAAATCGCAATATCTGTAATATTTTGACTGAGGAAGTTTTATGCAAACAAAATTAAGGCATAAAAAATTTCGTTTGAACCGCTCATTTTAAAACATGCCAATGTCCAAATATCTCAGTAATAGATAATGCTAAAAAACCATGTTAGGGTTACAGAATTCTATACAATAACCTAGAATCCCGACTCGCGTTAAAAAGTGAAGCCGAAATATTGCAACTTTTGACAGTTTGGTTTCCAAAAGAATGGCGTATATCTATTTAATTGTTTCCTCTTGTATTTTTTACAATAAAACGTATTTTTACGTAAGAAATAAGTGAAATTGATAATTTTTGAGTTTCTTTATAAATGTTAACATCATTTTTACGTTCCGTTTTGACTACCGTACTGTCGAAATTGCCGGCCAAATCGGCTTCACTTTTTTATTATGAAGAGATATAGGAGTACTCCTATATCTCTTCATAATAAAAAAGTAAATAAAAATTTTCAAATTAATGAAATTGGAGATTTTTTGTGCTAAAAAACGATCAGTCAATATTAATATCAGCTGTTGGTATGTCAGCCATCTTGGTTTTGTGCGAATCTGCCAGCATTACATACCTTTAGTGTCGAAGTAAAAAAAAAAACAAATAATTGGACATGGGTGGTTCTTAAAATTAGTGATTCATTTGAAAAAAGCTAATCCTCATTGGGTTGCTACAAGCGGTTTTTTTCTGAGTATAAAACAAAAATTCTTACCTACATCAAAGAATTGTCTATACATTAATCAGTTCCATGATATAAGCGTCACTATGTACCGATCTATCGATCTCTTTTTGTTGAAACATTTAACATCTAACATTCACATTCTTAAATAAAAATGAATGATACTCATAAGGAATTCGTTGCAAAAATGGACCATAATTTATTAGTTTTTTTTACTAAAAAAATACACTTAAACGCCAGCCAACCACTACGGGCTCTCGAGTGACTTTTATAATGAAAGCCCAGCAATCATCAATATAATTATTTTGCCCTAAGCAATGAGATCCTTATCTTTTTCATAATTTTATTTGTTAACGTGACCTTTAAAAAATACGTTTCAAAAGAGAAACAGTCGGTAACAGTTAAATTTTGTTTAAACGCAACAATAGGTGATATATTAAAAGTTAATTGATAAAAACTTTGCACATTTAGTTTTATTCGATAAATTGTTCTCTTCCGCTTTTTATAATTCAAGACACTGAAAAATACACTACAGAGGTCATTGAATTATACTGCGATACAATTATGTTCTACGTACTAGAATCGACATCTCCTCATACAATGCGTCTTTCTAAGCCAGCGATGCACAAACTGCGACTCGCGGGCAGCATGCGGCCTTCTGTCAGTTTGTCTGCGGCCCGCCGTCGAATTAAAATATTGGAAAATCAAAAGAATATTTAACAACAACTTTTGCATCTTTTCGAAGTATTATTAAAAAACAGTTTATTAGTTACTTTTTTGGTTTCTTGTGTGACTGATATCGACTGTGGAAGTCGTAAGTAACAATATTTCTTGACTTTTTATTGAAACTTTTGGAATGTTAGTAATAAAAATGCAGCATTAAGTACCTACCTTCCACTTCCTTGTTCGGGTTTACTGTATACCTATTCTACTCGTCGTACCAACCACATACAGCAATTTTTACATGGATAAGCCAGGAAATAGTAAAAAAAACGCAAGTTTAAAGATGAAAATCGGCAGTTTCAAGATGTTTGAACCGAGAAATACTTTTTTGTTTCATCGCCTAATAATATTGTGTGTTCAATAACATGGAACAGCTCTATTGTCATTCCGAAGGAATTTAATGTGAAGAGGCACTATGAAACACTACTTTTACAAAATTACGAAATCAAAAAATGAAAACTTTTAGTGCGGCCCGTTTTTGGCTTATAATCTTCCCCAGTGGCCCCTGTTCCCTATAAGTCTGTGGATTCCTTATCCTGAGCCATCTATTCATTTACCTTTGCCGATGTGTTAGTATGCAACGCAACGGTCTAAGGTCGTTACACTTTCCAATACATATATTTTATCTGGGACATTTTTATTTAGATAACTTTTTGCAAAAGTCTCTAAAAAAACAAACAAATAAGCAAATCCGTTATTTTATACCCCGCTTGTCATGAGAATTTAAAATAACGAGATGAAAAGATACATTAATAGTTTGAATAACCATTAGCAAAGTGATTTTATCATAATAATTCAGTAAAATTTGGATTTTAATGGAGTTTATTCTTTCGACAACAATGATACAATAACGTAACATGTTTCATTATTGACTTGTTTCCTACTACACCGCCATCTCTTGGATTTATTTTAAGGTTACGCAACTATAAAGGAATTATTTTCATTACAAACTTATGGCCCGTCGAACTTCATACCCCACCCGAATCAACAATAATAATTATTATTACATAATGCAATAAATTATAAAAATTTAATTCAGTTTTTATATCATAAACTGTATTTTAATTCATGTAATAAGTTAAAAAAATGTATTCTAGGGTAGGTCGACGGGCGGGTCAGCTAGTATTATATAAATTTTTGTTCCGAATGACGCTTTTAGTACGTAGTGCATAATAATTATTCAATGACCAGGGTGTGCTATTTATTTAGTATCTTTCGGCTGTTAATTCCGTGATAGGTCCACACTTTCTCCTTCTATTGAGCTAGAACATTCTTGTAACGCTCAAAATCAATCCAAATTAATCTAATTTCATAATACTGAACCATTGTACATTAATTAATTATGTGATAATACTTTGCTCGGGAAATATGTATATAAGGTTTCAGGTTTTACTTAAATAAGTATATTTTTATTTTACAATACGTGTAGATTCTCACAGGACTTTGATTTGGAATCTCGGGCCCAAACCCTGCCCAGGAGACCCCTAACTTTGAGGCTTGCAGACAGTCTTGCTCCCCGTTTCCTCGGCGTACTTTGGGCGCTTCCGTTTCCGGATGTGTTACTACTCCTCGATGTACCACGTTTTCTAGAAAACAAAAAGAAAAAACATTAGAGAACTACGTACTTATTTCTAAGTCTATATTATAAAAATGGAGAGCTATTTTCCGATATCATCGCATCACGCCTAAACGGCTAGACCGATTTCGCTAATTCTTTTTTTGTCGTGGTTGCTTTTGTAAGGAGATGGTTCTTATGAAAGAAAAAAATAAGAAAGTTGCGGGGAAAATTAGAAAATTAAATAAATCTCTACGTAGGCAATCTTATTAGTACTTTTTACAATATAATTTTTATTACAATTTTGAAATTTTGTCAGGAACTGTCAGAAGTGTCAGTTGTTTGATATTTAATGCGATTGACAGAATGCGGATGGAATAAACATGGTTTAAAACAGACGCATCGGTTTAAATTACATTGGTCAAATGAAAATTTAATTCATCACTATACAAATTCGAATTCAATATTCATAGTTAGGAACACAGGACAACGTCTGTCAGGAAAGCTAGTTAATGATAAGGATTAAGAAGTTTAGTAAAGACTTGTTCAGTCACAATACTTAGTATTTTAGTCGAGTACTGAGTAGATAACCGAGTTAAACTAAAGGTGCCTGAATAGTCAGTGAACACCCTTATTAAGCTGATTAATCGGCAATTAAGTCGAGTCGATACATTTTGTTTTATTTTTTGGGCAAATATTGCTCCGGTGTAATAGCTTAGACAAAAATGTCGTTTCGTTAGAGTGAAACTTTATTATGTCGTAGGCTGTTCTTTTTGCCAAATTCCTCTCATACTTGAATATATTTTTCACAATTTATGGGCAATAGCGAGTACCTCCGTTGAAGCAACTAAATTACTCTATCTACTCGACCTAGGGTGAACTAGCTTTTTGAGAGTAGCTATTTAAAGTGAAAAAACATTTGGAAGTTTTCACCTGACAGGGAATCAAATCCGGAAACTCAAGATCAAAAGTCGGTACCTACGCAGGTTTTCCCAAGTGGAAACATAAAGCCAATGTTTTAAAACTCGTTCGTATAATATCCAGAAATTTCTGAACCAAAAGATATATTTTTAAGAAGGGTAATTTTGTATGAAAATGCTTAGCTTCACTAGCAACTTCTGCCCTGTTTTACTTATAATACGGCGAAATTTCAGAAGAGACCAAAGACGAGGAATGTGCAATGGTACTTGACATCAAATAAATTTCCGAGTATAAAGTAAGGACACAGAGTGATATCTAATGTCCTATTCTGAGATTCAATATATTATTACGTCCCCCTTTCTAAGTCTTTTTTTTTTCAGATAAATATGCACCATATTTTTACCTTTTATCCGGATGTTCCTGCTTCAGTCTGATCTGCGTGAGTAGGCCCACGAGGAGTTCATCCACATTATGGTTGATTCCAACTGAGGTTTCTATATATTTACAGTCATAGGAAATGGCCATGCTTTTCCCCTCTGAAAAGTAAAAACATACCAAATAGAATCACGTTTTTATGCAATTTGCAAGCACTTGATTGGGGTTGAATGAAATGTTTCGCGTAATGTAAGAGCATTCAATGCCTCTTAGTTTATGCGAGAGCAAGAAGTGTTGGTAAACACAGGATAGAGGTGGAGGACTTCGCCGCCTAGGAACCCTGAAGCGAGTGGGGAAGCTCTGAAACACCATGAGCAAGCAGGGGAAGAACAATAGACCACTAAAAGTCGGAGCGCAAAACACCACCGAAAAAATGCATCCTAGTCACTGCATTTCAACTGAGAGGTGAACCATGTTACAGGTTGTTTGGTCCAGGTTGAAACGGCAGTTACAATCGTTCCCTGTGGATGCTAGGGTCAACCAGCCATAGAAAGTACATGCAGGGCTTATCCTACACCTGAATGCTATCCTCCTGCCTTCTATGAGTCCTCCCATCCATACTCACCTAGTCCTATCATTCCGGAAGGAGTAAACCATTCTGCCCAAAAATATCCAATCCAAGGCGTCATTCGAAGGATGCATGACTAACTCGTAGGTTAGTAACTAACGGATGCTCTTTGATACCAGTGAACTTCAGGGTGACTTTTTGAGTTACCCGCACATGCAGGGATTTGTAAGGACACACTTTTATTTCCCTACTTCTGGTTATAAAGGATATACGTGGCACCTGACCTGTAGAGTCGACCTGATTTGGTGGCTATAAAAGGTACTTCCGCAATAAAAGATCCTTTATCCAGAGTCAATTAATTGTCAGATGGTATGACAAGACAAAAGAAGTAGGAAAAGCATAGGATATTCACCTTCGGTGGAGACAGCCCGACTTCGTACTAAATCTACTTTGTTTCCAACTAGAATCTTTGGCCGGTGAGCTTTCTTTGTTTTTAGCAGTTTCAGCCACACTTCGGAGGACCTCAGAGATCCTTTATCTGACGTGCTGTATACTATGCAGTAAGCGTGAGGTTCTGTTCCTTCTACTTCGATATCCTGAAATATAAGAAATTAGACTATTAATATTATTACATATCTGGAAAAATTACAAATCATGGAAAGCGCAGTACGGAGATGAACAAAATGTAAAAATATAAGAACTCAATGTTAAATATTTTCAGAGCAAACTTATGGCGTGTGTAAGAAAAAAGCAATGTAGAAAAACAATGAATTAAAATGAGTGGAAAATGATTGGATGAAGAAGAATATAATATGAGAAGAAACATCAAAATATAATATTTCAGTATATATACATATAATATGTCAGGAGCAAATATCAATAAAGAATAAAAAATAGTGTCGCATAACCAAACAGCGGTTAACGCATACGGCGCTATCACAGCCTGCGGAAGAGTGACGGGCAGAGCCCTCCATACCTCTTCAGACATACCCCCGAATCCATTTTACCCTCTGCAAACCGAACATATTTGAATTTTTAGCGCATTTGAATTGTTGTCGCATTTGAATTTTTGGCGCGAATCTGATTCCCTGTACCAGACTACTCCCTGTACATACTAGGCTATCCAACAGTCAATCTTCCTACTGTCTTCACCCATTCTTCGTACAGTTCAAGCTGTTCAGTCTCAAATATCATTTCGTTTTAAATTTTTTGAGAAACAAACTGTTTGTGTATGACAAATACCTAATTAAAGTAATAAAAACTAAAAAAAAAATGCCACTTGTAAGTAATTTAATATGCCACCCGCATTTAGCATTTAAAGTATGAAGAGGTCTTTGTGAAATTTGTTAAAAAATAATAAACCTACGCACAAACAGTAATAATAAATAAAACAGAAGGTAGAAGTAAAAACATTTTTATTTTTCTTACGTATCCATGGTCCGATAATTTCGAAAGTTTTCAGAGAAGCTTTTCGAGACATTGTCTCTTCTCTGAAAAAACAAGTGGGTTTGTTTTTTTGTGTTGTTTTCAATAAGCACTGAGGTTTTCGAAATTAAATTAACAAATAATATTTTCTTAAGAAGTTTTTCAAAGTTACGAAAACAAGTTTGTGTAATAAAATAACAGGGTGCGCGTTTTTTTGCTGTATTTTGTTTTCATTATTATAAGGAGTTTCTATAGATGGGCTATAATTTCGATGAAATGTGTGGCTGCAACACTTTGCAATTATAATAGAAGCCAATATTTTAGTATGACCGGGTTGTATAGCTGCATTGCATTGCATTTTTATCGAATACCTACTAACTGCAATAATTCTCTGCCAGTGATATTGTCTCGATTATACGACGTAGGGGCATCCCTTTTTTATTATAGAAGCACTCGATATTAAAAATCGAAGAGTTATGATAACTTGTCTTGTGTATGTTAGCGGGGCTAGTACAAGTTTCATTGAGGGCTAATTGCACGTTAATAATCGTTTATTAGCGTGGAAATAGTGTTCTAACATAAAACGATCGAAACGGTATGATATTGTGTATGGAATTATTTTCAAAACTTCTTCGATAATCATTTCCATATTCGATAATCATTTCCATATTCGATAATCATTTCCATATTCGATAATCATTTCCATATTCGATAATCATTTCCATATTCGATAATCATTTCCATATTCGATAATCGAAAACTGATACTAGGGATACCTACTGTTGTCACTTATTGTTTCCTTCAAGGAAATATCTTGTTATTACGAATGTCAAAAAATTAATCTGACTTTCTCATAGAGTTTTTCAATAATTTTATCATTACTGACCATAAGTTCACAATACCTTACACTCAGTTTTACAATATTAAAATTTAATGAATCATCCCTATTGAAAGTTGCAAATCTTCGTATTGTTCCTACGTTTTTAGTTCAGACCCTTTACATCTGAATTAAAACAAATCTTTAATTTTGAACCTTTGTACTTATATTAATACGTGAGGCATAAACTTTATATCCCTTTTTACGAAAATTGCGCGGACGGAGGTGAATGAAATTTTTCACACTTATAGTCTATATAGAGAACGGGCGGCGAATGCTAATATTTTCTTAAAATTATGCATAAAAATGGATTAAATCAATAATAAAAATACTACGCACACTACTATAATGTGACTTATTTGATACTCGCACGCTTCCACTACTTATAAAGAAGATCAACGTCGTAGAAAAATAAAATAAAATGTAAAGAGCCTCATAATGGGAGCAGAAAGCTTTTGAAGGCGGTACATTTAAATGGAAGGTGGGCCTGAAAGTAGCGGAATATTCAAACTTATTGCGTCAATTTGAGAATTGATTAATATTGTTTTTTTCTTCAATAAGAAAAAACTTTACACATAATATCAACATTTAAAATTTGACGTATCCATATCATAGTTTTGGAAAGATAATAGTAAAATAGCACTTGCTCAGTCTAATGTTCAAACTTATAATCTAAATTAGTTATGGTCGAATTTCGAGCACTGGTCGACCGTTAGTCTGAATTAAAACAAATCTTTAATCTTTAATTTTGAACCTTTGTACTTAAGCCTTGCGTAAAGATTTTATGTTTTGTATTTTTCTATTGTTATCATGAACTTTATCATGACGTGCCCAAGTGGGCCCTTAATGGGTCTATGGCGCAAGCAAATAAATAAATACGTGCCGCTCTATTTCGTTTGTTATTGTAAAAGAAAATATGAACCATTATGTTGCAGATAAGTATATTTTTTTAATATCCGGGACATATTATTCGCACAAGGATATGCGCACATAACTTCACAAAAGTATAGCCCGTCTGGAACCCCTCTATGTGAACATCTCGTTTGTACTTAATAAATATAAAATATGTGAATAAATTTAGATTCGTTACTTACATTCTCAATACACGAGGATTGATCCAAGAATATGAGTTCTGATTCTTCTCCAGCTAGAAGGACAGACACAGACTTTTCTCCTGAATCGTCATCTAAAAAATATATAATTACGTTATTGAGTTTACAAATCATAAAAGTCATAATTTTTACACACTCATAACTAATTGTCTAAAAAGTTCTGACCTATACTAGTATCATAAGCGTGAAGATATTCTGAGGTCATGAACTGGTTCACTAGAGACGATTTCCCCACTCCAGGAGCTCCAAGGACCAAAACCCTGTAAGGAGCTGGAGGTGGGGCACTGGCACTGGACTCCCTGGAACTGGCTAAGCTCGGTGGGGCAGAAGCTCGAGGCGCAAGATGTTCATTACTGTAACAATGAGAGGAAAAAAGTGATGTTATTTTCATTTTTTTTTGATCGGTTAAATTCTGTGTAAATGGCAAACAAAAGCTCGTACAAATATTATTGGAAACACCAACATTAAGACTTGGTCACACGCGTTTAGAAAATACTGCGGCCACAGGCAGTATCTGTGAGTCACCGACTTTTTTATTATTCACTAGCTTTCCCAATAGACTTAGTCCTTACCTAACTATGAATATTGACTTCGAATTTTTATGTGTATAATAAATTAGTTATTTTTATTGACCGATGTAATTCCGACAAATGCATCTGTTTTAAACCATATACATCCGCATTATGTCAATCGCACCAACTATCAAACAACTGACAGTTGTTTCAAACGCCAATTACTCGAAATTTAAAAGTAGAAAAATAAATATATTTTCAAAAGAACTAAGAAGGTTACCTTCTTTGAGTTTTCTTTCATAATTCTCTAATTATTTTCCGCGCAAATTTCTTTCATAAGAACCTTTTCATGAAAGTAACAAACACGATAAAAAAATAATTAGCGGAATTATTAGTCCAGCCGTTCGAGCATGATGCGATGACAACGCAAAATAGGGCTCCATTTTTATAAATTAAATATATATATCATTCAACATTTTTAGTATTTTATACCACTTTATAGCTTAAAATATCTTCTTCAAAATAAGATCCAAAAGTTTAGTGTACATATCTTTGATTCACCGTCATTTCAATGATATTACAACCCATATGCGTAATAAATCATCAGACCTCTGCCGTGTTGTGTACCATGGTGGCACGGTTCTAAGTAGGTACATGGGCCTCCCCTCGGGCATAACAAAATCTATCCACTTTTTCCCAAACCCAACATTTTTTGCTGTAATATGTTGCGTTCGATTGTTATGAAAGATTTCATGAAATGTAGGGTAGATATTTCAAGTATTTAACAAGATATTTTTTAAAAATGTATCTCAAGCATACTTTCACTGTCCTGCGAGTGACCAAGTTTTAAGGGTTCTAATGACGTTTTAAGAATCAGAAAAGATTAAGTTTAATCTACGAATGAAGAAGGAAGAAGTGTACAAGTGATGTCAGCTGATGGCAAAATATGGCGGGTTTGATAATAAGAACATATAAAATAATTGTAGATTATGATAAAAAGTTGACTACCCGGATATGAAAATCTCAAAGGTTTTATACAATTAGGAATAATAAAAAAAATACGGTTTTCACGTTTCACACACTTTGCAGACAGATTCAGTAGCTAAAGCACCGGCTGTTGTCCCCAGTATAAGGCAGTCTCAGGGCGACCTGGTTCCAGGTTTATACTCTTAACTTTTATACGATCCATAAAGTTCGCAGCTTATGAATGTCAATTAATAATATACGTCGTAGGTATGTGAAAGTACAACAGCAAGGGCAACATGCCACGACGGCGTATCATAAAATTTATTTAATCGAGGAGAAATTAAACAATTGTCTAAAAGCTGCAGTTTCACTGTATAACTTCCTACCTTGAAAGTCAAATGGTCCCGTCTAATCGGAGAAGGGGAAGACATTTACCCGAGTGGCAAAATTTTCTTCATTTCTTAAGCTTTTTGACGAAACTAGATTATTGATTAGGAATAATTATGTTAACAGTTTCTTAGACTTGCTTGGGTGGTATCGGCGTTTGCTCATCAATGGTATGCACTCTCACAGAATGTGGAGTGGCTTTTCTAGGACATAATTTTTTCTAGGTTTTCCCACACCCGGCACAGGTCTGCATTTTGAATCTTCAGGGCCGTCATGTGCTTATTATTTAGCCCACAATGACCCGTTAGAGTTCTCACCATGATGCGTAGTTTTACTCTAAGAGCTCCTTAGCGAATTTTTGTCATAGCCTTTAGTCTTTAGTGCTTTGGATTGATTTAGCCCAGGGATGTTTTCCCAAAGCCATAAGGCGTTGGATTTGTACAAACTACGCAGGGTGTTACAAGCCAGGATCATGGGGATGCCACAGTATGGCTCAGGGCCACACATGGTACCTCCAGCTCCAGCCTTCGCAAGTTCGTCAGCTTTTTCATTGCCTTCGATACCCTCATTCCCGGGTACCCAGCGTAAAATGGTCCTGCCCTTAGATGCCAGGATGTTGAGAAACTCTTTACAGCAGTTGATCAGCCAAGAATTGCAGCACGCTGATGAGAGTTTAGAAAAACATTTTTTTTTAGATACAGCATTATGAATTGAGCTATGTATCTACGCTAAGACGTATCGTCATTTTAGAAACAATATTTTCAACACACCATAAAGCGAAGACACTTTTCCCCAAATTATAAACGAGCCCCGTGATATATGGGCACCGTAAAGGAGACTCCATATCTTTAAGGTTTCCTAACCGCAAAACGTGATCGTAAAAGAGAAAATTTTAAGAAAAAAAATACGGAGATTTTATTTATGATCCTTTTGAAAGATTTATGTGGATAGTAAATTTTATTTAAAGCATAAAGCTACAAAATAGCGCACTATTATTATAATTTTAAATTATGGATTTTTAATCGATTTCGAATTTCCTTTGGATTTGTTCACAGCAGAATCTTATATCTCGAATGTTTTTCCTTGCAGTTCTCTTCAGCTCATCCTACGTAGTTCATGTCCTCATAAAACCAAAGCCGTAGCCAGGGAAGGGATTAAGGGGGTTTGATCCCTACCCTCCCTCGAAATAAAGATATTATATCTTTAGTTATTACCAGTGTGGCTGCAGCAACACACGGTGCACCCGTTCATGTTTTTCTACACTTCCACTTTCTACACAATACATACACCTGGGGGTTACTCTGTGTTTCAATGATAATACCGATCCGATTTCAATCTTAATGACGATGCCATTATCACACTCAGATTTTGATTACAATGCATAAAATTTATTGAGTTGCGTCGTATCCAATTTTTATTGAGACTTTTAACATTTCACTATTCTGAAAATGTTTTATCCAATACATTAGATGCGTATCTACTGGCAACCGATTAAGTTCTAAGCAAGAGCTTCTTGTGTTGAGTTGGAACGTGAATTTGAGAATACCAGTTTTACGTTAGTCTATTTAAAAATCGGTACTACATTACGATAAATCAATATTATAAACTAGTGGTCGGCCAGCGTTCGAAATTCGACCATAACTAATTAAGATTTTTTTTTTTTTTTTTTTTTTTTTTTTTACCCATCACGCCGTGTCCCGTAAGGGGTAGGCAGAGAGAACGGACCTCCACTCTTTTCTATCCAAGCATACTTCTTTCGCTTCTTCCACCGACATACCATTTCTCATACAGCTTCTCCTATTTCTCTTACTTCTTACCTGGCCTTCCTTGAGGACGGAATCGATGTGTTCGATCCACGTCATTCTCGGTCGCCCACGCTTCCTTACACCATTCCTTTCAGCCTTATGAATTTTCTTTGTCATTCTGTTTGCATCCATTCTTTCCACATGCCCAAACCATCTCAACTTATTAACTTTCATCTTTGTCACAACACTTACTTCCATACCACATTCTTTCCTAATATTTTCATTCCTTTCCATATCCCATAAAGTTTTTCCACATATTCTTCGTAGAGATTTCATCTCTACTGCATTTATACTACATTCTTCTTTTTTCGTCCATGTCCACGTTTCACAACCATACATCATCGATGGTAGCAGGATTGCGTTATGCACTAGTTTCTTTGCTTGTAGTGAGACGTTGTTGTTTCTCATTATAGGTCTTAATGCACCGCCCACCCTGCGACCAGCAACTTTCCTACGTTCGATTTCTTTTTCACACTTTCCATCCCGACTAAACATGCTTCCTAAATACACATACTCATTCACTTGCTCAAGACATTCATTTTCTACGGTTACTTTGCAATTCGTTCTTGCTTCATCCCTTTCAAATACCAACACCTTTGTTTTGCTTACATTCATTTTTAGACCATTTTTTGCACAATTTTCAAACACACTTGACACAAGTTCTTGCAAATCATTTTCACACTCAGCCATAAGTACTAAATCATCTGCATACATAAGCGCACATACCTTTATACCATTCAATTCAACCCCTATATTTATATCTTTTAACCCACTAACGCAAAAATCAAAGAACAAATTGAACAACCAGGGTGACATGACGCACCCTTGCTTCACACCTTTCGTAAGATAGAACTCCGGTGAAAGGTGACTGTTCACCTTCACACACGCAGTACTTTCCGAATATAGCGAAGCAATGGCACGAATCAACCGGTTATTCACTCCATACATTGATAGAACTTCCCATAATTTACCCCTGTCTACCCTATCATATGCCTTTTCCAAATCTACGAATGCACAGAAAAGCTTCTGATGTTTACTCAAAAGCTTCTCCGTAATCATCCGCAGAGCGTAGATCTGATCGGCACACCCCCTCCCATTCATAAAAGCCCCTTGTGCATCCCAAACTTTATTTTCAGTTATTGTTCTAACCCTTTCTACTAAAATTCTACTGTATAATTTACCCACGTTGCTCAACAAGCTGATTGCACGATAGTTGCCACAGTCCAACCGGGAGCCCTTCCCCTTGTACAGAGGGCAGATAATGGCTTTCCTCCAGTCACCTGGGGTACGGCCTTCCGTCCAGCACAAGTTGAAAAGCTCCAGGCACCACTGCAGCGTCACTCGGCCGCCATACCTGATAAGCTCCGTTGCTACCCTATCGCAACCTGACGCTTTCCCATTTTTTGCTTTTTTAAGCGCATTCATAAGTTCATTCATACTGATTTGCTGACTCTCATCACCCTGTCCATTTATACTTACTTGGCACAAACTGCCGCATCCATCCTTGGTTTCAAACAACTCTTCAAAATACTCTTTCCATCTCAGACCTATATCCTTTTCCTGTGTCAGCATACATCCATTTTTATCTTTCAAACAATTCACTTTCTCATCCTTCCCAGACCTTTTCCTTTTCACTTCCTTCCAAAAAAGCTTTAAATTGCCATTCACATTCGCACTTAATTTTTTACATTCATTATCCTCTAATTTTTTCTTTTTCAAGCACAAGATTATAAGTTCAAACATTATTAAGTTTCCTTTGTCAAAGACAGAGCGAGCGCTATTTCACAATTTTTAAAAAATAATGGGGAGTTCTACTCTTGATAGAATCGCAACTCAACAATTAAATTACCCACAACTGTCCTTTCTTATGACGTGTGGGGTTTCCATAGATTTTTATATACAGGTAACCGCCTCCAAATATTTCGCTGATATTTTCGACCGGCGCGGCGGTTTAAATAAATTCGGGGGTATGTGTGCCCCCCTCCCTATAATTATAGCCTAACCTTATCTAACCTAACTCAATCATATAAAATAATAGAAAGCTTGCTAACGCTAACTTAAAATAAAATTGAACACTTATACAATATATAGAAATCTAGAAGTGGGTAATTCGATTGTTGAGTTGCGATTCTGTCAATAGTAGGCTTCCCAAAATAATGACATGGATATTGGATACGTCAAATTTGAAATGTTGATACATATGTTAAAAAAAATCTATGGTTATTTCATACAAAAATATTGATCTATTCTCAATTTGACCACAGATGAACAAAAGATCTGTGTCAAATAAAATAATATCAAATACATCAAGTGTGTGTGATTGTGAAATACATAACATTACAATTAAGCGTAGTGATTTTTTATTGATTTAATCCATTTTTATGCATAATTATAAAAATATTAGCATTCGCCACCCCTTCTCTATATAAATTAAGTGTGCGAAATTTCATACTCTTCCGTGCGCGCAATTTCCATAAAAATGGTGATAAAGTTTTTCCATCACGTATTTATATATAGATAAGGATTCATACAAGTATTTATAGTATTAAATGTATTGATAGCCCGCCAGATCCATGTTGGAGACGTTCCTTCTTGCTGGTTCCTTTGTTGAGGCTCATGGTGTGACCAATCCAGCATGTACGTATTTCAAAGATAGTTTCTACTGGAAACAAAGAAATGTGACAAAAAAGAGGAATCAATGTCTTGAATTTTGTGTAAATTTGAAGACATATCGTTTTTAAAGTGTCATTTTTCATCAAAATTAATCTACATATATAGGCTCTGCAAAAATGAATAGAAACACACTTTCGACATTTTTTAGATAAAGCAAAGCATTTTGCGCAGGAGCCATGCTAAACTTGTCTGTATCGTTCCAATTTTAGTAGATGTAATGCCGAATCAAGTAAAATAAAAAAAGCAAAGCATGTGTCGTGAAAGTGGAAATGGTCGGCACATGGATTGAAACCTATAGTCTTCGGTACGCTGTACGTGCGAAAGTCGCCAACTGATAACGCCGGGCTACAAAACACTTCATTTTGGAGTTTGAAATCCCGATATCACTCGAAGATTGATAGCTTCTAATGAAGATGGGCGTTTCATAAACTATTGCAACATAGAAAAAAATGATGAGGGAAACACAAAAGTATAACCGGAGCTCTAAAAACGCCTTAGACCCTGTCCGCACTGCGATTTTTCACCATACCAATTTTATTCTTGCGGATTATAGGTACATATTCCGTGATCGAAATTTCACCTAGTACACACTGCGAATAAAATTTCGCACGGTTTTTGTCAGTTCGCTGCAGTTCCCGGCTGAGACAGACGTCTAATATGGACAACAGAAAATTTTAAATTTATCTGATACTTCGGCAGCGACACAACATACGTATCAAAAGATGTCGCGAACATTGGATTCATTCATTTACGGCTATTAGACCTATGAAAGTATTCTTGTAAAAATAAAACATCAAGAGCTGACTGATGAGAGAAATTCGCGAAATTTATTTCGCAGTGTGGACATAGCCATACCTACTGCATATTGTACAAAATATTCGCACGGAAATAATCCGCACCGCATCGCTTTCAATTTGCAACATATTATTATAAAAAAAAATTCCGCACGATTTTTTTGTGCGAACACGTGCGGTAAAAAAATCATAAGATTATTTTAATGTGTTACAGAATTCCGAAACAAAATCCGTGCGGTGAAATATCGCAGTGCAGACGGGGCCTTTAATATTATTTTCTACCGTCTATATAGATTTCATTTATTCTTAGAATGCGAAATTCCGCTGGAAATTGCAAATAAATGAAAAATCCATCGCGGTATTGAACCGAGATACAATAAGTCTGCGTCTAGATAAAGAGGATATTGAGATCTATGTATATTGTACATACTGCCGGTTGATGACCATCATCCTCCCCTGGAGCTGGATTTGATATTGGATTATGACGAGGAACCAATTGTGAGTAAGAACTGTAGGGATTTTCATAGGTGTGATTATATATCGCTGATCCGGGAAATGTCAAGTATTGATTGGTCATTTCTTGACGAACGAGTTGATGTTGACGCAATGGTCTCACAGTTCTATAAAATTGTAAATGATTTGATAGAGAAATGGGTTCCCCTTAAGCGTCCGGTTAACAAAAGGTACCCCAGGTGGTTTACGCGCGAACTAATTGACATGGTGGAATCCAAAAAAAGATTACATCTCCAATACAAGATTTCCAAATGCTCTAACGACTATGAGGCATTTAGTGCTGAGAGAAAAAAGTGCCAAGTGCTGGCAAACGCCCTTAAGCTGGCGTTTTATAAACGTATTGAATGCCAGCTACCTGGAAGCTCTGTTAGTTTATACAAACTGACAAAGTCCTTGAAAGACGACCACCGTGATTTCCCGAGACTAATGTATTTTGGGAACAGATCGGCTGGTTGCGAGGAGAGAATAGCTGATTTGTTTAGAGATTTTTTTATGTCAACCTATAATGAGGTTCATGATGATGGCGAAATCCCTGTGTTCCCTCAGAAAGACATTGTTCATATCCCACGCGTTGTTTTTTCAGAATCCGATATAGAACAGGGCATTGATTTGCTGGATGATAGTAAGGGGGCCGGCCCTGATCGGCTGCCCCCATTATTGATCAAGAAATGTAAGTCTATTCTGAGCAGGATCCTGATGAAAATGTTTAATGCTTCTGTTGAATCTGGATTATTTCCCACTTTATGGAAAACCAGCTATATAATTCCAGTTTTTAAAAAAGGGGACAAATCAGATGTCTCAAACTATCGTCCTATTTGTATACAGTCCTGTATCCCTAAATTATTTGAAAGCATTCTTCTTAATAGAATTAAATCTTACTTGGCTATTGTTATATCACTTCATCAGCACGGTTTTTTACCTGGAAGATCCACCTTGACTAACCTATTGGAGTTTCACTCAGATATAATGGATTCCCTGGTTCGTAAGAGGCAATTAGACTGTATATATACAGACTATTCTAAGGCTTTCGACCGTGTCTCTCACCCTATTTTACTAGCCAAGCTTCGATCGCTGGGGGTGGATGGTTCACTCTTGTCATGGTTCCGAAGTTATTTGGAGGGTAGAACACAAACAGTTTCCTTGTCGGGTATATTTTCTCCTCCGTTTGTGGCAAGTAGTGGAGTTCCGCAAGGTTCTCACCTGGGGCCTATCTTATTTAATATTTTCATTAACGACCTTCTCTGTGAATTTGACGGGGTTGGTTTTGTCGTATTTGCAGACGATTTGAAACTATATAGGGAGATAGAAGATATTCGGGATTGTGAGGTACTTCAGAGTAATATCGATTCGCTCGTTAGTTGGTGCTCCAAGAACAGGCTCAGTCTAAATATGGATAAATGCCAGATAATGCGCTTTTTCAAAATTAAAACGCCTATATTTCATTCATACACAATGAATGGTACTCAATTAATGTCTGTTTCCCAGATACGGGACTTAGGAGTGTTGATGGACACAGGTTTATCATTTGTTCCTCACATTGACGCCATCGTGGAGAGAGCGCTACGTACACTGGGATTCACGTTGCGACTGTGTGAACATTTTAGTAATATCGAGACTTTTGTCATCTTGTTTACAAGCCTGGTGAGGCCGATACTAGAATACAACTCCGTGTTGTGGTCTCCTCATTATGAGGTGCACAGGAATAGCTTAGAAAGAGTGCAAAAACGATTTTTGCGTTTTGTAAATTTTAGATTGGGCATTCCGGTGCGTGAAATAGATTATGCATGGCTCCGTGGAGAACTTGGACTGCAGACGTTGTCTGCAAGACGAAGCATGTCCAATATGCTTTTTCTGCACAAATTAATTAATGGAAATATTGATTCTCCTGGGCTGTTGAGCAAAATTTGTCTGCGTGTCCCAAATAGGAACACTCGTGCTAACGATACATTTAGTCTGATCACGTGCAGTACGAATTACCATTTCAACTCACCTGTACAAAGATTAATGAGAGAGGGGAACGCACTGTTACAGGATCTGGACATATTTTCATTGTCGACATATCTATTTAAAAAACTGTTAAAAGAAAGAGTTCAGTGATGTATCATACTCCCTGTATTTGTTATGTCCGAATTGCATCGCTGTGGTGCCTACTTACTGGCGCAGGTCATGACACGCCCGCTGTCTCTATGCTGTGTATGTCAAGTTTATTTGTATTATCTTAGGTGTGTGAGTGTGAATGCGCGTGGAGTGTGGCGCGAATAATGATTGATTAGTGGTGCGTTACATGTGTATGTGTGTGTGTGTGGTCTACTGGTAGGGATGTTTGTAATAATTGTACATTTTATTATTATTGTATTGTAAAAGCAACATTGTTGCGTTGAATGTAATAAATAAATAAATAAATAAATATTAAAGTATGTTTTAATAATGGGAGCTTTTAGAGTATCTGGTAGTGTAAAGGATACTGAGTGCATGATCAAAGACAACAGAGAAGATTTCTTGAGTAGATCCCAGCAAAGGATAAAATAAAAGTAGATCATAATATTAGGTAAGATTTGTCACAAAGGTATTCAAAAGACTCTTTCTCTCATATTTTTCTTAAGGAATGGTAACTAAAATGGACAAAAACACCTATGTTAGGAATTAGATAAGCTGTATGTTAGACTCTTGTTTCTTCGTAAAAAGACTTCTTCAAACAAAATGAGACTGAGATAAAGCAACTTATGTAGAAATACCATCACAAACGGAATAATATATCTTAATATTACCAAGTAACTACATAGGTGGCTAATTAATTTCTGGAATAAAGCATGGTCTGGTCGGGATTTTAACACTCGGTCACCCGCAGGGCGGTGAAACTCTGCTTGTCTTGATAAATATTATATTTGAAATACCCTCTTTCATAATATCCTTCACAACAATAAAATCGCAATATATTACAGAAAATAGTGAGATTTTTCGGAGAATTTGGATAGTTTTTATGACAATTTACGCCTGCTGGGAGGCTAATATACCTATTCCTTATTTATGGAGAGTGACCAAAAAAATATACGAATTTTAACCATGTAAGCAATTTCAGCAGTTAGTTGCACTTTTATTTGTCCAATAAAAAGACTTGTCAGATGTCATATATTATGTGTGATAAGCAGGGGCCACCCGCCTTTTGTTGGGTAAAAAGTATCGAACTTTTATACATTTTCGGTCATTCTAGTATAGAATAATGTCCCCATGGTACACATAACGGCAGCATTCTGATGATTTGTTACAAAGATGGGTGTAATATTATTAAAAATTACGGTTAATTATAGATATGTGCACTAAAATATGGGATCTTATTTTGAAGAAGACATTTTATGTTACAAATATGTATAAAATATTTGTACGCTGTGAAACAAAAACGTTGAAGAAAAGCAATAGTCAAAAAGTTTAGGATTCATAGAAACTGCGTGTGAGCGTGATATTTTTTAAAACGCGGGTGCCTGAGTGTTAATATGAAATTTTCATATTGTTGCATTACATATTTATCATATCATACTTTGTAAGATGTTCTTTGAGAGATTATAATAAGAGTATACGGTTCTTAGATGTAAATCTTCTAGGTTTCCAGATATTTTAGCGTCTGAAAAGCAATGGGAGTTTCAATGAAATATAATTCACAACGGCCTGTCTGCTAATAACGCCGAAAGGGTGGGGGAATTTTAAGAAAATAGCAAAATATCACAGTAGGGGGAAGAGGGTATAATGAGAAAATCACGTGTTATTTTTTTTGTTAATTCCCTTTTAGTTGAATTTTTTTCGAATGACTATACTTTAATATTTATAATGTTTGCACATGATAAAGTAAAAAACGGGTAATATTTTATCCTAGATAAAAATTTTGTCGGTAAGTCTGGTTTGGAAAGGACGGTTTCTATGACAATAATTAATTAACAGATGGCATTATTAGTATTATAATAGGCTTGCGGGGGACAATTCTGGAACTATGCTGGCTTATAATAATTATTTATTACTTGATTTGTTGTTGATCGTATTTGTAGAATGACTGTATAAGATATATTAAAATAAAAAAAATAAACTATATCCTATGTCCTCGATATTATGTGTATGATCGCCGTGCTAACTCGCGCACCCTTAAAACAGTTGTTACGGGAAGACATGTCAAATTATACGCTCAAAGTGGTGAAGTGTAATTGGAACGCTTTTAGGGACGATCAATCAATTAATGAACCTTTTTTATGTGTGTCTTCTTACAGGTTTTGCTGCTTGTTATGCTGTAACCGTCCAAACAAACAAATCATTTATACCATCGCCATTAGTCGATATACCTAGGTAATCTATAAACTTTACGTTTCTTGTGTTGAAGTTTCCTCAGCACATTTTTCTATATAAACACCTCTATAATATAATGGTTCATCAGATTTTTATGTCATTTTTTTGTCTTTTAAAATGTTATTACCTCAGTCAGTTGATCGTGCGCAACGAATTACTTTCACTCTCAATCTGTCGGACTTTCCATATTCTTTGGTGGAACTTTTATACCATAGATAACAACGCTAATAATCATTATTATTTAATCAAACAATATTATATGAATTAATTTGCGAGACCGAGCAAAAATCATTTTAAATAGAAAATAATATCAAGGCAGGGTTAGTCACGAAATAGTTTGTTTAGAACTAGTCAAATATTTGAGACTTGAGGAGGCTTTATACTTACACCTAAATTTCCCCTTTTTTTTAATGAATCTGTGCTCAACGAAGTTAACATAAATACACTTTTTGACATCTTTCACACTAACCTAAGGGTTGTGCCGTGAAAGCGGAAATGGTCGGCAAGGCCGGGATTCGAACCTACAACCTCCAATACGCTTTGCGCATGAAAGCCGGCGATTTATACCACTGGACTACCAACCACCCTTATATTATTGCACTTATAATTTACTTATTGATTACGCAATTCGCAAGTCGACGCCGGCTTTTGTGCTGTTTCGTTCGGAGGTCGTGGGTTTGATCCCATCAGGTACCGACCATCTTCCTCTTTCACGACACAACTTTAAGTAGCTTACTGTGAAAGAGTTAAAGAGTGTATTTTTGTGATCACTTTGAGAACACAAATTTTTTGAAAAAAAAAAAAAACAACTGAAATAATATAGGTATGTTTTATTGTAGGTACATACCAATCCAAATCCAAACTCCCTTTAGACCCCACTTAGGGGCATAGGGAGGCAACAAGAGCTCTCCATTGCGCTCGATCTTGCGCAACGGTGATGACCTCCTCCCACACCATGTCCATGTCCCTCAGCTCTGCTTCGAAGGAGCGGAACACAGTGTGAGAGGGTCTTCCTCGTCTTCGGGACCCTGATGGGAGGATGAACAGCCCTCTCCTCGGCCAACTGTCATTCGGCATCCTTAACACATGTCCCAGCCAAGTCCATCTCCTCCACATAATAAAAGAGGTGATGGGCTCACGCTGGGTGCGCCGGCGTATAGCGTCGTTCGTGATGCGGTGGTACCATCTTACGCCCAGAATTCTCCTTAGGCACTTCATCTCAAAGGCTGAGACTTTTTGTGCCTGGGCCTTGGTCAGGTGCCAGGACTCACACCCATAAAGGAGAATGGGCAACACACACGCATCAAACAGTTTACATTTCGTCTCGACGCTAAACGCCGACGCTTTCCATATCTTGGTCATGTTGTTGAAGGCGCCACTTGCCATACCGATACGAATCGGGAGCTCAGCCCCGAGGTCACCAGCGGTGGTAATGGTTGCTCCCAGGTACTTAAATTTATCCACCCGGGAGACCTGGTGACCATCGATGGTTATCGGTTGCTGTTTATCGGGGCAGGCATTATTCGCCATGAGCTCCGTCTTACTGGCATTGACTCGAAGGCCGAGGCGTGCTGTTTCGTTGCAGAGTCTTGAAACACTGCGCTGTAATTCCTCCACTGTCGTACTGAACAACGCTAGGTCGTCCGTGTACTCCAGATCGCACAGTTCGCCCATTAGACCATCTCTCTGTGTTATCGGTATACCTCTTGCTCCTTGCATGGACTTTCTCAACAGGAAATCCATGACTATTATAAATATAAAGGGAGCTAGTACGCAGCCCTGTCTGACTCCCGTGGTGATCCTAAAAGCTTCAGTAGGACCACCTGGCGTTTTCACGCTACACTCAGAGTCTTCATACAGGGACTGCACCATTTTAACTATTTTCGGAGGTATACCATACAGAGCTTTCTTGCTGCAACTAGACCACTATATTCCAACCAAGAAGGTAAAGATTAAAGAGAAAAAATCATTTGATTGCTGGGCAACTCAAGGTATTAGAATATCCAGAAATAGATTGTTTAAACTTTACAAAGTCCGAAAAAATGACAATTCTGATGAGTTAAAAATTTTTGTAAGTAGATATAGCGCAATATTTAAAAAGGTCTGTGTTGAAGCTAAGAAAAAATTCCTGAATGAGAAAATTATGACATCTAAAAATCCTATAAAAACAACATGGGATATCATTAAATTAGAAACAGGAAGATCCCAAAAGGAAAGTGAATATATTGATTTGAACATAGATGACTTAAATATAACAAACCTAGAACTAGCTAATTGCTTTAATAATTATTTCATGAATGTTGCACCTTATGTTACTCAGAATCTTTCATCTTCTTTAGAAAGCTCTATGAAGCACCTTGACTCTTCAAATACCGTAACTTCAACATTTAAATTTAAAAATGTGTCAATGAATGAAATAAAAACAATTTGTAAGAACTTGAAAAGTAAAAACTCTGATGACCTATGGTACATGTCAACTAAATTGCTCAAATTAATCATAAATAGGCTTGCTCCTTTCTTGACAATCATATTTAATAAATGTCTTAAGCAGGGAATCTTTCCTGACAAACTAAAATTGGCCAAGATAATTCCAATATATAAGAAGGGTAATAAGAATGACTTAAATAATTACAGACCAATATCAATATTGCCGGTTATTAGTAAGTTATTGGAAAAAATTGTTGCTGAACAGCTCACCCACTATCTGATCAGTCATGGTATACTTCATCCACAACAATTTGGATTTCAGAAGGGTAAAGATACATCTGCCGGTATAGCTTCACTTACCAAAGCAATCCTAGAATCAATGGATAAAAAATGGGATTCATATGGAATTTTTTGCGATCTGTCAAAAGCTTTTGACTGTGTAGATCATAAAATACTACTAAAAAAGTTGGAACACTATGGAATAAGAAACACAGAGGGAAATTTTTTTAGGTCTTACCTAGATTGCAGACAACAAATGGTTGAAGTAAATAATGAAAGATCACATTTAGGAATGATGGGTTATGGAGTTCCCCAGGGATCTATCTTGGGTCCTTTATTGTTCTTGGTTTACATAAATGATCTTGCAAATTGTATTCCTGAATGTAACCATATTGTTGTGTTTGCAGATGATACTTCTCTTATAATTAAAGATAGTGAAAGTAAGGATGAAACAGTAAAAAATATAATTAAAACTTTGAATGACGTGGAGGGGTGGTTCGGTGACAATAATCTAGTCTTAAATGTGACTAAAACAAATGCTGTTCACTTCTCTCTGAGACATAGTTTAGAACCCGATCCGGTGGTTGCTGCTCTCTCTGAGAGAGGCCTTGAGATAGTAGATCGGTGTAAGTTTCTAGGTGTGACGATTGATAGGCGACTCCAGTGGTCTCCGCACATTGAAGGATTATGTAAGAAATTGAACTCAGCAATTTATGCCATCAGAAAAATAAAAGAGACCTGTGGTTTCGATGCGGCAAAAACAATTTATTTCGCATACTTCCACAGTCTAATGACCTACGGCGTGTTGTTCTGGGGCATGGGTGCCGATTCCAAAAGAATTTTTACTTTGCAGAAAAGGGCTATCAGATCGCTACTTGGCATGAGGCCAAGAGATACCTGCCGTAATGTATTCAGGGAGCTAGGGATCCTTACTATGCCTAGCACCATGATGCATGAATGCTTACTCTATGCAAGGTCCAACATGGCAAATACCCCTCAAAATGCGGAATATCATGATTACAACACTCGGTCCAGGACCGACATTCGACCCGTGGCTCATAGACTCAGTAAGGTCTCAAAGAGTTTCATATGTTTAAGTGTACGATTATTCAATGTGTTGCCTGACTATCTGAGGCACTTGGAACTTTGTGAGTTTAGGAGAGGGGTGAAACAGTATCTTGTGGCTAAAGAATTTTATACAGTTGACGAAATGTTGAGTGGCACATTGTAATCATAAGCAAGACGAAATGCAAACAGAGCCCTTTACACCCTGTTTGCATTGAACTTTGAATATTCTTTTTCTGCACTATATTATTGTATTGTTGATGTGTTCTATTGTTTCTGATTGTGCAGTGTTGTGCCTTATTGAATTTGTTATAAATTATTGTAAATCTTGACGTGTCCAAGTGCCTGCCCTAAGGCCTAAGGACGAAAATATACAAATACAAATACAAATAGAGCAAGTATTTTCCATATTGATGGTCTATGTGGGCTGTCGAAGGCCTTTTCAAAATCTATAAAGCAACAAGCGACTGGAGAGTTAAACTCCTTGCACTGCTGAAAGATGCACCTGGCACAGAAAATTGGGTCCGTGCAGGACCTTCCAGGTACAAAGCCGCATTGTTGCTCTCTCAGGACAGCCATGACAGGCCCCCGAATGCGGTGTAGTAATATCTGAGATAATACCTTACCGGGAACACTCAGCAGAGTAATTCCACGGTAGTTTCCGCATTCAAGGGGGTCCCCCTTTTTAAATATTGCGACGATGGATCCATTCCGCCAATCTTTTGGGCACCTCTCCTCTTCCCACGCCATTTTAAATATATCTAATAGTGGTTGGCCAAGGGTGTCTATGCCTTGTTTGAGGAGTTCTGCGTGAATTCCATCGTCTCCTGGCGCTTTGTTGTTCTTAAGTCTCATCACGGCCAGCACCATCTCACTGTATGTCGGCGGTTCCTCACATATCCCAGTTGCCTGAGGTATATTCAGACCAGCCAACTCCTCCTCAAAGTTGTAAGGTGAGGAGGGCTCGGGACGGTTTAATATTGACTCAAAGTACTCCCTCCATCTCCCTTTAATCAGTTCGGGGGCAGTGACAGTGGCTCCACGAGAGTCTCGTATTGCCGTCACGGGTCTTTTTTGACCCCTGCCCCCGACCTCCCGGGTGATTTCGAAAAGTGTCCTTGAGTCATTTCCGAGTGCAGCAGATTGCGCTCGCCGTATCTGAGAGTCCAGGTGTCTTCTTTTATCTGTTCGTACAGAGTGCTTCACCTTGCGGCTCAGCTCCCTGTACTCAGACACCAAAGCAGCCAGTTTTTGAGGGTCTTTTTCGCTGTCTCTGAGGGTCTTAGCCTTCTGGCGATCTTCGATGAGGCTCCAGGACCCATCGGACATCCATATTGGCCTCTTTTTGCTCTTATAGCCGACAGAAGAACGTGCGGATTCCATAACGGCGTCACGGAAGCTATTCCAAGCTGTCTCAATTGGAACAGCTCCGTGTGAATCCTGCAAGGGGGCAAACCTGGTGCGTAACTCAGCCTCGTACGAATGACGACACTGAGCACTCTCTAACCTGCGTATGTCCAGCGGGCGAGAGGCAGACGGTCCCTGCTGGAAATGGGTAAATCTGAATTTCAACGAACCCACAAGGAGTTCGTGATCAGTATCCATACAATTAACTTTAATTAAATAGTTTAGCTTGCTTAGAATGCATAATAATATGATTAACAATTTTCTTTTTTCTGAATGTTTCTCAAATTTTTTCTCTATCCATTAACTAGAAAAAATTGCTACCTATTTAGAGAAACGTACGTTGAGAAAAACGTGAAGATTAATCTTAATAATAGATACCTAATTGGGATCTGTCTCAATTACCAAAATATCCTTTTTTAGTGTTATATTATAATAGTTAAATGGTACTTGAAGTGGTTACGACGCCGGCTTTCGATCTGTTCCATGCGGAGGTCGTGGGTTCGATCCCAGATGCTGACCATCTTCCTCTTTCACGACACAAGCTGTACGATTTAATATCATTTCATAGTAGCTTACTGTGGAAAAATCAAAGAGTGTTCACTTTGAGTGAGCACAGATTCATTTTTATAAAAAAATACGCATCTCAAGAAAATAATTAAGCTCTTTTTATCAAAGAATCTTTTGTAAGTTTTATGTATCAACGTAAAATAATTATTCCAGTAGATAACTTGCATATAATAATACTTTGCTTTACAATTTTAATAACATTTTTAATAAGCTTAAACTAGTTAAATATTAATAACCGTAAAGCTCCGTAGAAAGTTCTTATAAACATCAAAGCGTCGTTCATCTTAAGACATGCTTCGCTTGGTTGGAAAATTAATCATTATGTCGTATCTATTGTATATTATGCAAAACTAAATACAATGCACGTACCTACTTCCCTAGAACGATAGATAGTTCATGAAAAACTGACATCAATCCATCAAAACTTCTAAGGTCTTATTGACATTAACACGCCGAAACAATAAAACTTTTATAGTACCTATAGAATTCAAAACTATTATGTTGTTGGAAATTTATTAAGCTGATTTGTGACCGAGTTAATAATTAGAAGGGTTTTTTTCGAAAATAGATAGGTACCTAGTTAACATCTTTAGAACTATCTCAACAGGTGAATAATACGAAATATCCCACAAGGCATAAGCCTGTATGTAGGTGTAACAGTGAAAACAATATAATAATATTTTATATACAACTTATGTTACAGCACAAAAAAATGGCACGAAAAAATAAATAAACAACCCTCTTCTATATAGGTATAGGTTCTACCAGTCAACCGGTCCCGTCCAATCTGAGACAGGATTCCAGCCCCGAGTAGAAATTTCAAGTGAAAAAACACATTTATAGTAATTTAACCTCAAATTTGTCTGTATCCGTGTGGATACAATGCCAATTAGTAAGAGTTTACATGTTAATTTAGTATGTATCCAAATGGATACAGTGTCAAATTAACGACATTTAATATTTAAATGTATATGTGTCCATACGGATACGTTACCAAGATAAAAATTAAATGGTATAATGCAAATATTTATCTATTTTAGGGTAAACTTCCAATGAAATATAAATCAAGAGGACAATATCTATGTGTTTTAATTCGGGCCTACGTGCCACCAAATCATCACGTCTCTGAGGATGAAGATCTTGAAGATAGTGATGACGAAATAATCCCAAGACGACCTTCTGTAGTTCTGTATCATCAGACCCTCCTTCATTGTCAACTTCCTTGGAAGATATAGTAACAGAAATAGATTTGAGCTGTGATTTAAGTTGGAACCAGCCACTACCAGAAACGCGCATAGCCGTTATATCTCCAAATGAGTCGATAGATATAGTTTCCCCAGATGAACCCATAAATGTCCAAGCTAGTGGAAAGCAGCAAGCATATATTTCGACTATTCATCCGGATTTAACTACTCAAGGAGAAAAACACGAATGCATCACATCTACATCATTTGTTGACAGTAGATTCGCCAACCACAGGATGTTTTAAAAAATGCAGGTAGTTGCAATAATTACTTTCGTTCCCTATCTCTATTTAATTCAACAATAATATAGATATGTTTTAAAAGACATTTTTTTCAAATTTTACAGAAAGAGTGTAGTGAAAAACACTACAATTTTAAGAAATTCTCCTAAAAATTCAACATCAAAAAGGAAGAAATTGGTTCCTGAAAAGGTTACAAAAAGAGTTAAACTTTCACCTCAACTGTTCAATTTTCGGGATAACGAGTTCTGTTCAAATGTCATAGTGCCAGAAGATAATTTTCAAACGAGGGAAAACGAGCAAGCAATCTCTGAAAGAATTCAGATTAGCACTCGCTGAAAGCCTAGTGAAGAAGGACAGGGCATCAGCTACTTATGAGTTACCCACATGTACGGTACCCAAAGTTATAAAGCCAACTGCTCCTCGCCCTCATTTGGATATGATGGATTTGAGCATTTTCCAGAATGCTGCAGCAAGGGAAGGTGCATGCATTGTAAGGAAGGGCAATGTAGAACCAAATGCATGAAATGTAATTTAAGGTTCTGCTTATTACCAAACAGAAATTGTTTTTACAATTACCACCATAATCAAAGCTGAACTGTTGTCTAGTACATTTTAAACCCATTTTTATATTTTTTTTTGTACCGTTTTATAATTTTTATAAAATTTAAGCTAATAAATATCATTTTGAACAAACTAACGCATTTCTTTTTCTACATATAGCTTTTTATAGAAAAAAGCTTTATCTGTTTTTGGATATAGATTTCATGGTATGGTATCCAAATGGAAACATCAATTTTGTATAGTTGTATATATGTAATATTGGTAACGTATCCATATGGATACAGTGGAAAAATCAAAAATAAAAATTTTAGTCGAAAAAAAAAGCTTATTACGCATATAGTAGCACAAAACATACAACATATGTGAAATTCAAAAAGTTACGATAAAAAAAAATATCTTGCCAAATAAAGGGATAAGAACGTCAAATATACCTTATAATATATGGTATATTTGACTTATAATATAGGTAAGTTTAAAGATATAATATGTAGGTATATTAAGTACTAGCTTATACCCGTTTTGCTTTACGTTTTTGATTCCGATTGTCAGGCTTGATCGGTAGGTAATTAAACCGGTTCTAGTCTAGCTTCCCATTGCTTAACAGACCTCTATAACTGACATAAGCACAGAAAAATAAGAATGACACTTTCACAATTCATAAAAAGAGAGAAGAATGACACGTTTAATGTTTATTAAAAAGAAAGAAGAAAAATTATAGTTTGCCACTCACACGAAAAAAAACTGCATGTATCATAATAATGTTACCTCTCACACTTGATTCAATTTCAATGTTCAATCGAACCTATACCTATATAATATTATGATAGTTTTAAATCTCTATGGTTTGAATCTTAGCTACATCCCTCTATATGTGGAATGGTACAAATTTTAGGTGATTGACTAATAATGAAGGCAGCTGTTTTACCGACCTCAAATAATATTATACGAACCTACTTACATAATTTGCAAGTTTTACTCTCTCTATGGTTTGAATCTTAGCTACATTGCCTACACCCTCTATGTGGGATAAATGCAGTTGTTTTACCGACCTTAAATGTCACTTAAATATGTCAAACTTCAAAAAGGAGGAATTATTTTGCAAATTTTTTCATTAAATCTTTATTTATTGAGAATAATAAGATTTGAATAACATTTATAATATGTACCTATAACAAATCAATCTCCAATTATTTTATTACATTTTCATACCGTAATACCAAGATTCCATTCAACGTTTACATGAGTAATTTTGTTTACAAAAGATGGCTTACTGTCTTTTTTGAAAAATTTGTATGAAGATCCTAAAAAATAGGGTTTTTTAAATAGCTCTAAATATATTAAAGTTAATGCAGCAAATTATATTTAAGAACCTTCTTCGGCATTTTGCAAGGCTCTGCGCAGAATCATATCTGACGTAGCATTTGTATTTTGAGCGTGATGCTCCGACATACGATATAAAGCAAATATACAAACACTTCTGAATTATTATGTAGATTTAAAAAAATCCAAGAGCAGAGTCATTGTCTACTTAGAGTACCTATATCTTTAGATTGTCTGGTAATTAAAATTTCTCATCATCTCATCAACGTGATAAAACGATCCAAAATTTTTTTTAAGGCGAAGGCGAGTAAAAAGGAGACAAACGAAACGTTTTTTTCCCTTTTAAATTATTGTGAAACTCTCAAATCACAATATATTTCAGAGAATCACTTTGCGCGTCGTTTGAAATTTCTCAAGAAAAAACGCTTTTTGTGTTGTATAAGAAAAAGAGAAAAAAAAATGGAAGTTATGAGAGAAATACACATTGATCCAAATGATCACCTTTTGTGAGATTCTCAGAAGTAAAATCTTTGCAGTATGTTTCTGAGAAACTTAGTCTCGTTTAAAGTCATGTTTTAACATTGCTCTGTACTCGCCTTGAAAGTATAAATTATTTAAAACATTTTTTACATATATTTTAGTGATAGGGAACTTTTATAAAATTGAAAAATAATGTGAATCTTTCAAATACCTATGTAAAGTGATCGAATATACTCAATCGAAAGAGTTATGTCAAATTGGAATAGTGTACAACATTAACCCATATCTTCCCAGTGTTCCATTATTGGAACGGTATGGCTAATAATTTTTAATATTTTTTTGGAAATACGCAACTCGTTTATTTTTTTGTGCTTAAAATCTTCGATTAATAGGCTATAGTTAGAGATATTGTTGCATGATATTCGCGTCTGCTTTTTTCTGTCATGAAGCATTCTTTATGGCAGATTTTGTGGAAAAACATTGCTCGTTGTAAAATGTTCGTATATTTTTTGTTTGTCATAATTAACATTCAAATAATACGTTACCAGTTCTATTGCTGTCTCTTTTGTCATTTTAAAAAATAATAGAAATAAAGATGACTATAAGTAGGTATTTTCATGTCCTTTTTCCTAACCGTTCCATTTTTGGAACACTGGGATAATATGCCAATGTAAAATTTTTGTACTATTTTCATGCAATAAATTTATTTATTGTTGGCAATTTATTTTTTTGGTCGTAGTTTAATAGTGTACTAAATAATTTAACATCTAGAAACGAAAAAAGTATTTTATGTAAAGAAAATATGCGCACACAGCTGGTAGAACTGAACCTTACATAGTAAGAAAACGTTGTTTGTATGGTTACTTTGAAGGTGAATGTTGTTGATTTTCAAAAAGGATCTGCAAAATCATCTTAACCATCGGATTTCACCTAAGATCTGCTACGCTCAAAAACAGAAAAAAATTAATTCATTGTACTTGATGAGTGATAATACCACCAGGATGTGGTGATAAATTTTTTCGTCAAAAAGAGCTATGAATAACGTTAAAGCAGGTGTTATATCTCCAAAACAGGAGAAAATCCTGCATCAGAAATCTATTGAAGTGCTTTGCTTTACAGTCAATAGCAATGTAACATGCTTGCCTGATAAATAAGGACACAGGTTGATTAAGCTGCCGCAGAAGCAGTCTGCTTGAAAGATGTCATAATATGGAAAAACAAGGATATGAGGACAGAGAGAAAGGTTCTTGAAGAAAGACAAATGGCATTTATCCAGAGCAGACACTGTCAAAACAAAAAGCATGCTAAGAACATCTAAAATGAAAACACTCCATGGTTAATCTCTGCGTGATCGAATTAGAAACACAGTAATTTGAGAGATCTAATAAGTCGAACAATGTGGTCCGGTGGCTACGTCATAATTTGCTATAATATATTTTATTGGCACCAACATGTATTGAGAAATTAAACAAAAGCAGGAATACTATATCTAGCATCTAGCCCTGCATGAGGGTACCAAATAGGCTGCGCCGATCAAAAATATCCGTCAAGCGATGGTAAGAAACCTGGAATAAGGCTAGTCAAGATGATAACCCTGATTAAACAGACTCCCGTGTCTACAAAATAGAAGAAGAAGAAGATATTTTGTTTTATTATTATATACAAGGTTTATAATTTATAAATTGAGGATTAAAATTTTAAAAAATCTTCATAAAGTACTTTAGTACGCTCTATATCGTTTAAGATTTCCCATACAAAAGTCCAAATGTTACATGTATGTATCTTCCCAGTGTTCCATTATTGGAACGGTTCTATAACTAAAAATCCAAAAATCCAAAATTTTTTTTGACACTTATTTATCAATGCATAGACCGTAAATAGTCTCTGGTATGATTTTCATGAAAATCTAACGGCTATTTCTATGTCTGGGAAGATATGGGTTAAGACCACGAAAAGAACATTTCAATTTAAAATCAAAATCTTCATCGAAAACAGTCTACCACAAAACACATTAACAACCTGTGATTGGCTGAACAGAACCCCGCCCTAATTTTCTATTGGTTGCCAAAATTAAGATTCTTCTATACGCAAATAAATCAAAGAGCTTACCTAGAATTGCTGCTCGCTACTGAATTGTTGGATCTCGATCTCCTGCTCTTCAAGGAGTCTCCTCTGTTGACCACTCCCTTACCGGTGATGGAGAAGTGCCTGAGCCGGTAGTACTGTTCCTCCACTCCGGTGCTCGGCATAGAGGCCACGCGAGCTCTTTGCGGCGGTGGCCCCAACAGGGACCTCCCTTGGGGCGCCCATCCCCCTACGCCAGCTTTCACCGACTGCGACCGGCTATGGTGTGGGCTTCCGTATCTAAACAAAAAAAAAAGACTTCATCAAAAAAGAACACAACGTGCGGAAGACATTTGGGTAGCTACCTACTTCGTTTGGTCCTGAAAAGGACATCAGTTGTTGACATTGGAAATAAATTAATTACTTTCAGATATTGGGAATAGGTACGTGGGTCAGATAATAATAATTATTCTAGTATATAATATTTTCATTCAACAAATAATATATAAGACTAGCCGACCCGCCCGTCAAACTTCGACCTAACACAGAAAAAAATATTTTGACTTATTACATGAATTTAAATGCTTACGACATAAAAGCTGAATTAAATTTAGCTAATAATTTTATACATGATATACTAATTATTATTGTGTCGTATACGGGATGAAGTTCGACGGGTCATATACGTTTCTAATATAAACAATTCCTTTATAATAATTGAATAACTTTAAAAAAATCCAAAGAGATGGCGGTGTAGTAGGAAATAAGTCACATATGAAACATGTTACATTATTGTACATTATGTTGGTGCAAGTATAGCCTTCATTACAACCTGATTGTAACGAATTAGGAATATTACTCAATCTATAATAATAAAGGAAAGTGCCTGACTGACTGACTGATTGACTGACTGACTGACTCATCAACGCACAGCCCAAACGGCTAATCGTAGAGAAGTGAAATTTGGAAATCAGGTAGGTCTCAATACAAAACCTTCCACTAAGAAAGGATTTTTGGAAATTCCACCCCTAAGGGGGTGAAAAATAGGGTTGAATGTTTTTCAAAGTATGCGAATATCTCGGAAACTAGACATGGTACGAACTTGAGATTTGGCATATGAATTCTTCTATAGAAATGAGTGTTAGCATATTCGGCAATTTTTCCAAAATTTAACTAAAAGGGACGAAAAAGGGCACATATAAAAAGGGATGATTTTTAAGTGGCTCCTAAAAAGTTTAAAACTGGTTTTATCGAAATTTCAAAAAAATGATTTCTTCAGAAAGAGTCAAATTATACTATTTCGTTTTCAAAAGATATCATTAATTAGAGGGGAGGGGGTGAGGGGCACTTTTCCAACGTGTATGCGTGTGTATCCGTCCCCTCTTTATAACTTTTGATTCGCTTAATGCACAGATCCTAAAATTTCAGAAAATATTGAATACTTTAAGCATACAAAATTTATATACTCAGAATTTTGTTTTTTTTTTTCAGTCAGGGGTTATCAACCTTTGAATTTTTATTTAATTTTTCCATATATCTCAAAAACCATAAAATCTAGAACCCTAAAAATGTGTATGTATATAGAAAAATACAATATCTAAAATATAGTTTAATGAAAAAGTTCCAGCATTTCTCAAACTTTTTTTATAAAGAAAAATATTTTTTTTATGACAAATTTACGAGTTTCAATGCCTATATTTCAGAATTTTATAAAAATATCGAAAAACGCCGAAACGCTGCAACTAGATAATTTATTTTTCTATAAAAAATATTTACATCATAGCAGTACATCTCGAATTTTTCTTAACAATTTTTTTAAAATTTAATTTATTGACGACATCGTTTCATACAATAAACATACCGACTCAGGCCATCGACAGTTGGATCTCATTCGGCGAGCCGGGCCGGTGCTGTGCCGCGGTGTATGGCTAAGAACACGTAGAAAGCCGATTCCGACCCGCGCCGACCAGCGCAAAGAATGTTACTATGCATTTGAATGGGGATACCCACAGAAAAAGCAGGAACCCGCTTTCCGGCATGCTCATTTAAATGCATTGAAACCATAGACAACAATCTATGAGCCGGTCGGCGCGGGTCGGAATCCGCTTTCTACGTGTTCCTACCCAACCCAACCTACTTTCTCCAATACACGTGTCGAAACTATTGCGTAATCTATAATAATAAAGGAAAGTGCCTGACTGACTGATTGACTGACTGACTCATCAACGCACAGCCCAAACGGCTAATCGTAGAGAAGTGAAATTTGGAAATCAGGTAGGTCTCAATACAAAACCTTCCACTAAGAAAGGATTTTTGGAAATTCCACCCCTAAGGGGGTGAAAAATAGGGTTGAATGTTTTTCAAAGTATGCGAATATCTCGGAAACTAGACATGGTACGAACTTGAGATTTGGCATATGAATTCTTCTATAGAAATGAGTGTTAGCATATTCGGCGATTTTTCCAAAATTTAACTAAAAGGGACGAAAAAGGGCACATATAAAAAGGGATGATTTTTAAGTGGCTCCTAAAAAGTTTAAAACTGGTTTTATCGAAATTTCAAAAAAATGATTTCTTCAGAAAGAGTCAAATTATACTATTTCGTTTTCAAAAGATATCAGTAATTAGAGGGGAGGGGGTGAGGGGCACTTTTCCAACGTGTATGTGTGTGTATCCGTCCCCTCTTTATAACTTTTGATTCGCTTGATACACAGATCCTAAAATTTCAGAATATATTGAATACTTTAAGCATACAAAATTTATATACTCAGAATGTTGAATTTTTTTTTCAGTCAGGGGTAATCAACCTTTGAATTTTTATTTAATTTTTTCATATATCTCAAAAACCATAAAATCTAGAACCCTAAAAATGTGTATGTATATAGAAAAATACAATATCTAAAATATAGTTTAATGAAAAAGTTCCAGCATTTCTCAAACTTTTTTTATAAAGAAAAATATTTTTTTTATGACAAATTTACGAGTTTCAGTGCATATATTTCAGAATTTTATAAAAATATCGATAAACGACGAAACCCTCCAACTAGATATTTTATTTTTCTATAAAAAATACATACATCATAGCAGGCCATCGACAGTTGGATCTCATTTTACATGTAACTTTTTTTATAAAGTAAAACATTTTTTATGACAAATTTACGAGTTTCGGTGCCTATACCTATTTCAGAATTTTATAAAAATATCGAAAAAAGCCGAAACGTTTAAAACTGGTTTTATCGAAATTTCAACTGCAGATAGAGTCAAATTATATTATTCCGATTAGGGTGCGTGGTAGTTTTTTTCGAAAAACCATATCTCTTAGATAAATTAAGTGAGAAAGCTGTAAATTAATATATAGATTCTTACTTTAAAATAAAAATCAACCGGTTTCATTGTTTTGTCAAAGATTTATTTTAAGCAGTGTTATTTGTTCCCACCTGGGATACGAATAAAATAAAATATGGATGTTGTTTCCGAAATATTTTAATGATGATTTTAATTTATTAGTTTAAATAAGACGAATTAATAATGTATTTTTAGCAAGGAGCACAGTGCACATTATGCAGATATATCAACGAACCGCCTCTTCGTTAGTTTACTCACGATACATACAAGAGTTATCTTCTTTGACGAATTAGAAAATGCTAATACACAGTGAATGTAGGTGTCAGCGTTCCCCCAGTTTAGGAAGAGAAACCAAAAAGCACGTGAGCGAAGCCACGGGTAACTAGCTAGTATAAGAATAAAGATCTCCATAGTTATTGACACCAAAATTAATGTGCTGTGAAAGACTGCAGGAGTCTTACATGAAAGTGGCTAGAGATAGATTAACGAACTACTAATGCCCCTACCACACGCTCCGTCTTACCTGTGGTCTTGCCTGCGCAAGCCTGGCTTGTCAGGTAAGACGGAGCGTGCGGTGTACTGTTTTATACCAACCACACGCTCCGTCTTACCTGACAAGCCAGGCTTGCGCAGGCAAGACCACAGGTAAGACGGAGCGTGTGGTAGGGGCATAAGGGAGAGTTGGGAGAGATCAGAGTTTCAATTTTTCAATGTAAGTATATTATGAATATTTGAGGATCATGCGTAGTGACTGTTATTTTTTGTCCTTACAAAAAAAAAAACAACCATTTTAGCTTCATAGTTGTATCACTGTAAAAGCGTGAAGAGATTTTCTTAACTTCTGGATGGTTACAGGTAGATTGTATTTATAAATGTATGTTGTGCACATAATATCCTTTTGCTTAAAATAATACAAATAATTATTGATAATATGAGACCAATATCCCTGGAGGCATTTATCTATTACCAACCCCACACAATATTTGTACCAAAATTCTACACAATATTAAGTGAGTCGAGTAAATAAGTAGGTAGGTACCTAAGAGTATTCTGGCATTCGGGAGAATATCCCTTAGGTATATTGTTGCTACGTATAATATTCGTATATCTATATTGTGTTAAAAGGAATTCGGTTGTAATAATTACATTACTTAACCGATGCCTACATATTGGTGATGTAAGTTACGTGAAATCGGAGAGTTCGGTCGTTTTCGTAGATATCTGCATACTTTACCTACTTCGAAATTTTTTTGACAAAAATTTGGATTAAGATTTTAGGGAGTAGGTATAATAATATGATAATTGGACTAAATGAGCTAGCATTTAAAATTGAGTGAGATTCAGGGGAAAAATTTATTAACCGTCACACCACCGTGTCCCTTATGGGATAGAGTGATAGACAGTGTGAACGGACCCAACTACGTTTATTTCTATCCAGAAAGGTACCCTTTGTTTCAACCACCTATTGTTTTAACTTTTGATATTGCCTTGATAGAAACATACATACATTCTCACTTGAGGCCCCTGCACACCGCAAGCCCAGAGGAAACTAATATGCAGCATACTCGATCCGCACGAATCCAACCCCCTAGTCTGATCGAAGCAACAGACCTCTGCCCCAAACCAAACCCACAATTCAGGGCGCCTTAGCCCCACTCAGGAGCATAGGGAGGCACAAGAGCTTTCTATTGCGCTGGATCATGCGCCATTACAGGGTGGACACCATCTGCCTGAACTCCGCTGATGAGACCCAGGCGTCCGTGGCTTATTTCTTGTGCCTTTTTTTTTTACAAAAATGAATCTGTGCTCACTCAAAGTGAACACAAATACACTCCTTGACTCTTTCACAGTAAGCTACCGAAAGCTTGTGTCGTGAAAGAGGAAGATGGTGGGCACCTGGGATCGAACCACGACGTCCGCATTACGAAAGCCGACGTTGTAACCGCTGGGTCACCAACCACTTGTTGGGGTTTATGAACTTGAGAAAGTCAATTACACGGTCTCGATCTGATTTTTCGATTTCCTGCCTCTTACAGGATGCTCGAAAAACCAGCAAAACGAGAAGAAGTGCTATTCTTCGCCGGCAGCCCCACGTTCAAGTGATAGAAAACATTTGTATTTTTATACACGTGTATTTTTATACTATTCATGAAGGAATATAAATAAACCACATACCAATTTAAGAAAATTAGTCGTAGAAATCCTTATTTATTTTTTCGTAAAGCAACATCGGATGCATATAGACAAATCGTGGAACTCTTTTTATCCTTATAGAAAACAAATCTAAACGTCTTAATCGACATCGTTATTGAGAAAGCATTTTTTTTTTTTTTTTTATAAAACTATATTAATAATCAAAAACAAATCAAAACTTTCCTTCACACACATACATATATATCTGGCTTCCTCTCTCAGACTCACACACATACATTCACGACCACGGCTTGTAACGTTTCTTTATTAATTTTATAAGTTCATCACCTCTTGGAGTCTTGAAATACTGAATTGAATCGGAATAGGGTTGTAAATTCAGAGAAACCCGCCCGTGGTCCCTGAATTTCGACCATTAATATTAGATGCAACTGGTGATCTTTTTTCCCCGCAGTACATGGTCCAAGTATGAAATCTGGAATTAAATACAGTAACAGGGCGATATCAGATACATTGAAAGATCCTAAGCCAGACCCCTGAAGCGATGACAGGAATTTTTTTTACTCATCACGCCGTCTCCCGTAAGCGGTAGGCAGAGAGAACGGACCTCCACTCTTTTCTATCCAAGCATACTTTTTTCGCTTCTTCCACCGACATAACATTTCTCATACACCTTCTCCTATTTCTTTTACTTCTTAACTGGCCTTCCTTGGGGACGGAATCGATGTGTTCGATCCACGTCATTCTCGGTCGGCCACGCTTTCTTATACTTGAGGATGACAGGATCTCGACATCTCAAAATGATTTAAGAGGGCTCAAACTGACCCTATTGGAAACACAAAGGATATTTTCAAAATGCGACCATTTGAAGGCTATGTGTGTAGCCGATGTTTCAATACGGGTGAGTCTGTCTTCGTAACTTAATGGAATATTAATTATTGTAGCGTTGTTCTCAACAGATACGTAATGTAATTTGCTGAAGGTGCATGGGAAAGCCTTGGATTGGTACCTTTACCATAATATTATATTGGTGTCTGAGATGTCAATACTTAATCGTATTACTATCACAGACTTTAATAATTTATCATATTACAATAACCCCATACACCTCCCTCTGCCCTATATTGTCTATTAACTCGCATTCTTATATTGACACTTTGGTTAAACGTTTTAAGAAAATAATAACGTAGTCACATGAAGAATCCTCGATCTTTTTACTATTGCTTTTATTCAACATTATTGTTTTTTGCAGCATACAAGTATTTAATACTAATTTCCAGTTGAAAATGTCTTCTTCAAAATAAGATCCAATATTTTAGTTTGCATGTATTTAATTAACCTTGATCTCAATAATGGTTCAACCCATCTGTATGACAAATCATCAGACCTCTGTCGGTTTTTCATACTTACGTAGATTTTTCATACTATTTATCTATTATAGTTTGTCTGTTACCTGTTACTGTGGAAATAGTTGCAGGTGTCCTCGTGAAATATTACGTATTACCTAGGTATTATATCAACGTAAGATGAGATATTTGATCAAAGGTTCCTACTTACAACTATTGCAACGGGAAGAAATGTCAAACTGTCTGCAGTTCTCAACGTGGTAAAGTAAAAATGGTACCCTTTAAAGGACGATTTAACAGCTTTTCAGATGAATCAAACAAATCAATGAAACTTTCCTATGTCTTTTGTCCTATAGATTTTGCAGCTAAATAATTAAGTAGAGGTTGACATGTTTTTTCATCAAAGGTTAAAATGTGGGAATTCCGTCTAGCAAAAAGTAATAACTGAAGTCTTTGAGTTTCAGGTACCAGATGTTTTTTTCACAGATTAAAACAACGTATACCTACCTAGTTTTCTTTTTGTGATAAGATTAAAAGCTCGAGTGCTTTCAAGAAATGAACCTGAGAAATTGAAAAACCTGATGAGAGTACATCCTATACATGTTTAAAGTAAATTAAAAAACGTGCGGATCCATCTGTTACTATAGGCATGGGAACATTATGTTTTTACTTTTACAGTACCTACCATAAAAGCGTCTCTTGATCCAGCGTCCCTAGCCATCTCAGGCTGATACAGGTCAGGCGCTGGCTTCAAAATCGTTGGAGCAAATCTTCGTTTCGATTGAATTCTGGGATCGCAACTTAATTGGTTAGGGAACCTAGATAATATAACAAGCAGTCTCATAGACCATCAACCTCCGCCATTTTTAATCTAACAGTCACCGTGTTGTGTTTTTTGTGCTGAAAATCCTGTAGTGCTGTATTTGAATTGTGTTTTCTCCATGAAATACGAATATTATTTAAAAAAAAAAAATACGAAATAATTCAAATAGTATGTGCACCAGATCTAGTGTTTACGAGTATGGCGTTCATTTGAAAACCAGAGACAGCTCCGTATGTGAATCTGTCCCAACCCAATTTATTATTTAGTACTCGTATTTATCTAGATACCTTGCAATTGGTTAGAGTCAAAGCTGCGTTCGTTGAGTTATCTGCCACGTACAAAATGCGGCAATTTAGCTAGAGGTATAGCTTACTTGGATTGTCTCACACATTCCAATCCAATCCAAACTCCCTTTAGACCCCACTTAGGGGCATAGGGAGGCAACAAGAGCTCTCCATTGCGCTCGATCCTGCGCAACGTTAATGACCTCCTCCCACACCATGTCCAGATTCCTCAGCTCTGCCTCGAAGGAGCGGAACACAGTATGAGAGGGTCTTCCTCGTCTCCGGGACCCTGATGGGAGGAAAAACAGCGCTCTCCTCGGCCAACTGTCATTCGGCATCCTTAACACATGTCCCAGCCAAGTCCATCTCCTCCACATAATAGTAGAGGTGATGGGCTCACGCTGGGTGCGTCGGCGTATAGCGTCGTTCGTGATGCGGTGGTACCATCTTATACCCAAAATTCTCCTGAGGCACTTCGTTTCGAATGCAGATACTTTTTGTGCCTGGGCCAGAGTCAGGTGCCAGGACTCACACCCATACAGGAGAATGGGCAACACACACGCATCAAACAGTTTACATTTCGTCTCGACACTAAACGCCGACGCCTTCCATATCTTGGTCATGTTGTTGAAGGCGCCACTTGCCATACCGATACGTATCGGGAGCTCAGCCCCGAGGTCACCAGTGGTGGTAATGGTTGCTCCCAGGTACTTAAATTTATCCACCCGGGAGACCTGGTGACCATCGATGGTTATCGGTAGCTGTTTATCGGGGCAGGCATTATTTGCCATGAGCTCCGTTTTACTGGCATTGACTCGAAGGCCGAGGCGTGCTGTGTCTCACACATTAGTAATGATTAATGTCTTTCTCTTTCGAATCTTTATTGATAAGCCACTAGAAAATACGATCATAACCAAAGCGCTTAAATAATGTCCAGATGCACATGAAAATTAAGTTAGAATGGACAAAATTTACAGCAGTATTTCGATTTGAACAGAATAATACAATTATAGACCCGTTTAAAAATAATAAATATTTTATACAATAACGAGTAGTTAAAAAAATCGTATTCAATTTGTTTTGCCAAAATTAAAAATGATGGAGTAATAATAAGCCGGTTCAAACAAACTGTTATAAAAAATGTATTTGTAAGCATCAATTAATATTCTGCGAAGTTTTTATCGCGAGTATTCCACCCACAACTTTAGAATTTAAAGGGCTAAATTAAAAGAACCTACCTATTTGGCTTTTAGAAAACTTCCACTGTTGTGATGTTGATTTTGTTTAACACAAAACGTACGCTTTTAACATTTCCCAAAAGGCAGTACGATAATATTCGAATACGGGGTCTATTCGCCTCTTTGATTTCTCTAAAGATTAAAATCCGCTAAAAATAGAAGAAACTATTTGATAACAGGGGTTCTATACTGTACTTCTTGAGAGAATGAACAAAAAGTATACGAATTTGAAACATTTTGCACAATTAAAGACGGGTCACAACAGCTTATCACACACCTATCATTGATATTTGACTAGTGTTCTTATTGGACAAACATGTAATAGAGAATAGCTTCATCATTGGTGATTGCTTTCACGATTCCACGAAAAATTCAGTATATTTCACTTACCTTTTGAACAGTAAACTACCCTATTATCCTAGTCCATGGAATAGTGGACGTTGAGCGTAAAGAGACTGAGCTTCGAAGCTTTAGCCAAATACTTAAACTGGGGAAAATATTAGCGAGCGTTTTATACTTCTCCCATGGAAGCTATATTGTATTTAACACGACCAGAACATTTCAGCTAATTAACTTTCATATTTATAATAACAAACTTCCATATTAATAAATTTATTCCTAATATTCTCACTCCTTTTCATAGCACACAGAGTCTTTCCACATATTCTTCGAAGAGCTTTCATCTCAACTGCATTTATATTACATTCTTCTTTTTCCATGCCCTCACTTTCACACCAATACATCTGCTTTGATAGCAACATAATTGCTTTATGTGCCTACTCGTTTTTTAGCTTGTTTCTTAACACTCATACTCCTTAAATAAACATACTAACTCACTCGCTGAAGATATAGGTACATTTTCTACGGTTGTTTTACAGTGAGATTTTGCTACATCCCTTTCATAAACCAAATAATTTTAATCTACTTTATATAGAACTTATTGAACTAGCTTTCCTGATAAACGCTATCCAGTGTACTATGAATAATGAATTCGAATTTATTTATATAACGACAAACAATAAACTATTAAATCAATGTGATTCCAGTCGATGCATCTGTTTTTAACGATGGCACCAAGGGAAATTTGACTGAATTTTTATATATTTACTTATAGAGATAAAATTTCAATTACCTAAATAATATAAAGAAGCAAATTTGGATCACATGAAAGGAACTAGGTACCCATCAAACAAATAAAAAAAAAACGCTAAAAAAATGCAGAGGAAAAATATATAAATTATCTTCCCTTATTCCCATTTTATTTCGTCGCATAATTCTTTATTTTCCTTCATTATTCACGCGTAGAGTGGAGAGTTTTATAAAGTTGACGTATTGCGAACTGGAGTGACGCGTATTATACAGATGTCATTATTATTATTAGGGTACTTACCTTTCGACCTATATTTTATTATTTTTTTCCGTATTAAAATAAACATTAATTATACCTACACCGATCGAATAAAATACTTTATGGACGATTGTTAACCTAAACTCAATTAAACCGAGGTGCATTTTAATGATTATTCGTTGCTTCGCCTTATAAATCAGGGTTAAATTGCTGACAAAGAACCTGGTGTGGATAGAAGTCAGATGTTTTTGGCCGAGAATTAATTATAAAAGAATAGACTGAAGTGCGAAACGTTAAAGAACTCTACCAGACAGCCTAGGCCTCGGAAAGAGTATCCTACGTCAAAGTCTAAAAGAGATTCTAAAAAATATATTACATGAAACTGCTTTCTTTATATAAATATTTTCTCCATCAACATTTTATTACTTCGTAAAAATAATATAATAAAAATAAAAAAAAATTCAACAAGGAGTCTTAACAATTTTAAAGTTAACAACTCGAAATTATAATTTTGGCGAAAAACTTTTATGTATTTTTTTTTCCTGAAATAATAAATAAATATATCTAAAGGTACTTACTTTAGTTAGAGTTTTGAAAGGGTCTTTTTGAAAGCCTACAATGAGGTATAATGACGTGAATAATAAAAGTTGAAAAATAACAGAAGTGAAGGACGAGGGAAGAAAAATATGGTGATAGGGTTTTTTATTTCTTTGAATGACACCTAAAGGGGTCTACCTAGAGATTTATCTACCTGTGTTTTTTTTTTCAAGAGTAAGTAGGTATATTATGGACCATTATAAAAATATATCTTTTGAAAGATTCTATAGGACTTGAAGGCAATATTATAATATTTTTCTCGTTTACTTCAATGTTTTTTGTCATTATAAATTTCTTTCTTAGATGGTTGACAGGTAAAACAGCCATAAAGTGCCTATATCAGTGGCGTGCAACCAGTACAAGCCTCAAAGGCATTGTCCTTTTTTCTACCATGCTCTGATTTTTTTTAGATTTCTTTTTGTGTAAGTAGGAAAGTGCCACATAGTTATACAATTGATATTATTGCTTGTATTTATGTAGGTACTGAATAAAATAGTTCAATAATTCGTTTCATATCAGAGGTTAATATTATGTATGTTACCACCAAAATACAATGAAGAAATGAGCCTAGATTTAAAATGAAAGGTGTATTTATACAGGCGTTCACGCTTCGGTGGAACGACCAAACAAAACATATTCTATTTAGTCAGTATTTATTTTATTATTTATTTTATTTATTTAATCATTGTCACATCAAATTCATACATATTATACAGTTCAAAACAATAATACACATCAGACACAATTAAAAACGAAAAAAATTGCCGCCTCACTAGGTGTGAACCTATTTGCTATTATTATAAAATTATATCATCAACTATTTTATCCAATGGTCACCTGTTATGTGTTTTGTTATAGAAAATAAAAAATAAAACAACATCTAATGTTGTTTTAGCTCACAAAAAGTAGGAATGCAGTATTGCATAAATTTAAGACCCCAGTAAGTTGATTTTTGGATTATTTCATTGTTCATCTCATCACTGAATTCAAAAAAGTCAAGTAGCAATATTTGACAAGTTTATTTGTTTACCTGGCTACGCCAAGTACTGGTCCAACGCATGTTCCACGGTGACAGCTGGTGCGCTTTAATTATAGGTTATCTTGAACGTGCTTTGTGTTTTAAAATATAACAAGTAAGTAAATATTTAAAAATTCTTATATATTTTTAACTTCCATTATTTTTACTCAACTTATAAAGGTTATTACCTAGAAGACGTGACAGCTGTCAACGTTGGACCAGTATTGGCGATATTTGCCAACTTGATCGACAAGTACACAAGTAATGGCCAATGTCAAAAAATATTGGTTATTGGTGAAGCGGCCACACTACTGCCAATGATGGACCAGAGCCCATATTTGGCCAGCATTGTCCATAGTGTAGCCGTGGCTTTAGCCAAGAATACGGGTTGAAATCTTACAGAGTTTATGGGACAATTGCTATGTTAAAATAAATGATCACACAATTTGTTATTAAGTAATCAAGTCTGGATGAAATGATATTTAACAATCTAGAAATATCCATGAGAGGCACTCTTAACGATTACTCAATATGTTGAAAAAGCTCATGACTCCACGCCCATGGTAAGTCGAAAGCCAGTAGATAGTTAATTGTAATGAATATATTATTAAACCATATTTTAATAATTATACCTACTAGGTACTTTGAATCTAAGCTACTATTGTATAGTTTTCATAAACATCCCTAAGTTTATATTTATAAGTAAATATGTGAATAATATACTGTTCTGGGGGCTAAATCAGGTAACAAAATGGCTGCCACGGTGAAGATTCGACATGACCAACAACTGTTTGAATTCGAAACAAAATTGCGCAATAATCACTTCATTATTTGGATACCATAAACATTTTAAAGTTTGTTGACATTGGCAGCCAGGTTAGGTATTACAGGCCTTTGATCTGACGATGTTTACGCTAAAACACCCCATATTTGGAGGGGAACCTGTACACAGTTGAAACCAAAGAACTATGGGAGTTATTACAAAAATAAACAGTATTTTTTTTTTGTTTTCATCCATTTTTCTCCTTCATTTCCCTCATAATATGGATGTAAGATTCTTGAAATATTATTCTGTAAGAGTACGAGCATTCTTTCGTTACATCTGCAATTGATGACATTTTCAAGTTTTGCCGTCAAAGTTACCAAGAAGAAATAAAAAAGTTTGCGATGAAGCAATTGCAAACACAAAGATTATGTACGAAGTTATTATTACGACCACGAAGTTATTATTACTCGTAAAATAATGTAGGTAAGCCAGACTTTGGCAGCGAAACGACCAACATGACATTTTGATTCGAAACGGATAGCCGTGAGCCGTGACATTTTGTTACCTTATTGCTATGCTGTTTATTACCTTCACTTGTCTTACATTAATAATATAGGTAAGTACTCACTTCCGTTGTCGTTTCACTTAGATAAACTTTGCCGAATCGACTTATTGGAATTTGAAAAATAGAAATAATTCAATATAAATTGGCAAATCAGTTAACACGTTATTCTATAACACAGAATAGCTCTTTCAACAATCAAATTGTTCAAATCGCCCTTAAAATCATATTTAAATGCGGCAAATAATTAAATAGCCAGCCTGGAAAGAATTATTATATTAGAAGGGAACTTTCTGGGTAAATAGCTATTCTGCTATTGTTCGGGACTGAGACAAACTTGAGAGCTCTTTAAAGGTTTTTTATACGTTAATGAGTAAGTTATACCTAAATATTGCAACTATCCCAACTTTGTTGAATAATTTGATTTGTAGGTACCTAATACAAATGTTAAATTCTATTTTAAATAGTGTTTTAGGGGTGTTATTGGTAAGTATATATAGAAAGTTTGGCAGGTCTGATCAGTTTTATTCATGTTATAACATTCAGAATTTTAACTGATTAGTCAAAAGGCATAAATCAGCCCAGAGGGGTTGGATTGCCAATATTGAAAAAAAAAAAAAAAAAAAAACATTCAGAATACTAAAGAGCACGCGCCAAGTTGCGCACCGCGAAGCGCGTCGCGAGACGAAAGGTGCGTGTTCTCTGTATGCAAACATGGTGGTGACTGGTGATTGATAGTTTATTGTTCTGCATTATACGGTGTGGCAGGCTGCTACCGGATGACGATATCATGGAGAAACGCTGTTGGTGGATGATGTCGTCATGTGAAACATGGCCGCCACAAAGTTCACGAAATAATATGTGTCATAAAATGTGCCCAGATATATTTAGTAAAACGGGATGTGTTATTTTCACAAGAGATATTTTCCTTTTTTCATAATATAAAATGTATGTTAGCCTCTTCATATATTATTATTATGGTATAAAATAATACAAAATATTTCCAGTCAACTTCACCCACAAGCTTCAGTACAAGTCGACACTTATTAATATTTCAACTTGTGTTTGACGACACGTAGAGAGCGTCCCGCTGTGAATTTGATTTTTTCGTCTCTCACTTCCAAAAAAAAAAAAAACGCAAACGGATAGCTTTAAAATTCATCACGTAGAGGACGAAATTGAAAATGAAACATTCATATGCGAAGCCTGTTCCAAAAACCATTTTTTTAATAATACATTCCCTTTTAAGCAGCAAAACCTGTTGGATGACAGGCATAGAAAAGGGTAATTATTTTTTGTTTTACTAGATACTGTGTCAAAAGCAAAGGAGCTCCTGAGGTCCGTAACGATTTTCAAAACCGCACATTGTTTGTATGGCTTATTCCTGATTTACTGTTTCTTCAAAGAGTCAGAACGTGAATTTAAATAGCCTAAAGTCTTCTCTAAGAATATGAAATCAAATGATTTTTTTTAAATCCGATTTAGACCGGTTTCTGAGATCACGTTATTGCGTTCAAATATCGATAGATTCATTTAATAAATTCAGCAGAATAATTCATGAAAAAGATTAAAATAAATAGTATTTGAAAATTAAGGGCCCATTCTCTCAAAATAGCCATTTTTGTCACGTTTTTTAAATGATTAGGTATAGGTACCTACTTGGTGGTTCCACGATTCCAAAATGAAATTTACGTTTTATTTTAGAATGAATTTTAATTAAATAGTTTAGCTAGTTTGGTTGTGGAAAAATGTGAAATGTAAATCTTAATAATGATTGGAATTTGTTTCATTCACCTTAAAAAAAATTTTTTTAACGGAAACGACATCATAAATAATTAAATTTAGTTAGTCGAACTACATTTTTTCGGGAATAAGAGGGCCGGTTTCTCCTGGGCTGACCACCAGAAGAAAACTGAACGATATTATTTAAAACAAAAGCGACTGGAGAGTTAAACTCCTTGCAAATCTACGCATTCAACGTTTACACGAGTAATTTTGTTTCCAAAAGATGGCTTACTGTCTTTTTTGAAAAATTTGTATGAAGATCCTAAAAAAATAGAGTTTTTTTAAATAGCTCTAAATATATTAAAGTTAATGCAACAAATTGTATTTAAGAACCTTCTTCGGCATTTTGCACGGCTCTGCGCAGATTCATATCTGACGTAGCATTTGTATTTTGAGCGTGATGCTCCCATATACGGTAAAAGGCAAATAAAATAACATTTCTGAATTAGTAAGTATGTAGATATTACCCATCGTTATTTTTATTATTGTCGTGTGAAAGTTTTCCAAGATGTCGCGAAACACAACTGACACGTACACCACTGCAGTACTTTATTGTCGTCCGTGAATAATGATGTACTGGACTAGAAACGGCAACTTCCATCCATCATTGAGCGAATGTGTCGCGTGTAGCACAGTGCCACCGAGTAATTTGTCAGCGTATTATGTAGAAGTTGTTCTGCACATAAGGATCAGTCACGTTCTGAAGAATTAACTTTAGACAAAGCGTTATTCTATTGTTACCTATACACATTATGAAGAAGCTTCGTACGTGGTCTCTGTACTTCTACAACAATACGTCACATTCCATAATTTTTCTCACTATGTTTTCTTTGTAATCATATAGGTACGTTTGTGACAGATTTCTTCTTTATCTGTAAATGCCACTCTTGGAAGTTGATGGGGAACATCTATATATGAATATCAATCAAATCTCCCTTTGAACTCCACTTAGGAGTATAGGGAAGCAATAAGAGCTCTCCATTGCGCTCGATCTTGAGAAACGCTTATGACCTCCTACCACACCAAGTCCATTTCCCTCAGCTCTGCCTCGAAGGAACGTAACACGGTATGAGAGGGTCTTCCACGTCTTCGAGACCCTGATGGGAGGAAAAACAGCGCTCTCCTCGGCCAACTGTAATTCGGCATCCTCAACACATGTCCCAGCCATGCCCATCTCCTCTCCGTAATGGTGGAAGTGATGGGTCTGCGCTGGGTGCGCCGACGTATAGCGTCGTTCGTGATGCTGTGGTACCATCTTATACCCGAAATTCTCCTGAGGCACTTAATTCGTTTCGAATGCAGATACTTTTTGTGCCTGGGCTTTAGTCAGGTGCCAGGACTCACACCTATAAAGAAGAATTGGCAACAATATATGAATAAGCTTTATGATTTTGGGTAACTTACTAATTCTGCAGCCTCCGGTGCACCGACCGTCTGGACCATGACACTCAAGATCAGCAACGTCTACTGACATTTAATAACATGATTCTAAGACAAATTTTGGGACCTAAACCGGGAATTGCGGCAGAAGTAATACAGAGATTTACGCGCTCACAGGACATCCATTGATGACCAGTTACATCAGATCAAGATTTGCAATTTGCATGGCTCGGGCATATTGGCAGGTTCGGGGTTGAGAGGTCTACAAAGAATCTTCTAGAACTAAAACCAAGACAGCGTTTGATAGACAACGTTGCTCGGGAGCTGGACGTGCTGGGTGTGGGAGATCAGTGCGCTGCTAGGACAGGATGGCTTGGAAAAAAAATATTCAGAAGACCCAAACTCTGCAGGAGTTGTAAGGCCATCAGATATTGTTAGCAAGTAAGAAACAAGCCATTCACGTCTTTGTACAGGCAGAAAAAGATCACTAAGATAGAAAATTTTGTTCTGGCACATTGTTAGTAGGTCCTGAATGGAGTACCAAATACAGTACCTACTTCGGTGTATTAACTGTTTTTATCTGGGTAGAGCTGATCATACTACAGAAATCGACCCATAAACTGGCTTGGGATGGGCAGCTTTTCAAAATGTGGGTCACATATTAAAGGATCCTAAAATCCCCATCAACCTCAAACGGAAAGTCTGCTTGTATCTTGTCAGTGCATGGATTCGAGACTATCACATTAACCCAAAGAAGTTTTGAAAATTAATGGTGGTCCAAAGAGCAATGGAACGAGCGAGCTAGAACAGGAGTGTCGGACATTATCGAACGAATGGCCGGGTTTAAAATGGCTATGGTCCGGTCATGTCATGTTACTAGATAAGATGATAAATGGACAAATTCTGGCCGTCTACGGCTAAGATGAAGGGATGCGACATCGTAAGAACCGTTGGCTCGTAGTGGATGCAGGTTGCACAAGATCGGGAGAGGTGGAAGAGACTGGATGAGGCCTATGTTCAGAAGTGGCCTGATACAGGCTGAGAACGAAGGAAGGAAAAAGAGGTCAAAAACATCGGTGTTCTGTTTAAGATCATAAAACTTAGACTTGGTACAACAAGGTGAACTATATGGTATGTAATATAATTAATAGCGAGTGTGCGATGGAAAAATATTCCCATTTGCATTACCAGTTTGCCAAAAAAATTGGATTTTTTGAGTTCTAAGAAGGATTTTAATTAAAAAAAGATTCCTAAATTACCTATTTGGATTTCTACAGAAACAGGGTTTGGCATAATATGGAAGAAATTCCATTATCAAATGATTCAATACAGAATCGTAAGATTAATTTTTTTCATATAAGGTAGTTATAGGTAGGTAATATTCGTAAAAAAAAAATGCCGAATATTCCAAAAAAGTCTTCGAATAAAATAAAACACGCAGAGAATATCTGAATTTCAATATCATATTACAATATTATTGTATTTCGAAATGTTTTGGGTAGGGGTATAGGAGTAGCATCCCCTTGTATAAAATGTTATTTCGTTAAAATTTATGCGGATTTGCTTCGAATGTTTTACAATATTAATTAAATGTAATTAATAAAGTGGGTTTATTATTATATCGCGAATATTTGAGTTTTCTCCCCACAAAGGTTTCTTCGTAATATAATTATGATCGTTTTCTTAACTCTCTAACATGGTTAATTTGTGGTTTCAATTTATTCATACGTACCTACATAGTTGAAAAGCGTCGATCAATTAAGTCGTTGAAAACAAAACCGCAGAAATGATTGGCATAACAAAATGTTGTTTTACCAAAAATTATTTCAGCATCTCATATCGTTTTGAACATTTTCGGGAGAGTGCGAAATTGTGATAGACAATCAGTGGAATTTATTTAAAATGAACATTAATTAGTTCATAACATGGAGTTCCACAGGGTTCTTTTAAGAGCCTATACTATTTTGTAATTCTGACAGTCCACTGAGTCCTTTTTTAGGGCCTAAAATATTTTGTTGTATAATCTGCAGTAAGTTGTCATAAACAAAAGCGACATGGTCACGTGTGCAGATAACGAGTCTCTCTTAGTAAAACATGCTTCTTACAAGAACAAACATAACTCCAAGAACGAAAGATTCCCAAGAGATATAAAACTCAACCATAAAATAAGACGCTTTTAAAGTTTTCGTTGAGATATGTATGGTTGTGTTTACATTTCAAGATGATTTTGTAGACCAGTTCGTTCTGGTATAAAAGTGATGAGTCAAGAAATGTAAATTAAACGTGTTATTTAAAGATCTCCAATCGACTGATGTTTTTTGTAAATTTTGTCCAAAAGTTCGCCAAAAATTTAGGTGAAAAGATGGCTACATATAGCATAGAAGGATTAACGAGGTCAAAAAGCCTACAGCAGCTGAAGCAAACAAATTCAAAATTAACTTGTAGTATAATATACTGTATTAATCCCAGATTTCTTAACATTGATTAAAACCAGGGAATTGGTGCTTTTGTCTGAAACACTTCCTTGACGGATTCTCCCAGTATTGTTTACCTATTCCGTAACCACAGATTCCGTTGAATAATTTTGTGAACTTGATATTATTATGATAAAATAGCTCATTAATACTCTTTAACATGCCTATTAATATATTGTGTTACATGAACTTAGCACAAAAGACGGTAATTTGGACGATCACAAATATTTTAATATAGATATGACAGTTTCTCAACTCAATTGAATTTGATTAATAAGAAAACATACTACTGAATATTTATTGAAAAGGATCATGTTAAAGTTCAAGATATTTTGCTTATTGAATTTTGCGTGCAGAATGTTTCAAGAAAGGATAACAACAAAAGGACATTACAAGACAATAATAGTATGTATAATAATTATGGTACCAATTTCATTATTGTGATATACAATATGTAATTAAATGGTAGGGTTGAAAAATTGTGATAGAAAGGTTTAGTAAAAATGTGAATACAATAAAAGTGTGATAAAAAATTGTAAAATAACGTGTGTTTTAAATAGGAATATAAAACTATGGTGTTGAAAAAAAAATTCAACGGTTTTAGTGAACAATGTCAAAAACCAATGTTTAAAGTGAATGACATTGCGATACATTTTTAAGTAAGTACCCAATCAAACTTCCTGAATTACAAATTTTTGCGAAATAAAGCTTCGTTAGATACGCGAAAACTAATAATTGACTAATACCCCTATGCTCTATCAGATCGGCTAAAATTTAGCATCAACAAAAAATTTGATTTTCATGGGCAATTCTATGTTATTTCAACCAGTCCAACCAAATCCTTAAGAAAACGATCGAAGTGAATATAGCTGCAAGTGATTTCAAATGAATAATTTCGCCACGTCAAAATTATCATCATGGCCGCTAGATTTCCTTTTTCTCAAACAAATTCATATTGATCAAGAAATATAGCACAATTAACGAATCTTTTGTAATGAAAACAAGAACAAAATTATATATTTACTGAAAATAATAACTTATTTTGTTTTTATTGTTGTTTTTAAGAGAGGTGACTGAAAAACAATCACGATTTTGACATAATATAAGCGGTTCCTCTAAAATTTTGGCGGGTCTTTCTAAGGTACCGCTTAAATTGATTGAATAGCGGGTCATTTTAGAGGAATCGTGAGAATTTAAGTGAAGTAACTTTCATCAGTTAAAAGTTACTTTTTTCATAGGTACACTTTTTTGGCGGATTCTTTATTTTAGCGGATCTGATAGCGAATAGGGGTATAAGAATGCTAATTTCTTGCTTGCTTGTTCACTAATACTATTGAATTTAGTTAAAGAAATAGTGTGGATAAATAAAGTTGGTTTGGGTATTATACCTATGTAAAAAATGTGATTAAAGTTTGAAAAAATAGCTCAATAATGTAGGTTTAATGGCAAAATTTGGACCGGCATAACAATGATTAAGAAAAGTAAAAGAAAATGACGAAAACATCCAATATAATGAGTTTTAAAATAAGAAAACAATGAAACAAAAATAAAATAAAATATAAACCCACTTGGCCCTTTTATTCCTCCTCCGGCTAGAAGAGCGCCAACCCACTTCTGCGGCGTTGACAGAAAGTGATCTGCTGTGATGCGAACTTCCGTACCTGAAGAAGTGTCAAGTTTTATGAATGAATGTCAATATTATGTTTACTGAATATTGTCATTAAAAATAAAGAAATACCTACAAATTAATTGATATTTGGTTTTCATAATTTGTTATGTAACAGTAATAATGTCGGTATGTAATGGTGAAATTGTAATAAACCATAATGTTGTGTAATTTAAATTCAATGTGTATTCAAAAAACTTAAGAAACCCGAAGTTTTCATGACGTATAACACGTTTAATATCATCAGAGAATCACCTACTTACAATACTGAACATTATTTATGTAAAAAGAAAAATTTAGGATACTGTGTACAATTTGTGAATACATAATATAATATTATTCATATTAATTTTAATGAGTAAGGATATACTGTATTCGGAAGTAGAATGATATATAATGAAAATATTATGTAATTGTAGGTAAGTAAGTAGAAATATATAGATACATTTTGAAAGTAAAGTAGGTATGTATTTTTGATGAATAAATAGAACTGGCAGTCGAAATTATATGATGTGTAGTTGAGGTTGAAATGTAAAAAGATAAAATCGATAAGTAAGGGTTTAAGATTTAATAAACTTATGATATAGGTGAATGGTAGAGATTTATCAGTTGATTTGTGAAAGATTTGTGAAAGAAAACAGAAACAGTTGTATTGTGTATGTTTTATGAGGGCACATAATAAGTTTAAACTACATGTTTATCATAACGTCTGATAAATAATGTAGTATTAAAATTACAGTATGTTTCAAATACCCTGGATAGGTATGATAAAAATGTCGCAGTTCTAAGGCGAGCTGGAGTAAATAGACAGGTACTGTCAGTTCGCGATTTTTCTGAGTTCGATCATGTACCTACCTACTAACTGCAAGGGAAAATATCACATCTTGGATTTAATATTAAAAGGCAAAATCAAGGGACGCTATAAACTAAAACTTCAAAGCTACGCAATATAAGTGTAAATGAATCCGAAGCGTGACGATGAACTACTGTTCAAATTGGCGCAGGACAGAGAGTCTAACGATGGACAGTAATGTTCCATACAATTTGAAGGGTTTTCCGTGTCTGAGAAATATGTTCAAATCTACATAATAATTCAGAAATGTTAGTCTGCTTTCTATCGTATATGGGAGCATCACGCTCAAAATACAAATGCTACGTCAGATATTAATATGCCCAGAGCGGTACAAAATGCTGGAGAAGGTTCTTAAATACAATTTGCTGCATTAACTTTAATATATTTAGAGCTATTTAAAAAACTCTATTTTTTTTAGGATCTTCATACAAATTTCTCAAAAAGACAGTAAGCCATCTTTTGGAAACAAAATTACTCATGTAAACGTTGAATGGAATCTTGGTATTACCGTATGAAAATGTAATAAAATAATTGTAGATTGATTTGTTATACATATAAATGTTATTCAAATCTTATTATTCTCAATAAATAAAGATTTAATGAAAAAAAATGCAAAATGATTCCTCCATTTTGAAGTTTGACAGCTTATAGCACAAATCACCCTCTATGGGTGGAATGCCTAATTAATTATCACACATTAGAGGGTGTAGGGAATGTAGCTAAGATTCAAACCACAGACCTCCTATGAAAACTTGCAAATTATGTCGGTAGGTTCGTATAATATTATGAGGTCGGTAAAACAAAAATTGTAAAAGTGTCATTCTTCTTTTTCTGTGCTTATGTCAGTTATAGAGGTATGTTAAGCAATGGGAAGCTAGACTAGAACCTGTTTAATTACCTACCGATCAAGCCTGACAATCGGAATCAAAAACGTAAAGCAAGACGGGTATAAGCTAGTTACCATATAAAGTTTGGCCAAAGATAGCACCTTTTAACCTACGGGTCATTGTGTTTTAAGAAAACTCCCCGTAAAATCACCTCATTTTTTTACTGTAATGGGTACCTTGGGAGCGGTTCGTCGGCGTTGTCTGACAAGACGACAGTCTTTGATAATTGCTACAATGTTTTTTGTCGACAGGTACGGTAACAACATAGACAACGTTCTACGTACGTCATTCATCGCCGCCGCTAAATGGCAGTACCGCATTACTAGAAAATATACCTATCTACCGTTATTATCATATTGTATAGGCCCCCGTTCAACTATTGCACATATACATTATCATCTTGCGTTTTTGTTCCACGAAATAAATGCAACTTTTCAGAGTCTCGGTCATTTGCAAACAGACGGGAATTAATTGATGTTTATTGCATCAATGAAAGTAGAAAAGACGAAATAATATGGAACTTATCAAATTCTATGACAAAAAAAAAATACAACTGTATTATTGTTTTTTATTTCAGGTTTAATAATATAATCATCTCTTGAGCTCGAAATGGAATATCAAAAGATTATTTTTGTAAAAATAAAAATCAAATAACATTATAATTTTCTTATTTTGTGAATCTTTTGTCTTCGATATTTCTCGTTTAAGGACTACACGAGCCTATCGCAAAAAAACAATATCGGAAAAATAACATTATTCGAATTGTAAATACAAAAAATACAACAGTTAGTTATGCGATACAAAAAATCCAACCAAAGGAATATTCTATATTTCGGAGTATTTTTTTTTTATAAAAAATACAAATGACCTACATTCTTTTATTATTTGATATCAACAACGGAGGGCAGCTGAATCGTTTTATTTTTTTCTCTTTTAATTTTAATTGTTTGCCCAGGTTTCGCTAAAAGGCCATTAGATAATAAAACTTCAAAGAGCTCATTAAAATGCCCGTAATTACTTTTTGTTCGTTTAAATAGAAGTTCATAAGCTTTTAAAAATATTTCAGATCGTTAAAGTTATCTAAAATGCAATAGAAATAATATTTTTAGTATGTAACTAGCACTGATAACCTTATAAAGCTGGGTTTGGGACAAAATAAGAAAAATTGAGGGATTATATAGAAAGTCATGTTTTTAAGTCTTCAAATTTATGAAAGATCTTTGACAAGAAGCTAAGACATTGTTCTGTCTTTTCTATGAATATTGAATTTCAGTCTTGTCCTGTCAATACAGTCTTGTCCTGTCTTTTCTATGAATATTGAATTTCAATTTGATCAATGATAAATTGATAACCTTCGTATTTAACCAATATAATTCCGACCGATTTTTTAAAATTAATCTCGTGTCGTCTCCATGGTGTGAGTGCGGATTGGACATGGAGTCGATGGACCATGTTTTTTTGGGTTGCCCTCTTAGGGACGCATCACCTATATACTTCAATATCCCTGATGTCCAATATCCGATAAATATTGCCCACCTTCTTAGTATTAATTGTCGAAATATTTATAAAACCCTTTTAAATTTTGTAGAACAAAATATGATTTTAATATGATTCCTTTTTTTTTAACTTTTTTTTTTCTTTCCTTAACTCTTGGAGATGAATATTTGTCTATTATTTTGCTAATATCTATATAATTTAAACCACGGCGCAATACGTTCCCAATAGAATGAGTCGCCGGTAATCCAGAAAAAAGAAGAAAAAAAATTCCGACCGATCATCTGCTTTAAATATTTATGATTTTACAGTTCTGTCAAACAACTGACAGTAAGATATGTCAAACGTCGATAAAAAATCAAAAACAGAAAAGGTTTTGTCAAAAAACACACCTCAAAGTCGAACGAAATCAACTGCGTAGGCCTTGGCAAAATTGATAGGAATATGAAGGAGCATAGGTAGTTTAAAAAAATTTGGGCTTTAAAAAAAACAGCCGAAATGAGTGATCAAACATAACGAGAGAAATTTGAGAGATTTTTCGAGAGGAATGTGACGTCTAAATCTGTATAATATAAGTGGAATAATATTGTTACTTTTAAGTTATAAAATATGTAATTTTTGTAACTTCATAATCTAAAAAAAAAAAGGTTTCGAAAAATGGCAGCTGATGTATAAATATAAAATTTGGGTTCATCCATTCTACATAAAATATTCACGTTTCTAGCATTTTCCCATTATGCGCACATATTATATTATCATACGAGGGATCATACTGTAATGCACACATAGCAATACCTATATATCAAAATATATTATTCACAAGCTTGTCGTCAGTGAAGGCTTAAAAAAAAAAAAAAAAAAACGGTTGTCGTCAGATCACACAAGAACGATGTATAAATTTTTTTTTCAGTATAATAAAATATCATCATAATTTTACCAAACTTTATAATAATATATCTGGGTCATGCCTTGGGCGAAGAGAAAAGCTTAAAACCCATGTGAAACAATTTTGATAAGAATATATTAAAAATTAGGTATGTAAAAGAACTAAAGGTCACAAAGGAAAACCAATTAACAGAAATCCACAGAAGGGTCAGACTGGGATGGGCAGCTTTTAAAAAACTGGACTACATACTAAAAAACAAAAAGATCCCACAGAACCTCAAAACGAAAGTATTTGATCAATGCATACTCCCAGTTCTCACATACGGATGTCAGACGTGGACCCTCACAAAGGAGATTGTGAACAAATTGCATGTCACACAGAGAGCCATGGAGAGGGCCATGTTAGGAATTTCGCTCAGAGACAGAAGGAGAAATTAGTGGATCAGAGGAGTGACAAGGGTCACTAATATTGTACAGAGAGTTACGGAGCTGAAGTGGTCGTTGGCTGGGCATGTGACAAGAATGGCAGATGCCAGATGGACCAAAATAATTTTACAGTGGCGTCCATGGTGGGAAAGGCGAAGCAGGGGCAGGCCAATGATGAGACGGAGTGACGACATCGTGGCTTGCGCGAGTTTTGGCTGGATGAGAAGGGCACATACGAGAGAGAGATGGCGACAATTGGGGGAGGCCTATGTTCAGAAATGGACGCGAGAAGGCTAAAGAAGAAGAAGAAGAAGAAGGTATATACCTACTCACATTCAGCAGAAACAATTCTATGTTAAAAAACAGTTTAAAATATGGAACTTGTAACGAAAATACCTTATATGAATGGTATTAACTTATTATAGTTTGAATCACTCGATATCGGGCACTTTGCCGCGTGTCTAAATAAAAAGAAGAAAGATATTAACTTATTCATGGAAACGTCAATTCAAATTGAAGGCAAGATGCAGACTATGTACCTAGATTAATTCATAATAAATAAATGTTTATTTATTTCGAGTAAATAAATAAGTATCTTACCATAATAAATCAGTAAAATTTGATTTCAATGGGATCTATTCATTCAACAATAATATGTACAATAAGCTAACAGGTTTCACATGTGACTTATTCCTACTACACCGCCATCTCTTGGATTTTTTTAAGTAAAGCAATTATAGTGGAATTGTTTTTATTACAAACTTGTGACCCGTCGAACTTCATTCCGCATCCGAAATAACGATAATAATTCATAATGCAATAAATTATTAGCCAAATTTAATGAAGTTTTTATGTTATAAACTGTATTTTATTTATGTAATAAGTGAAAAGTATTTTTTTATTCTGGGTTAGGTCGAACATCGACGGGCGGGTCAGCTAGTAGATTAATAAAATAAATAAAATAAATGTACGTTAATTTACAATTATTTACTGCGTTCATAATACAAAATTTCGTTAATTTCGGGACAAAGAAATAAATGAGTTTACAAGCCTCAGTAGCGCATAAACTAAGTAAATATGAACTGAAAGTACGGATAAAGATTCTTATTTGATTTAGTAAGGGTGCATTTAGGTATATCAAGCGAACATAGAACCAGAGCTGGAAAATAGAGTAGGTATATTTTCATGATCGTTGATAATGGACACCATGGAAACAACAGTTAATTAATGGGCGATGACAGTAGTTCTTTCTCGTTGTTATTTCCTTGGTGATCATATCAACGATTAAGAAAATTTACTTTATTATGGAGCTCTGACTCTATGTTAGTTTGAAATTAACGAACCCTGCAACCTTCGCAAAAATATTTGCAAGAAATAAGTTAAAAAATATTGTTGTTGGAATTGCGATGACCAAGGAGTTTCATATATAGAGAAAAATATTTAAAGCAAAATATAATTCCAGCCTGACCTCTGTTTAGATTCAAAACTTTTCTTACGAGTCACGAACATTCTCTCTCAGTGGTGTTTCACCCTAATTACGCACGTGATCTTCCAGATACATAGTAAACGAGTATACCTGTTGTAAAACCTCTTCATGAACCACCTGGGACTCTGGATATACTCCGAGGTCACCTCAGAGACTGTTCCGTCTTCGTCAACTCCCTGTAATGCTTTGATATCACGTAGATACTAGACAACTACGTGAATCTCTACGTGATTAAAAAGATGTATTGTTTTTTTATGAGATATATAACGTCATGCTAAGAATACCATGGGAAAACATAATTTCCAAGATTGAAGTCCTGAGCAGAGCCAAAGGCATCAGAGAGATAAGTACTGCAAACCATTCCAATCCAAATCCAATCCAAACTCCCTTTAGACCCCACTTAGGGGCATAGGGAGGCAATAAGAGCTCTCCATTGCGCTCGATCCTGCGCAACGTTAATGACCTCCTCCCACACCATGTCCAGATTCCTCAGCTCTGCTTCGAAGGAGCGGAACACAGTATGAGAGGGTCTTCCTCGTCTTCGGGACCCTGATGGGAGGATGAACAGCCCTCTCCTCGGCCAACTGTCATTCGGCATCCTTAACACATGTCCCAGCCAAGTCCATCTCCTCCACATAATAAAAGAGGTGATGGGCTCACGCTGGGTGCAAACCATTAAAATACGAAAATTATGAATCCTTCAACTCTGGCAGATATCAAAATTGAACGGTCGAAGTGGCCCAGGGCAAATGTCACGGATGCCCGACCGAAGTAAGAGAATGGACCAGAAAAGGAATAGCGGAGGAGTTTATTCCTAATTAATTTATGGTTTCGAAAAGAAGAAAATTTCAATATTGGTATGCGTTTACACCAAATAGACATGTAGCCGAATACAGAAACATAGCATAGTTTCTTTTTCATAAATTATAAATAAATAACACTCTTCTATACATAGGTGTCAGTATAGCCGGCGGAACTTAATGCTTGAAGCATTGTCTACCAGTCAACCGGTCCCGTCCAATCTGAGACAGGATTCCAACCCCGAGTAGAAATTTCAAGTGAAAAAACACATTGAAAATTTCTGACCCGACCGGGAATCGAACCCGGGACCTCTTGATCTGAAGTCGGAGCCTTTGCCACTAGGCTACCGAGGTCAGCATTAATTGTTGATATTTGACACCATAATATTGGAAGCAAGAACTAATTATTATACAGCTATCACATATTAATGACCAATGGCCAAATATCAACGATCAAGAAAATACCTAATCTTGGTAGTTACAGCTCTAACTCTATATTTTTTATTTATTTATTTTTTATTTTATGATATCAATAGGTATAGACCCCGTTTCTAAAGCGAAAAGACGCTTGTGTGAAACGGGGATATAACAATACATTTAGGTACAATGCATTTTAAACATCAAACTTATATCTAGTTACATTTAAAGATTTATTTCTCGAAACAATGCATCAACCAACGCCAAGACGCGGGGAGAAAAATCGTTTTATTTTATTCCTCAACAGGGTCCCACTCGTGATTTTCCTAATATTAATTGGCAGCTTATTGTATTCTTTTATACCAATATACTGGAAGTGGTGCTGAGCCGCAGCGGAGTTGCACCTCGGAATTCGGAGTGTTTCCATATGTCTGGAGCCGGTTAAATTTTGTGTCTTGTGGTTTTTAATAACTTTCAAAATGGCAGTTTTTTTTATAAATTGTATCTAGGCTACAAATTTTAAGTTCCCGAAACAATCTTTCCGATGGATAGTCCCTGGTTTTTTATACATAATTTTTAAAAGAAGCTTCTGCGCCACAATAATAGGCCGCAGAGTGGACGGATATATTCCCCCCCATCCCACGATACCATACTGTAGAACAGACTGAACCAAAGCAAAATATATGTTACGAATTTTATTTAACGTTAGTATATCTCTTAAGTGCAAAAACAAGTATATCATTTTTCGCAATCGCGAAACGATATTCTCTATTAAATTTTTATATTTCATATTAAATTCTATCACGATACCCAAATATTTGACACTTTCAACAAACTTGTTTTAACTCTCTACAAACTAGCTGACAGCTATGCATCGTGCACATTCGATCTTGTATTAATTGTTAGTTTGTCTAGTTGAGGGCCCAGTTTAGTATGAGAAAAAGTCACGAGGAGAGTTTTTTCAATTTGGTTTAAATGCACTTTATGTTAGTTTGGTGTAGGCGCACACTTAGAAGTTTGATTATACGAGGTAGATCTTTGGGGTGTGAAATCCATAATAAAGGTCATAAAAATAAAAAGTCAAAAGAAACGGAATCAAAAACAAACAAAAGACGGGCGGAATGGAACAGATTATTTATTCAAATCGAGTACTCAGTAGCTGAGTGAATATTGTTTAGGCACTCAGGAGCTATCTAAGGCGGAGGGGCCTTAATTTCAAAACAATTTGAAACGGTTCATTCCATCTCACCTGGTGCTAATATTCTCCAGGGACCCAACGTACCCTTTCAACAAATTAACCGATGTTTTAAGGATCCAATTTGTCTCTGACCCTCTCGCAACTTTTTGAATCAATTAATACACCTGGGAAATTGAATAATTATTCCCAAAATTTTACGATGTATTTAGATTTTATTTATTTTATTAAGGATTTTTTTTTGTTAAAAATCACAATAAAATCATTAGGTATCATATACTTGAAATCATCTTGAAATTTAATTTTAAAATAATTCAATAAATTAAAAAAATATGGAGTAGGAAACCATTAATAATATTATTATTATTATTGCTAACTACATATTTGCTTGTGGTTTTATACATACACGACAATACACGTATTACGGAGGTTTTGTCTAGCCGTCTAGTCTCTGGTTTGGGACGACTAAGGATGCGGGTTCGATTCCGTAGTGAGCAATGTAAGCAGGGGCGATGGTTTTTTTTTTTTGCAATATTTTAAATGTCACTCGAATAATTCCAGCGGAATGAAGTTCCAATAACTAATGACGAAGTTCGAAAAAAATGATGAACTTTGAAAGGCTTAATCTCGGAAACTATTGAGTTAACAGAGACAATATTTCGCACCTTTAGTGCAAGACTATAACATCCAAAAAAAAGCATTTTTTTTTTCAAAAAAGGTTACAATCATATTTATTTATTATTAATGAAATCCTCAACGAATATTTAATCAAAATATTGCATTTCTATTATCAATTTCTGATTTTTCACAGTGATTTAAAAACTAAATATGCGTTTTTCTCAAAACCACTATTTTTCGATGTAATAGTCTTGCACTGAGGGTGCGATTTGTATTATATTGTAGCAAATTTAGTCAACTTTAAATACGTCTTGATTCTGTTTTTTTTTTTTTCAAAAAATAGTCCTTCAGGGTTTAATCGCCAAAATTTGAAAAATAACATTTTTTTTCGAGGTTTTTCCGATTTTTGACAAAGTTGCGTTCAGCGCTCGAGGTCACATACGGATATGGATTATTCATCAGGCCAACATCATAAACAAGTCTGCAAAAAAATCAGAACTACCGGATTTAACGCATACGGTGATGTATAAAGTTACTGTACTATGTTCTCAAAAATTTCCAACTTTTATCTCTATATTTCATTAATTATTCAATATTTACTTATTGTATACATGAGATTTATTTTCATGTTGAACATGTTGAGAATTCTCATAATCGGAGTCTTAAACATAACGTAAAGTGATCACACTAAGCCAGCCTTCGAAACAAAAGTAGAAGACGGTCGTAAGCCTGTAGTAGTTTGTTCCATTTAAAAATTGAACATCAGTAACGAATTGTTAAGAGTTATTAGTTCACTTGTAATATATTAATTATTATGATCTGTAGTAGATAAATATGGGAGGGAGATTGTATCATTCAAATTGTAAATTAAATGTTCCAGAGTATGACTCTTCTAAGGGTGACATCGTAGACATCAATATTCTTTTGTCTTTTTTATTTAGTTGTTCAGTGTTCAGCCATAGGGAATGGCGAGGGTCAATCCAAGATACCCTCCTCCGTTAATGCAATAAAGAGGGTTGTCCTGCAACTAATCTTGACTAATATCCTCAGGGAGTTATGACTTCAGGAACAAGGAGGGTTGCGAGTAATCTCCCAAGATATATTGACAATTATCTCAAGGATAATATCTACTTGAATCACCGTCGCAAGAGATCAACCAGCGTTTGATAGGGGTTTTTTTTATCGCATCTTGTTGTTGTTGAAACTGTTTTGTAACAATTTAAGTTGGTCCTTTTTTTCAGAAATCCACCCCTAATAGAGAATTCGAGGGTTTCTTTAAGCGTTAATTGGATTGTTTCTTTTTTAATCTTGTACATACATAGTTGTACACTGTGTTTGGTTTTTATTTAAAGAAATAAAAAGTCACTTACGTAGACATTTGAGAGATTTTTACCATTTGAGAGATAAAATAGTAATTATAAAACAAAATTAGAATTAAACACAATACTAGGAATGGAGTAATTACTAAGATGTTAAAGAAAATATAGTGAACTAAGCTGGCTTAATGTGATCACTTTACGTTAACGCCATTAAGTGGTAATGTTTAAGTCTCCGAAATTCCTAAGCATGAGAATTCTCCATAGGTTCAACATGACAAAAAATCCCATGTATACAACAAGCAGATATTTAATAATTAATTAGATATAGAGATAAAAGTTGAAAATATTGAAAACAAGAGAGCAACCAAATTTAAAGACTGCGACTGCTGTGAATATAACCATTATTGTTTATGTCTCATGCATGTTTATTGCCTATTGGCTTTGTTGGTGCACAACGTTCTTGTGACCATTTTTTAGGGACACAGGACTAGATCTTAACGAATATGTAACAACTAATGACAATAACAACTCATTACTGATGTTCGATTTTTAAATGGAACAAACCACTACGGGCTTAAAATTTCCATTCTATATAGTTTGTAGATCTCCCGTGATTACATTAAAGAAGGTATATAGCATTATGTTTAATTTTAATTTTGTTTTTTAGTTATGTTATTATTGTAAACAATGATGTATTAAGTTTTATGTTTTTTATGATAATATTATTGTTATATGAATAAATGTCTTAGATAATAATAATAATTATAATGTTTTAAAGTACTGACAGCTAATTAATTTCAATTTTACATATGACCAAGTCATTGAATAAACAAAGTCAAAAGTTTGCGTATTCCTGGTTGCCAAGAGGAAGCAGCAAAACATACAACAATAAAGGAATATACTAGGAAGATTTAAGGCCATCTAGTCAAGCAATCAATGTCCTTAAACTTCTCTTGGCAAATCTCCAGAGACAGAACAAAGAACGTCTGAATTTCACTGTGATGTTGTAAACCCCCCACTAAACAAAGATCTCAAAGCAATTTACGGCCTAGCAAAGTAGAGATTCGTTCCAAAACATCGGCAAGAACATTCTGTAGTTGTTTTATACCCAGACATAATGGCTTTCTCATATCATGAGCTTACCACGAGGGGAAGACACCATGCCTCATTTTTTCAGTCATTTTCTTATCTTTCGAAGCTAAACATTTACAATATCTTTCTGATTGTGGCATACAGCAGTATGGTATAAATAGCGAAAGGAAGACACCATGTATCTTATTTTTCTTTTTTATTTCGCAATCGATTTATACCTAACGCATTGTTAAAATTTTTTTTTTTAATTATGACACTTTTTGTAACAATAAAAAAACTGTATCATACCAACACACCTACCTTTTTAAATTTTCAGCTATGTACATTTTGTGGGTAGGTACTTTTGTTTCTGATATGACAAACAGACAGACAACTCCCTTTTACACTCCACTCAGGGGCATGGGAGGCAACAAAAGCTCTCCATTGCGCTCGATCTTGCGCAATGTTTATGACCTCCTCCCACACCATGTCCAAATCCCTCAGCTCTGCTTTGAAGGAGCGGAACACAGTGTGAGAGGGTCTTCCTCGTCTTTGGGACCCTGATGGGAGGAAAAACAGCGCTCTCCTCGGCCAACTGTCATTCGGCATCTTAACACCTGTCCCAGCCATGTCCATCTCCTCCCCACAATGGTAGAGGCGATGGGCTCACGCTGGGTGCGCCGGTGTATAGCGTCGTTCGTGATGCGGTGGTACCATCTTACGCCCGGAATTCTCCTGAGGAACTTCATTTCAAAAGCTGAGAATTTTTGTGCCTGGGCTTTGGTCAGGTGCCAGGACTCACAACCATATAAGAGAATGGGCCACGCACACGCATCAAACAGTTTACATTTCGTCTCGACACTAAACGCCGACGCTTTCCAAATCTTGGTCATGTTGTTAAAGGCGCCACTTGCCATACCGATACGTATCGGGAGCTCATGACATAGATAATAATATTTTCTACTCATAATTAGATGCATTAAACCAGGAGGTTGTGTCTATGGCTGCATTATATTAAAGATGTATTGACAAGAAGACGGAGTGATATTAAATTTCAAACAAACGATTATCAAGTTTGAAAAGTTCTCCCTTACAGAGAATGGAATGCACGCTGGCGTTGTCATTATCGAAGGATTAACGGCGAACAAAGGAACTACTAAATACTACTATCTGGTACTTGTGTGCACTATGAAGAATTTCCTTAATACATTACGTGCGATGAATTGTTGAGGGTCGAGACAATGGGGGTGAGGTGTGGGGTGCAAACTCTTTATCAAGTATTCGAAATGAGAACAATATAAAGATATAATGGGTGTGTTGTTTAACCATACGGCTTTTAGTCAAAATGTATTTTTTTTCTAAGTTTAGATATAGTGTGAGTGCTGTAATTATAAAGGATTTTCGATATCGGAAGTAGAAGGATATTTTTTTTACTAAATCCAGTAAAATATAAAAAAAATCAATCAAAATTCTGGCCAAGTGGTTTAAATGTTGAAAAATGAACTCAATAATATATCGCAGATATTTAATATACATAATATAACACTTTTCTATACAAAAGTGAAGTGTAGCCAGCAGAATTTTTTGCCTGAGGCATCAGTTTTGTTCCAGTCAACCGGTCCCGTCCAATCTGAGCCAGGCCAACCCCGGGTAAAAATTTCATGTGAAAAAAACACTTAGATAAACTCTGACCCGACCGGGAATCGAATCCGGGATCTCGGATCAGAATTCCTACCCAGGTCGGTCGGAAATAATCAATGGTTGTTAGTAAATTAAATATTTTTCTCACATTATTCGGCTTTAAAAGTCAATCTTAAAATTACAAACTAACAACAAAAATATTGATCGGATTAAAAATTTTCGAGGCAATTTTTATTATAATAAGTTTTCATGAAAATAATGTGATACATTAGACACGACACTATCAGAGATTTAAAATTTGACTAACTGCCGTAAAAAAAGATGTTTTTTCATAAAGGTATCATTTTCATTCAATGTTTATGAATTTTACGAAAATGACGTGCACAAATTCAGAATAAACACACTCTTTCACGAAGGCAGAACAAGTGATTTAACAAAATGCCGGATTAAGGGTAATCCCAGAGATCCATCCAACGTTTCGCGAATATAGAAGACGGGGATATAAATTCACCAAGATAAACTGGGAAAGTTTCAAACGAAATTACAAATTTTAAGATGAACGAAGCTACAGCGAGGATGGAGGAGTAGGTACCTACCTAAGTATACATTGAGTACCCTCTGCCAAATTGATTTTGTGTTAGTGGGTGTTTAGTTCTTAACTAAATTTGAGCCAAACTTATAATGTTATTTCATACTTCTTAGTGTTATCGTGGTTGGCTGAAGCACTGTTACTTACAGTTTAACTACGGTTGCTACAAACTGAGACATGATGGTTTGATTTGGTAGGTTAGGTTAGTGCCGATATTATACATATAACCCTTAGATTAATTTAATAAGCAGCCTAACTATCGGTTAATCATCAGTCAAAAACTAATAAATTTTTGACAATACTCTATTTCTGTACCAAATTTTGGTAACTGAGCGATGGTTTATTCTACTAATATGGATAATGTTTTTTTTTTTATTATTATTTTATAAGTCATTTGAGTACTCAGTCTCTACAAAAGCAGTAATAAAAAAAAACAATAAAAACAATACTAGTCAAGTTATACACAAAATGTTGACAATGTACTGTAGAATATTATTGCAAATTGATTTTGTTGAACTTTTACTCCATAGTGCGGCATGTTGATCAAATTCATAAATATTTTTTTTACTGTTGGTCTGTCATTTATGAAAACGGCTCATGATGTAACCAAAGCGGAGCTTCAGATAACTGGGAATTTATCAACGGTAGATCTAGGAAAAGATTTTTCTTATAAATAAATATATATATATAAAGATGACACAATATTGAAAAGGAAAATGATGCTGGATAAGAGAAGAAAGTTGAAGAAGAATAATGATTAAACCGGAAATGCAAAATATACATAAAAATAATATAAGTACTGTTTCACTTACCTCATTTCAAAATCATGTATCTCCTCTTGAGTTAGTTGATTCGTCACATCCAACAATTGCTTGACATGCTCGTCCCTTTGTTTCTTTTTCTTGATACTCAGCTTTTGATGACTGCTCGAGGATGACGAAGTGTTGGAGACGAAATCGTTTTCATCTTTCAGCAGAATTGTTGAAACACTCGAATAGTCTAAAGACAACGACGGTTGTTGCACTACAATTGTGGCTTGTGGTATTTTTCTGTTAAAGTTTTGGTTAGCATTTGTCGAACAGCAAGCACAACACCTATATTGATTATTCGCGTAAGCTGGACAAGCCTGGTTGCAGCATCCAGAACCGTTGTCCAAAGGATTTGTTGTTACATTAATGTTGGGACTATTTGAACTTTCCATAACTTGTCTAGTTGCTGATGATCTTCTTGATGAAGGACTTCTGTTTTGATATCCGGATACAGCTCCTTCTAGCTCTTGTTTTAGCCTCGACATGTCGTCGTTTGTTTGTAAAAGACATGAAGAAGGTCTGGATCTCTCCATTTTGTTTGATCCCTCAATGCTATCGTTTATAAAGTCTACTCTTAAATCTGGTGGGGGAGGTGTACCTGTTTTGCCATCTGTTACGCTAGACTTTCTATGTCTCTGCGATGATCTGGAATCGGTCGAATGCCTCTTATATTTATGGGACGTGGGCAAAGGTATTCCTTCAAAACTAAATTTAGTCTCTTGTTTGGAGTTAGTCATTTTCGGACTTCTTGGTGGTTTATCTTCCAAATCGAACCCGCTAAGGAGTAAATCTGGCGTATTTTGATGGGTAGGCGAGGAAGGCATTGGAATATCAAAAACAAATTTTGACAGTGGCCTTTGATTTGGGGAACTAGAAGATGATTCAAAAGGACATTTTGGTTCTTTGGCTGACTGCGATTCGTAGCTTCTAATACTACCACATTCATCGAAAGGAAATTTGGTATCTGTCGCATGGTGATATCCAGGTGGGGCTGTACTAGGTCCTATATGATCGTCCCTAAGCTTAAAACTGTTGGATCTTTTGGATTTAGACGTCTGTTGAAGAAGTGGTGTTTCTACCAGAGTATTTTCTGAATCTAAAAGGTTGGTCTGTTTTTCTAATGACGAATCTAACGGATGATGATTTTTATAATTATTTAACGATTTTCTTTCTGTGATAGTTCTGTGATGGTGATGTTTGGAAGGTGATTTTCCATCAAGACTTGAGCCACTATCTAATGATATAAGAATGTCTTGAGCTGGTTCGTGGTCAAGGCTGTCTTCGGTCGTATCCCCGTCAGTTGCGGTGACATTTGTAAGTATTGTGTTGGCACTCTCCGTACTTGTGTTGATGGTTCTTTCTGACGCGGTACTACTGCTCATTACTATAACCTGCGAACAAAGAAAGAAGTTTGCATAAGAAAAAGGAAATAACGATAATACATCACTAATAAATTCTCTCCCAATTAATTAGTCCATTTAGATCGGTTCAGGTACTGAAGTAAAGTAAACAGACGAATGCAAACATTAACGGGTTTCTTGAATTAATTGCCGTAATTCAATATTGTTTTTGGTAAAATATTTCCTCTGAATAATGCTATCGGAAGGAAGTAAGTTGTTCATTTATCTATTGTCTACCGAACCAGTTGAAAATAAAAGATGGTCTAGAGTTTTCGGAAGGAATTTCTTCAATAAACGATCGTCAATTTACAATTATTTCTTTCTTATTATGTAGGTTTATTAATCAATTATTATTTTTATAATCATCGAGTTAGACCCAAATAATAATAATTGAGGAAATAAAAAAAAGTAATTAAATAGTTGTGGGTTCAGCCCTCAAGAGGTCCCTTGAGAAATGCGTGCTTTTTAGTTCTTTTCTTTTTGTAACATCGAAATAAATAATAGGTATTGTTACATTTATTTACTTTTTAATTAGTTGGACAGTATTTATGTTCATACCTACTTTGAAAATTTCGTCAGTTTTTCTATTTTAACTGATGCTGTTTCGATACAAGTTTAATTTTAAAATTACACCTGACCAAAGCCCAGGCACAAAATTCTCCGCTTCGAAACCAAGTACCTCAGGAAAATTTTGGGTATTAGATGGTAGTATAGCATCACAAACAAGGCGCACCTAGCGTAGGCCCATCACTTCTATACAATTATGTAGAGGAGATGGACTTGGCAGGGACATGCCGAATGACAGTTGGCCGAGAAAAGCACTGTTCTAAGGGTCCAATAAGGGCCCCAAATATGTTGAAGACCCTCTCATACCGTGTTCCGCTCCTTCAAAGCAGAGCTGAGCATTTGGACATGGTGTGGGAAGAGGTAATTAACATTGCGCAAGATCTTTTTTATATGATATTAAAAAAAAATTCGTCTGATTGGTGCTTGTTTTAAGAGAAAAACGCATAATATCCCTATTCTGAATATCGACGTTGTGACGAAAGTTTATCGTAATAGGCGCATAGAACGAGAGCGTTACAAGCAAATAATACATACCTAATCGAAGATTACACTACGAGAGCTACATGTTCATATTGTTCACATTTTACGATACGCTTACGAATACGCCGTGTGCGTGTATAAAACGAGAGCAACGCTATAATGTACATTATTCATAGAATTTGAAACGATAACGTAATTACGCCGTGTACAAAGGGCCGTACTACCTGAATGCAACATAACGCTGAGATAGTTAACGTTCTTAGAAGGGTAACTATCCGCGCTAATGACTCTTATGCAGCAAATCGTTGGCGAAAGTTTTTCAATCAACGATATCTCACAATGGAAATTAAACAGAGAACAAAGTACCTATGAGGTGGAGTGTTAGCATATCTGTTACACGTTCGTTGCTCTTTCAATGGAATATTATAAAGCATCTGATTGGACTGCCAAAATAATCAAGCTCAAGAAATTTTCTTTGAAGATATCTTTTGTAATCACGAGAAAATAAAAAAATCTCATGAATGTGCAATGGGTATGGAGTCAAAATTATAGACTCATAAATCAAGTAACTGCAGGTAGGTGGTAACCTATGTCTGTATCAAGCAATTTATTTTCGATTCATTGTCATTGTTTTGACATGCCGATTTTTGACGGAAGTTTTTCTGAATCATTCAAATATGAAAAAAATCACCATTTGCATACTACCATCGTGATCATTTATTTCAAACCAAACAGACAAATTGATAAAAGAAAATTCTATTATCTATAAGCACATAATATGTTATGTAGTAGGACAATCAGTTTAAGAAACTTATTTTAGACTTACGAAAATGATAAACCGAGCAAAGACTCTAAGGTCGAAACTCGACAAAAAAAAAACTTGACATAAATTGACCGTGAATGGGAAAAGCAAATCCATGATGTGTAGTGATAGGGTAAGTCGAAGATCCGTCAGCCTTACCGCGTCAAGCCTTTCGTCCATCATTTTAAACGGATCGGCAAGGGGAAACTCGAATGGATTCACTTGATCGTCAGTGTTAAAAACTTGGTCCAAAATTACCTCATTTTGTCATCGTTCTTCCCCACCAGGGTAAACAGTACCCACGTTGCTGTTATGTAATTAATAATAAAAAAATACGTGTATTGAAGCAGTGAAGCCTTTAAAACGATTGTAAAAAAATCAAGTTTGACATCTATCACAATGGTTGACATCCATTTGAATTTTGAAGTTATTGTGAATGGGAGGCCTAAATAGTTAATCTTGTCTGTATTTGATGTGTTTTTCATTAAATTAATATACTAGTAAGTATTGCACCAGAGAAATGCTTGAAAATGTGTATTCATACTAATTTTGTCTTTATAATAACACAATATTATGATTATTGAACCAACATATTATTTCAGATTTATGTAAGAGAATACTTATATTCTACAATGATAAATTAAATCTCAAATTAAGGCAGAGAATCTTGAGGTGCTATGTATGGTATGTTCCGATGTATGGCTCGGAAACCTGGACCCTGAAAACACGCATTATAAACCGGTTGGAAGCATTCGAGGTGTGGCTCTACAGAAGAATACTCCGTATACCGTGGACAAATTTAGTTAATAATTCAGAGGTATTGAGGAGAGCTGACTACAACAGAGAGTTGCTGAAAAATATTAAAGTCCGCAAGGTTTCATATTTATTTATTTTCCAAATTGTACATAGGTAAATAGATATTTTTGGTAAGTAGTAACATATTTGGAATTTATCACCTCACTAGCCTGTGTTGAGGTGATACTAATTTGTACTTTGTACTGTGGAAGACATAAAGACACAAAAGAAAAAAACACAAAACAAAACAAAAAAAAAATATATATACACACATATATACATACACACACACACATACATATACATATATAAACAAAAACGATCAGAACACAGAAGAAACAAAATAGTAGAAAATGAAAAAAGGAAAACGATCAGGACATACCCATATACACAAACACTATCCTATACACGCCATCACATATATACACATATCCATTCCAGATCAAAAACAACGAATTCCACAACAATCGACAACTCCTACCTGTCTCCCCCTGCCCTCATCTCTCAATGAATATAAGTTCTCTCTCTGACGCAACCCTGCCCCTCTCCAGCAGCCATCTTGTCATCAGACTCTTTAGATTAGTCTGGGCTGGATCGAGCGACTCACTGAGATTCGGAAACACCTTACTGTACAGTCTTGAACCCAAAAATATAAAATGGCGCTGGGCAAATGCCGTGTTCACACGTTTCGGCCGGAGCAGCGGTCTGTTTCTATATCCGGGGCATATTATGCATTGGGAAAAGTATGAAACCCTCCAATTTATTTTGATGAGCAAGATAGATGCATGATGATGATGCGTGGGCTTGGTAGAAGGCAGATCTCTTGGTAGCGCAATGTGAGTGATCGGACTGGAATATGGCGAGTGCAGGAGCTGTTTAGAGTGCCAAGAGATAGAGGTTTGAAGAAGTGATTGCCAACGTCGGCGAAACTTGATAGGGCACAAGAAGAAAAAATCACCTTCGCTGTCACTGTCCAAGAGACGAAGATGTCTAACATAGGTCCAAAGAAGAAGATGAAACGTCGGGATTGAGAAAAAAACATTGAAAATGGCTTTATTATAGTCCTATAGAATTAAATATGAATAATGCTTATGTTTTGGATTAAAATTTGGTAGGAGTCGAGAATATCGCGACTATAAAAATAATTAATGACAGCTCTAAGCACCGAAAAAAAGAAACGTTATAAAAGATGAATATTTACAAAGTTGTTTCTTTGGCAAAGTTTTAAATGAAAACAGGAGGAAGCGGGAGGTCTGAAAAATTCCGAGAAATGTTAAAAATTTATAGATTGTCATTTACAAGACTTGTTCCTTGAACAACGATTCGGAAGGAAATTTGTGGGATGAGTAGAAAGTATATTAGGTAATATTAGGTGTACCACCAATAAAAGGCTTTTTTATGAGTAGGCACCTAATATATAGCCACGCGCACTTTTTCCATTATCCTTAATGTAGATTTTTTTTAATAATCTGTGTGAACACTCAAAGTGAACACAAACACACTCTTTTACTCTTTCACATTAAGCTTCTTTAAAATGTTATGTCGTGAAAGAGAAAGATAGTCGGCACCAGGGATCGAACCCACGACCTCTAAGAGCCAAATTAAATTATCTTTAGGTACTCTAAAATTTTACTCTAAACTTTTCTACGTCTTTATTGCCCTTAGAGAATTACGCGGCGCATATTTCGAAAATGTATTTAAAAGTCATTTAACCAAAATAAAATGGAGTTAAGACATGTTGGCTCCCAGGTATAAAAATGATTTTTAATAATATTTTTTTATACATACCTACCCCTTTTTACGTACGAGAATCTACAACAAGGTATATGAACTCAGCGCTAAATAGACTGCAACGCCTAGGAAACAAATATGCTCATGTAATCGACATATTATTATACAGTGCCAGCTACTCCTCTTATAAAGTCTCCTGATTTGTGATGGCTATTCTTTTGCTAATTTTATTCATATTATTTACTAATTTATTTTTTTAATATTAGCTATTTTTTATTATTTTTTCTATTTTTAGTCTTTATCAACTTTTTTTTCACTATATTTTTAAAATTTTAGTTACTTATTTTATTGATATTAGACCTTTTGTTGTCGGTGGCACTTTACTTTTATTAATTTTATCATTATTATATTATCACTATTAATGTTTATTTTTTTATCATTTTATGATCTGTTTTATAGATCCCAAATTCTAGACATAATCATTGATTTTTTTTGACTCCTTTGTTTGACTAACTTTATTAGAAATACTTATTATTGTTATTTTACCTTTTTCCGATCTTATTAAGTATATGTACTTACTCAATGCATGCAATTTTTTATAAATTACTTATTGTTGTTGTTATATCAAATTTACGTAGGTGCACTATGTCCATTATTTTTTAAGTTTGTTTTGTTGCTGTTATATTGTATATTTTTTTTCTCAAAGGCATTTGCCGTGTATTGTGGATAAATAAAATAAATACATGATCCGATCCTTCAACGCAGAGCTAAGGAATTTAGACATGGTGTGGAAGTAGGTGATTGAAACGGCACAAAATCAAGCGTGGTGTAGGGCTATTCTTGCCTCCTCATGCTCATAAGTGGAGTCAAAAAGAGAGTATTGGATTGGATTTTCAAGAATATTCCCAATACAGACCTCTCTCTCATATTTTAGCGTAGAATCTAAACCATTTTATTTATAGAAAAAGAGGATACATTTAAATAATAAAAATAAATATCTTAGGTGCACACCTCAGTAAGAAACATAATGTAACTACTTTTTTGCCAACCAAACTGTCAAATATTAAAATATTTGGATTTCACTTTTGAATGCGACGAAATCTAGGTTTTGTAAAGAATTCAGAGAATAGAGGCAGTATATAGATTTATAACGTTTTATTTTGTAAATAAGTTTGGTCTGGCGGAATAAAATTGGTACCTACATTTCGGCTGAATAAGTTTTAATGTATCTGAGTGAAAACTATTTTATGGGTACTCCGCCGGAATGAGAAGGGCATTCGAAACAAGGGTAGGTCCATCCCCAGTCGAGCCTTGACCACAACTTGTAAACTGCCCGGGGGTAGGTATGTGTCGAACCTTTGTATTTTCAATTAGACACATGCGAATAAACATTTGTTTCACCGTATAATAAATACTCGTACAGAGAGACTGTAATATGCATGTAGGTAAGTTTTAGTTAAAGAGGCATTTGAATAATAATGATAGGTAATAATTAATGATGTTGGTTAATATTATGAAATGAAATAATCATTAGATGTGATTATTTAAGCTGTTGAGGCTTAAAACTGATTACTAGTTAAATTAATTAAACGCTATTATGACACCTTTAACATTAACATATAATACGTTTAAACGGTTTGATTTTCAATTGTTCAATTCGTGCTGGTGACAGTCACTCCTAACTCTAGACGATCTTAAAACAGTCCTCTCAATTATGCCGCATCCGGTATTCCAAAATCACTGTCTAAGATTTTTGAGCCAAGTAACTCTCATCTGTCACCACGGAACATATGGACAAAGCATGCAGGCATGCATCTCTTATTGACAGTGATCAGAAGTTCTCTTTGTTTTTGCATCATGCTGGCTGAACTACGAGTGGAACCCAGGCTCGGATATAAAAACGAAAATTCAAATGGCGAGCTCAACATAAAAATTTGGAAAATAATCATGTAGATACTAACAGATTAATTGAGTATTGTCCAATCAGTGGGGATAGTATGAGTTTGATCCAAAGCTAATGATTGCATGCTAATTAGCGCTGATTGACGTGCACATATAGCGTTGTAACGTCAAAAGATCGAATCGGTCGATCATTTTGTATGGATATCTTTTGATGAACGTTTCGATACTCGATCATAGAAAACTTCTCCTAGAGGTACCTACAGCTGGTGTACCTACAAGACGGAAACGGATTTTTTTGTTTGATGTAGGTATTTATAACAGCGAGAAGGGATTGAAGATAAATGGGCGTGTGATAAATAACATTAGATACGCCGATGACACCGTACTGCTGGCTGAAGGTGTCAGTGATCTTCAGGAACTTCTTTTTTTTGGAAAGTCAGACTATAGTAGCTCGGTGTTATTTTATTTTATTTAGTTAAATATTAGTGCAATAGACTTAACAGCGACAAGCCTTTGCGATGAGTGATGACAATAATTACAAAAAAAAAAATAACAGATATAAAAAAAATAACAGTCACTACAAAAAAAAATAACACTTGACTTTATCAAGTCACGGTAGAATCATGTTGATCTGTCTCGTAAATTCAGTGTATTGCGGTGTTCAGACGGGGCGATGTAAGGCCAGACGATTTCGCTTGCATAAAAAAAATATCGCTCGGTCGCCCATAGATCGTCTGATGTGTTCACACGAGTCCACCGACATACATTCAATCTATCAGGTGCGCTTTGTTTTAAAAATGGCGGACGTCGAGGTAGAAGTCGCGGAGTAATTGGGTAGTTGAAAATATTGTTTTAGACGATATAAGGAGACTCGTAATTGAGGAAAAATGAAAAAAAAGGCAGATATTGGGTGCGGAATTGGATTCTAAGGAGAAATAAATTTAGAGCAGAGCTGTCAACTGTCAAGAAACAGAACATACGGACGCCGCGCAAATCTGCGCATGCGTGAATCGTTCCACCTCGTTAGAGAGTATATGTGTTCTGTGCACCAGATACAAAAGTTGAAAGGCGTTCAACTTGAGACGATATCGCTTTCAACCATTTTTATCGCTTCAGATTTATTTATTCAGACAGGGACAAGCTCGCCGAAGTGATCGCCAACGTTGGGGGGACCCGACAGGGCACATAAAGAAGAAGAGGTATTTATAATGTTTTAAAAGTAGAAGGTATTCCATTTTTTTAAATTTGAATTTGTATTCAAATAGAACGTCACACCAACTCATATAACGTCATGAGTTTTGGGGAGTGTATGTGGCAGTAAACACATGAATCATATCACATTAGAGAGAAAAATAAATAAAATTTCTCAAATTTTTGAATAACAGCTTGGCATTCGGAATTTAAATTGAAAAAATCCCAAGAATGGCCCCGGAGAGATTTCCACGTCCGTTTCATGTTAGTTACATACGTAAGCCCTGGAACCGTTCCAAAACACAATTTTTCCATAGGGGAAGCACAGAAAATAATATTATTATTTTTATAAACACGCCCCCACTATGGTCTCTCGCCTCTTTCAAATGATGAGAAAATAAAAACCCTCTGTTTTTATTTTTAACAAAAAATGTTTTTGTCGTATTTTATTTAACTCTGGTTCATGTCTGAATTAAAAATACGCAAATTAATCGCTATGATACACGTGGGCTCCAATTGCTCCAAGTGCGATGAATTGAGAATATTAAACTAACGACTTGATGATGTAGGGAAATGAAAAAAGGATAACTTACAAAATTGTTCAGATTGGTTGAGGGAAGAACAATATATTCTATAGTTGACTAAGTAATGGTTTTTAAAATAGCAAAGGTTGACGAGTAACATTTTTAGTTAATCAATAGTTTGATAGGTTACGTACCTAGTTACTTTCCGTTTCCGGTGTATTAAATCTGAAATTTCCAATAATTGGCCACCCGAGTCCCAATTCCATTACGATGAGTTGTGAAAAAGTAGTCTAGAAATGATCAAAAGAGAATTGTCTCAAGCTGATTTGTTATTTTAATATTTGGCCATGTGGATTGTTCCATAGAAGTAGCCATAGAAAATGTGGATTGTTCGAATAAACACAAGCAATTGTGTAAACTATGACGTATGAACTAAAATTGAGGATTGTTTCTGGAAGCCAGAAGCTGAACCCAAAATGTAAATAAAGCAGTCGGTAGCCTAGTTGTTGCAGTAGTCGAAATTTACAACTAAGTAAAAAGCAATACTATTTTATTTATTTTATTTATTTATTTATTTTATACTTTATGCATATTAAAAATAGTGTACAAAAAATAGTGTATAGACAAGTGGCAATGGCGGGATTATAGCCGTAGCAATCTCTAACATCCAACCACATATGATAAAAATAAAAATATAGATACATACATAATATATACACAAATACATACACACAATACATATAATCAACAAACACCAACAAAAAACAAAAAAAAAAAAAAATTCATACAAAATTTTATTTAGATATAGTACACCAAATGGGATAGTTTAGGGTGGAGTGGGAAAAAGGGGTAGGATAGGGGAAATAGAGTCTACGATGCACCAGAAGACAACAAATGTATCTTGACCATTTTTTTAAAACAATTTATATTATTGGCCAATCTAGCCGAGGACGGGAGATTATTCCAACAACGAGCACCGTGGACAGAGAAAGAATAGTCATAGAATGAAGTTCTGTGTGGAGGTATGGCAAGAAGACGCTCGTTGTTAGATCGTAATGGAAGACCATGAATTGCTAGGTATTGGAATTTGTCTTTTAAGTAATATGGAGAAGACTGTGAATATAGAGCTTTGTGAACAAGAGATATTGTGTGGAGCTCACGTCTTTTACGTATTGTAAGCCACCCAAGACTATTTCGGTAATTAGAAATGTGATCAAACTTTCTAAGGTCGAAGATAAAGCGAATTGCGAAATTTTGAAGCCTCTCTAGGACGTTGACCAGGTCTTCGTTGAGATCAATGTAGGCAACATCCGCATAATCAATTGTGGGTAAAAGAAGAGACTGTACCAGTAAAGTTTTAATGCTTACAGGGAGAAATCTCTGTTGCCTCTTTAGGAGATGCATTGCTGCAAAAAATTTTCGTCGAACGTGATTAATATGCGATCTCCATGAGAGAGTCTGATCAAAAATCAACCCGAGATTTCTAGCAGTCTTAGAATATGGGATTGCGTCAGTGCCAAGAAAAGTTTGGGGTATAGGGTCTTGGTTGATTCTATTTATGTTATAAGGACTACCCAAAAGCATGCTTTGAGATTTTTTAGGGTTGAGAATAAGACCATGGTCTTTAGCCCACGAGGCGATATTCTGGAGGCATTCGGAAATCTTATTGATTGTATTTGATAAGTCCTCTACTTTGAAATGTGTGTAAATTTGTATATCATCTGCATATAGGTGATATTTAAATGGAATCAGTCTGCATATGGGGTTGATGAAGATTGAAAATAGTAGAGGAGAGAGAATACTTCCTTGAGGGACACCCGCTGTTAACTCCGCCCAGCCAGAGATAGAACCACCTTCAGACCTCACAGCTTGCATTCGTCCATGGAGAAAAGAGTGGAACCACAAAACAGCGTCGCCTGAAAGATTGAGGTTTTTGAGAGATGCCAGAAGTAGATCGAAGTCTACTGAGTTAAAAGCATTGCTAAAATCAAGAAGTGTTAGATGAGTCAGCATTCGTCCTTCCATGGCCTCTCTTATATCATCGGTAATTTTAACTAACGCTGTTGTAGTGCTATGCCCTTCACGAAAACCAGATTGGTAGTTATTGAGGGAGTTATTGTTATTTAAGAACACTTTCAGTTGTGAATGGGCAAGCTTCTCGAGAATTTTGGAGAAATACGGGAGTATCGATATGGGTCGAAAATCCGAGGAGACCGTCGGTGACTTATTTTTAGGCAAAGCAATAACGTGTGCTCTCTTCCATTGACTGGGATAAGTTTTACACGAAAATGAATAGTTTATAATGTGCGTGAGAATTGGAATAAGAGTGCTCATAAATAATGTTACAAATGCGATGCAAACCCCATCATCGCCCACTGCCTTGGATTTGATCACATTTAGACAGCGTCTGACCTCCTCCTCCGAAACAGAAGTGAATGAGAATGGCTCTGATGAACTGCGAGGTAGTGAATTCAGTCTCAGAAGTGTGTCAGATTTAGCTTCTGTGTTCAATAAAACTGGCGGAGTCACAAAATGTGTATTGAGAGAATCTGGATTAATAGTAGTGGCTTTATACGTTTCTCCAACGGATGGTATTCCCAGCGAATTCAAGCACCTCCATGCTTGGGATTGAGTGCAATTCTTAAAAAGGTCTTTAGTATAGGAGATTTTAGCAAGTCTGCACTGCTTGGTGCAATTTTTGCGTAAAGACTTGTAACAGTCCCAGTTTTCGGCGGTGGGATTGTGTTTGTGTTTAACGCGGGCTCTGTCCCTTTGGGCTTGCAATTTTTTTAGGTCGTCCGTGAACCAATAAGCCTTCGGATTTTTCACTTTGATCCTTCTCGGTGGTGCATATTTGTCATAAAGATATTGTAGGTGATTGTTTAGAATTTCAACTTTACGGTCCACGGAGTCGGCGCTATATATATTTTGCCACTGTAGATTTTCTGCCTCAGAAACGAGAGCCTCACGATCAACACGATAAAGACTACGCGAAACTACGAACTTTGGCTTTGGCTTTTCAACTCTTATTTTGTATTCTAGGAAAAGAAGGTCATGATGAGAAAATCCACCCCCAGAGACCTGTCCATGGGCCTTTACCAAATTAGTACAAGAGACTATGATATGATCTATTTGTGATTTGGAATTTTGAAGTACATGGGTGGGCCCAAGAGGAAGAATATGAAAATTAATAGAATTAGTAATTCGGAACAAGGTCTCCGCCCGTGGATCAGCCCTCATAAGGCAGGTATTGAAATCGCCCATTATTATGACCTTGTCAAAACTGATAGCAATGTTCTCGAATATATTCTCGAGTTTAGTAAAATAGTTGGACAATGGAGGGCAGTAAATGACTCCGAGTATGATGGAAGAGTGAAGAGCATTGACTTTTATAATCAAATATTCGGGATCGCCAATAGCCTGTTGAGGAGAAGATTGGTACACGACCTCATACTTTAAGTTGTCACGAAGATAAATGCACACACCACCGCCCCTTCTTCCTTCTCTGTCGCAACGTATCATATTAAATCCAGGCAGTGAAAAAAGCGAGGAAGGAAGGGTGGGTTTAAGCCACGATTCAGATACCAGAAGTGCATGAAAATCAACATCACTGAAACTGGTAACTAACTCAGAATGGTGGCTCGGTATGCTCTGAGCATTTATGTGGCAGACTCTAAAATTTTTCGATCCCGCGCAGAATTTATTTTTTAATGAAGAATTTAGGTCTACGTCCATACAATTTTGAGTAAAGCTTGCATCGTTGGATGGCGAAGGGAGCGGGTTAGGGGTTGCTGGAAAAGTAGGTAGGGTAGGAGATAAGGAGAAGGAATTTGGTGTACATGTATTCATTGTAAAATTAAACATCTTTAAAATATACAAAACAAAAAAGAAAAAATATACAAAAACTTATGCTAATAATTCACGAATTAAGTTTATGAAAATTCTATGATTTTACTCAATGACAAAAAAATAAATACATAAAAACAAAAACGAAAGTATGAAATGCGAAAAATATTTCAATAAAAGAGTAATAAAGCAGTAAGTGATCACGGAAACATGTATGAGATGAGGCAACGTATCAAAACAAATAGACGTCGAAACATGCAAATTAAAACTCAACATAAATCCACCGGGCAGAATCAGAATGATATTGCTCACTAATGTTCGCCCATACACAAAAATATGTCCATAGGCGAACATTCGCCCCCAACAAACGAAACGAAAAAATATAAAGAGAAAAAAAAAAAACAAAAATTAAAAAAAAAAACAAAATCAAATCGATAGGTTGTAAACACTATGTCTATGGATCTAATGTCTAATGTCTATGGACAGAAAAAAAAAGAACAATAATAGGACGTAACAATACGGAGTTACGGTAGGTAGTTATAAAACAAATAATAACTAAGTGTTGCACCGTAGAGAGCTGTCAGAAATTAAACAATGTTTACATGATAATTTTATGATAAAAAGATAAAAAAGGGTAAAAAGGCAAAAAGTGCATGTCTGAAACAACGGTGAAAGGTGATAGACGTGTTACATTGACTTAAATATGAGTCGACATGGTGAAATACGCCTTTCTATAATGACAAAAACTACAAGTGTGAAGTGTAAACAAACAAAGTGCACTGCGACAAACATGCAAATTATCCTCTGACATCCCTCACTTCTTTGAGAGACTCCTAGTTTTCACGCCCCTATTCTTAGTAGCACCAGATTCTCCAACCTGTGACAGTGTAGTGTTGGTAATCGACATACGTTTCTTAACCTCCTCCAAGCTCTTCATACTGCTCACAGTAAGTACACTATTGTCTTTCAACCTCACACTTATCCTTCCGTTCCAAATCCACGCACTGTCACCCACCACTCCTCTTGTCTCCCTATATAAGCTAAGTTTAGACTTAGTCAAAAACTCTGATAGGAATTGGGGAGATCCCTTAAGTCTCTTTCTCGCTCTAAGAGCATCCATCCTTGACTGTGGTGAGGAGAACCAGATGACTACTGGGCGAGGCCTCTCCCCAGTTTTGCGTCCCAGGCGATAAACTCTTGAAAGATTCAGAGCACTTACTTGGAGCCCATGTTCAAACAACTCGGTGACAGCTGCCGTCAGGTCTCCATCCTGCTCCTTCAAACCATGCAGCATTAGTGCCGAACCCCTCTCCCTGGTCTCCAGCTGCTCCACTCTGTCTTCTAGTACCGACAAGCGCGCCTCGATAGCTGCTAAGCTTTTCTCCATCGTGCGCCTGAAGGTGTTGAACTCGTTCAAGAGCTCACCAGACTGCTCGCTCTTCTTTAGTGAGTGGAGTTTCCGGTTAAAAGTCTCCATTTCGCTTTCAAAACTCTTTCGGAGTTCCGTGATATCATTTTCCGCCATTTCTTTTAACGATTACGGTGTGAATTACTTTTTTGAAATTTGACACAAGAAAATTACGTGCGCGCCATTTATGACCATAGACAATTTTTATAATTTCAATATTTTCAATTGTGTATTTTTTTAGCGGTAACGTTGTAAGGTCCATTGTAAAAATACAAAACAAAAAAACTTTGTTACTTCACGAATTTTCACTTGAAAAAACAAATAAATATGGCAGAGGCCTTTCGGTCAATTGACCATCTTCGGCAGTGGCGGATTTGCAGTCTCAGCCGCCCTAGGCCCCAGGCCATACGTAGCCGCCAATTTTCAGCACTCTTTATTTGACTACATCATGAAATTACACTTTACTGCCAACTATTATCGAAATCAATTCATAAATTTAGTTTAGTAAACTATAAAAGCGGTTTCAGGGCTAATTGCACATAAAGTATGCAAGTAAGAGTTTTTTATTACGATTGGCCGCCCCTGAAATCTGGCCGCCCTAGGCCCGGGCCTACTGGGCCTTAGGGCAAATCCGCCACTGATCTTCGGTGCCTGTTACTTACAAACTAAACGTTAAGCAACGTTTGTAAATAACAGTCGCCAAAGATGGTCAATTGACCGAAATGCCTCTGCTATTTTCAAGCTTTGTGTAATGTCAGAAGGATTTTGTGTAAATATAGGTTGAGTCAATATTTAATGAAAACTAAATAACATTAAAAAATATAATATGATACACAAGTGAATTGCGTGGTTTTGGGCTTCATTTCTTCGATGATATCTACACATACATACGTTAAATTGAGAGTAGGACGGTGAGAGAGAAAGAGAATCAAGAAAATTACATTACGTTGTTTGTCTTTTCTTGAAACCTTCACAAGCCATTTTCTCTCTACAAGTGTTTTGTGGCTTGTAGCACTTCAAATCCCCGTATGTAAACAGTACTAGATCAACAAACAATGTACAAAAATAATAGTGTTGTTTGCGAATGTAAGACATCCCAGCTGAACGAAGCTAGTCGAAGCGAATATTTTTAATACTGACTCGTTTTATTCTCATGACACCTCCCTTGGGCTTAACCCATTCCCGCCCACCGTACACAAAAGTGTACATAATTTTAAACATATTTTTTTTATTACAATGTCAATTAATTTTGCCTTATATATGTAGTTGTAATTTCTTACGCCAGAACTATGGAAGTAACGTATATAAGAAGAAGACTGTGTTTTATTTTATTAAGATGGACTACTATCATCAACTAATTTCTACCATAAAATACCGAAGATTTGAAAAAATGTCTTTTTTGTTAAATGAGTCTGAGGTCACCTTTAAGTGAACACAAATACACTTTCGACAGAGAGTAAAAATTTTGTTGTGAAAGTGGCATTATTGTTGTCTTCTTACGGATCATTTAAAAAGGTTCCTCTATCTGTTGCATTTCTGCATCATCTGCATCTTATATACGATCGCACTGAGGGACCATGTTAGGTACTTAATACCTATATAGTTTCATAAGCTGATTATAGCATGAGTGGAGTAAAGCTTTTAAGAGTGGACGAGATGAGGGACTCGGGCGTCACGTATGTGAGTGATCTATCATTCGGAACACATATTAGTAACATTGTAGATAAAGCATATATGACGTTGGGTTTTGTTTTGAGAAATTCGATATTTTTCAGAAACGCCATCAATACGCTTGTCACTTTGTACGAGTCATTGGTGAGATCCGTGTTAGAGTCAGCATCGATCATATGGCTGCCTAGTGAACAATCTCATATACTGACTATAGAAAAAGTCCAAAAAAGGTTCGCAAGGCACCTCTATAGGATAAGGTATGGATACTATCCATATTTATATCCAACGCTATTTGTCTACGGATGCCTGGGAATGGCGACATTGGAGAAGCGCAGAGATGAATACCTTTGCAGGCACTTTTACAAGTTACTGCATGGTATCATTCATAACCCTGACATGTTAGAAAAAATTAATCTCTTCGTGCCAGATTCCTATGGCAGATCTCGACATCATAAACTATTTTATCCACCCACAGGCAGAACAAATATAATTCACCACTCGGCCATTAATAATGTAATAGAAATTTTCAATAAATTACCGCAATATATGTAGATATATTTAATATAACATATAACAAATTTATTAGTATATTGGAAATCATAATTTAAAAGCTTATGTATTTGTCATTTTGTTTTAAGGATTTTTGTTTTTTTCTATTAATGTGTTAATCATTGTATAATTTGTACAAAACTGTTTCATGGCGCTCAGCGAAAAGGTATTTACTGTTATGCTGAGCGACATATCATTGTACCATAAATAAATAAATAAGTTTTTTATATAAATTTTAAATATGTTAGCTGTTGTGATTTATTTTCCTAGATAAGAAAAGCGGCCGTGACACTACAAACGTGGTAGGTATTTGAGCCGTGGTTTGAGACAAGTACAAAGTAGTCTATATTTTTCTCTATCACTGCCAACTGTAATCTTGACTATTAATGTCAATGACCGCTTAAACAAAATTGATGAAAAAAGTAAGATTTTAAATAAAAGGAATGCAATATAAGTTTGTATGTAATGTTGAAAATAAAAATTTTCTGAAATGCGGCGTTCTAAAGAAATTGAGGTTCCGTTTATCTAGAAAACCATTAGTAGTTCGACATATTTTACACAGAGCGAATAATGTGTTGTGAAAGTGGTTGTTGTGTGTATAAGTTATGACTGAATCATTAACAATTTTGAGTTGGTTGGTAGTCTAGTGGTGTCAATAGTCTAGTAGCTTTCGTACGTACAGCGTGTTGGAGGTCAGAGGATCGAATCCCTGCAATGCCGACCATCTCCTCTTTCACGACAAAATCTTTAAGTAGCTTACTGTGAAAGAGTGGATAGTACATCAGTGTTCACTTCGAGTGAGCACAGATTAATTTTTTTTTTAAAAAAAAAATATTTGTGTACCGTGGGTGGGAATGGGTTAATGTAGCGGAGATAATAAACAATATCGTATCGCAGGTTTATCATATAACTTCATACTTTATAGCGTTGGTTCTGTTATAACAAGGGTGAATTCCACACAGAGTCACAGATAATATCACATTAATATTAAACGAGTCCATTTTATATTTACGTCCAGTGATTTAGCAGTAACTTCATATTATTATGAATCAGCGGACTCCACAGACGTCATTGTGGCAAAAAAACAATCATATTATATAAATTTTGTAAGAACACGCCGTACACTTTTCAACCCCAACTGATGTGAGACGGGTAAGGCTTTTGAATCTAACGACACTTCATTACAAACCTATCTTTACGCCCCACTCGGGGTTATAGGGAGGCAACAAGAGCTCGCCATTGCGCTTGATCTTACGCAATGTTTATGACCTCCTCCCATACCATGTCCAAATCTCTCACCTCTGCTTCGAAGGAGCGGAACACGGTATGAGAGGGTCTTCCTCGTCTTTGGGACCCTCATGGGAGGAAGAACAGCGCTCTCCTCGGCCAACAACTGTCATTCGGCATTCTCAACACAACATTTCCCAGACAAGTCCATCTCCTCTGCATAATGTTATAGAAGTGATGAGCCTACGCTAGATGCTCTTCGTTCGTGAAGCTGTGGTACCTACTATCTAATACCCAAAATTCTCCTCTGGCACTTCGTTTCGAAAGCGGAGACTTTTTGTACCTGGGCATTGGTCAGGTGCCAGGACTTACACACAACCATACAAGAGAATGGGCAACATACATATTAAAAAAAAATTACTATATTTTACAAGCAGAAAAACTGTCGACAGACATTATAACATTATTTGAATGAAGCCCGATAGATACAAAATATGAATTCAAGCGCATTTTTACAATAGTACATCTGAGCTCACGTATGGTGAATATAATACAATTTTGCTATATTTTAAAGAGCAAAATGTCAATCGACATTTACCTTATAATAAATATACAAATAAAAAGGTATATTTCGTTTTTAGAATTTTCATATGGGTTCATTGAATGTATTTTGCTTGGGAATGCAAGCACTCTACGTTTTAATATTAAGCAATTTACATACAAGGGTCATGCACTCCAATTAAATTTTCGTTTGTTAATTCACGATGTGTGATGTTCTGTGTTAAAGTTCGTTAATAATTTGGTCTTAATTTGGGTTCAATGAATAATATGCAAAGATAGCGTCTATAAATAGTTTAGATTGCTAGCTATAGAGGTGTAGGGCTTAGGTAGAGCTTTCTTCAAACTAAGTATATAACGACATGGTAATGTTATACCTACCTAGTATTTTCTTGAAGCAAAACAAACACCAGCTGATTCGACAAACGTTGTTCTGCCGTATAAATTATTTTTATAATTTTTTATTTTATTTTTGTGAACGTGAATTATAAGCCAACACAATAATATGGTAATATTGTAAACGCGCATGTCACGACACTCTAGGGCCAAATACGTCGTGTGATTATGCTTCGAAATGTATTAACAAATAACAGACCGCGATTTTAAATAGCTGAAAGTCTTTTACGATACTTTATGTAGCATTCGGAACAAAAATTAAGAAAACTAATGTCATATTTTTTTTTGACGAAGTACTAAGTAGAAAGGGCGCCAAGAAGAAAGAAAAGAAAGGACTGCTTCAATAAATCATCACATATAGACAAAATTAGGTAGTGTGCTATGTAAGTGCCCATTCACAGTGAAAATAATAAGAGGATTTTCTGCATGTTTCTTCCTAGAGACTTTTGAAAAGGCAGTTAAATTAAAAAATTCAACGACCTTTTATAGAAAACAGACAATTTTTTTTAATGAATCTGTGCTCACTCAAAGTGAACACAAATACACCCTTTGACTCTTTCACAGTTAGCTACTTAAAGCTTGTGTCGTGAAAGAGGAAGATGGTCGGCACCTGGGATCGAACCCACGACCTCCGCACGAAACTGTGCGAAAGCAGGCGTCGTAACCGCTGGGCTACCAACCACTTCCATTGATGATAACTGATCGTTTAACTCTTGGTTACAATTTAGAAGGTAACGTTTCTATTATGTTGCACTTATGGACCAGTTTTTGAACTTTTTCAAAGTACTTAGGCAATTATGACTTTAACCCAATAGTAATAGTGGGTGAAACCTGTGTTCATGATTGTAGTTGTGAATGTGGGACATACCTTTGGCACCTGATCTCTGGGCCCAGGGAGACTCGCCCTCTGTCTACCAGCTCGGAAATGAAGACGACGCAAGGCCGCACCGGCTGCAGCTTTGGCAGCTAGAAATAAGAAAACAAATTTCAACAAATCAGTCAGATTCATGAAAGGTATCTTTTCACGATAAAAAAAGTTGCTAAAACTAAAAATTATAAATGCTTACTTTATTCATAATGTTTATAAAAAAACTCAATTATGTAAAGCTATACTACTCTCAGTATGCGTTTACACCAAATGAACATATAGCCAGAGCTGCAAATAGAGTATAGTTTTTTGATCGTTGGTATTACACCAGGAAACAACATCTATCAAGATCTGATAATATTTAATGGGCATTTACAGATTACCCGCGTTTTTTAATGATTCTTTCTAGTTATTGTTTCCATGGTGTCCATATCACGAAAATATATTCTGTTTTCAGATCTGTTTTGGCGTTCGTTTGGTATATCCGCACCATAATAATACGAATTTCGTGCTTTTTTTTAACAGTTTGCATATCAATTAGGTGAATAGTTACAATAAAAAGCCAAGAATATTCAACAAAATCAAATGGAACAAACAATTTTAATTATCTGAACTTTTGAATTTCGAAGAAAGAATGTTTGCATTTTACAATAAGTGCCTACCTTTAGTTGGAGTATGCCTAGGAGATGACGTTGAATTTGTGTTGGAATTTGCTGAAGTTGGTGGCATTGTACCCATATTATTGACATGATCGGCATTCTGGGGACAAAGAAAAAAACATATTAGTCATTGAAACATCCATACTACCAGAAAACTCTTTCAAAAATATTATTTGAAAAAGTTTTTAGTTTATTTATTTTATTAAATTTAGTTAAAATCAGACACAAGAGCCATAAAGACTGCGAAAGGATAATATGTCAGGACCGTTTGTGGTGAAAATCTTAGCGATCGAAAGACGCTTCTAATAGCATAGGTGGTGTTGGAATAGCAGTTCCTAAATACAGGCCAAATAAACTTACCCGAACACTGCAAAATTAGTTTTGCGAAGATTAATCCGTCGCAAAATTGGGTTGTGTGAAGATGTTTAAGACGCGCCCTCTTATAAATACATCTCCAGTATGCGCGATATTGAAGCGATTAGACTTGAACAGTTGGCTTCATACAAATTCAAGTTTGCTGCGGAATAATCTGTGCTAAACTAATTGCAATGTGCAAGAGGCCTAAGAGGATGATAATAATATATCCGTTTCTATATGTATGTGTCTAGACCTGGGAAACTGCAAAAGAATTCATAAACATAATATTTTGATAAATATACCTTCAAAAATAAATTTAACCAACAACAACAACAACACTCCCTTTTACACCCCACTCAGGGGCATAGGGAGGCAACAAGAGCTCTCCACCATCAAAAATTTTGAAGAAGGTCTTTATGACCTTCGGGATTCGGGATTTGAATGAAGCCCTCAATCTAACCCAGGATAGAGATGCTTGGCTTTGTGGCGACTACAATATGCTCCACCTAGGGAGTGAACGTGGATTAAGTAAAGTAATTGATAATTATATTTTAACAGTGAAGTGATGTACCTATCTAAAACTTATGATTCGCGTGCACAGATAAACAGATGGAAGGTACAAAATTTCTTGAATGAATCCATTAAAAGTTTCCTCAAAATGTTTTCTCTTTGATAACTTAATTTTATAAATTTGCTATTAATATTTTAAAAGTATTTTAGTCTCTGTGCATCTATAGGGAAAGTTTGATTTTAAAAGGGGGCCGAGTTTTAGTTTAAATTTTACAAAAATTAACTCAATAATCTGAAAATGTAAAATAACGCTGAAATTCTTTGATGGTGCCCATAAAATAGTAATTGTATTATCATTTTACTTATTCATAAAATATTTTCATAGATGCAGCGATAAAGATTTAACGTGTTCCCTATTATGAAAGGTTTTACGAACTTTACGATTTTATTGAACGTAACGATTTTATTACCTTATTCTCCCCTGTGGCAATAATGACATCATCGCACTTTCTCTTCTCTTTGAAATAACAATAATAATTATCGCTTCTATTTTTAAAACATTCAAACATTTAAAATTTGAATATTTGAATATTCTACAACCATAGAGCATTTCAAGCTCATGAATAAAATATCACGTATGTTTTCGTTATTCAAAGCTATGCTGTTTTCATTCGTTGGTAAAAAAAAAAACCTATTTTCAGCCTTATTGTAATAAATATTCAGCAAAGAATTAAGCCACCGTTTAAATGGTGAAGGTATATAGTTCACGGTTCACGAACAAAGTCAAAATTTGACATAATATTGCCTAAGTACAGTTAAAAAAATTGGTAAAACGTATAGATTATAAATTGAGAAATGAAAGTTTGGTCATTTGACGACAAAGTTAAATAAATTGTGTAAGGCCCTGTCCTGGTCGCATGATCGTGCGATTGCGATGATCGCATGAACGCGGACGCACTGTTCAAGCATATAACATTGTATGAACGTGTCCTAACGGACAGACGTAAATTCGATCGTCCGAACGGTACCTTGTTTGAAATGATCGCGCGTCGCTTGTATTGCTCTGTTGTATCGATAATAATTAATACGACACCTACTTGCCAAAAGTTCTTACTTATTAACATTCATATTGATTTGTTTGCGTTGTCAATGAAAGTGGACGCGCCATTATATTACGATGGCAGTTAGGACACACATTTTTCACCGCGCGATCACAAATTTGTTTATGCGTTTATGCGTTCATGCGATCATCGCTATCCCATCGATCGTGCGATCATGCGACCAGCTAGAACAGGACCTAAAATGCCATGACAAAAACAATATTTAATTAAGAAAAAAAACATTTACTTAAATAGTTATAAAAGAAAACACATATAAAAATTTTGCTTCATAAACTGCTCTAGATTGTTTGAAAAATAGGTATAACTTGTTTTTGATTTGGCTATAGGATGGAACAGATTTTTTTTGTATATAATTTGCATTTTAAGTACCTACTTCATTCTGCTTTAAAATAATATTTTAAAAGATATTTTACGTAAAGATTTTGTGACAAAGCAAAAAGGGCTAGTGACATTTCAAATTCAAAGTAAGATATCACAATTTACAATATGCGCAAATTCCGAGAGGTTGAATACCTACCTCTGGTTTAAAAGGTCCATCGACATCTGGCGTGAAAGCCTTAGGGGGATCTGTTAATATTATTATTTGAAAGGACTTACAATAATAATAATTTGAAGCAATTCGTTTTAGAAAAGGGCTACAGTATCATAGATAATAAGTAGGTATCTAAATATATAACTAAACACTCTTTTGTCCAACAACATTATCACATTAAAGGCATAAAAACGTAGTGTCGAAGTAGGTATATAGTTTCATGAGCTTTGGAATCTGTAGTCTAAGGACAGATTCAGAATGATTTCGAATATGAAACTATTATTGTGGTTAAGCTACGGCTACACTATGGCCCATGCTGGTCCAGGATGGCCAAATAGTGGCTCTGGCCAAGCATTGGCAAGTAGCAACATTTGGCAAATATACTTGTACACCTGGCTACACTATTGGCCCAACTCTGACAGCTGGCATGATGCTAGGCTGCTACACAATGTTTCTATCACTGATTTATTGATTAATTCTTGCTTTCATTCATCATTTTACATTCTAATCTCCAATTATTCACAGTATACTCCTATCTGAGTGGGGAATTTCAAGAGAGTTTATCTCCCTGAGCAAATAGGATATTTTAATATAATTTCCAATTCACATATATACACAATAAAAACATTCATAATTTTATTAAACCTAACCTGCAAATTTTATTGATGTTTATTGTTTTGCAATCGGTATAAATATTTACCTAGCTCTTACAGGTTGATTTGGACTATAACATAAATGAAAATAAAAGATATTGATAAAAAAAAAAAACAAGAATCATGGGTACATTACATACATACTCGAGTGGTATAAAGAAAGCATCAACCACCGTCTATGCCGTTTGCTTCACTACTCTCGGAGGTTGGCGACCATCTGCGAATAAGTCTCACGGTCTTGGGCAAGTCTTGCCAACTCTGCAGTCCCCGGCACAACAAATCACTGTCGTAGATTCTTAACCCAAGGGGCTCTTTTACGGCCCATACCTCGCCCTTCCCTCTATCTTTCTTTCCACAATCAGAGCATATTTGTGCATTATCACAATCGGAACATATGGCCAAAAAACGCGGCTTTTTGTCTTTGACAGTGGTCAGCAGCTATCTCTCCTTATTCATCACTCTCAGGACCTACTCGTTGGTTACGTGGTCCTTCCAAGAGATGTGGAGCATTCTTTGGTAGAGCCAGAGTTCAAATGCTTCAATCTTGTTCATGGTTGAGACTCTGACGGTCCAACCATCCACTCCATACAGCAACACTGGTAGAATATATAAGCTTTAACAGTTATTCATATTGTGCAATAAGCTCAGGTCACGATTACACAAATCCTTCTGCATTTTGTAGAAGGTTGATCTCGCCATCTCAATCCGTGTTTTGACCTCTGAGTCTGGATCCCACTCTATTCTGCATCCATGAGCAAATGATAATAAGTATAATGAAGGCTTAAATTGATGAGATTCTGGATTTTGGAAGATGTCTTAACAGTGCCTGAAGAACTGTTCCGGATAGCACAAGACGTCAACGCCTGGCATTTTGAGACAAAAGAAGATGAAGCAGTTAGCTTATGAGACTTTGCAAAGATTATCCTTGGACAAAATCGTAGCGAACAAAACTCTTTAAAAAAGTATAGGTTTGTACAAAAATGTTGTAGTTTTTTTTATATAGTTCTAACGTAACAAATCTACGTATTGAATACAAAAATAGTAGGAATAAAGCAGTACCACCCCATTACAAACTTTCTGCAATTTCTGAAATAATGGCGAAAAGATGGAAAAGACTAGTGCTAAGGGTGTCGAAAGACAGTGTTACTGGCCTATGAGTTTTTCTGTGCTGAAAACTAAAAAGACTCATATACACTTCATGTTATTAGCTACGTCGAACTTGAGGTTTTTGTGGTGAAGGTCTCTTTTTTAATGAATCTGGGCTCACCCAAAGTGAACACAAATACACTTTCGACATTTTTCACACAGAGCAAAGCTTGTGTTGTGACAGTGGAAATGGTCAGCACCGGGATTCGCACCCAAGACCTCCAATACGATGTGCGTTTGAAAGCCGTCGACTGATACCACTGGTCTACCAACCACTTCATTGACCATAAAATCCCTGATTAGGTTTAGAAAGCGAGAATGGTTTAAACTTGGTTGAAGGTTATAAACGTTAGGAATCGTTAAAAAAAACGAAATCTTAAGGTGTAGATACATAACTTATCTACGTTAAAATCATTGTTTTAAGATTGCCTTAACTTAGTTTTAAAATGTTCCAACTAACATTTTAGTAAATATCAGGTTTTGATGTAAAATAGATTTTAGTGAGGTCATAAAAAATCATGTCTGATAAAAATATTAGTTAGAAAGTTTTCAAATTAAGGCAAAGATCGTTTAATCGTCCATGCTCTTTTATTAACACTGCGTAGAATGGCATTCAGCTGTCTTCGTTCACAGACGAATCGATAGTGTCGAGTGATCATGAATGCAAATTTCTCCCAACAAAATACATTCGAAGCTATCAGAAGGTGTGTTATCGAGTTTGTCTGCGTTTTAAACGTTCAAATTTGAATCTATTTATTCAACAAAGACGAAAGATATACGAAATAATAAAATCAAATTGAATATACATTGAATTTTCAACTGCATAATATTTTTCTATCGCTTCTTCGATGTGAATGAATTTTTTAACACGTGAAAAGTCTGTCTTATAATATGAAACGCTGCCAACATGTATCTAGAAAACAGTTTTAGAAGTAAGCGAAACATCACGCGAAAATAAAAATATCTGCAATTGAATATTTTTGCTTCATAAATGTTTTATTTAGTATGACAAATGTGACAAATAATGTCAATGGGATGTTTTTTTTCCACAAAATAGTCAAATAATAAATTTTCGACACACTATGGTATACGTCCTAGAAAAAGCCACTTTTGCAATCATCAATAATTTATTAAAACGTTAAATTGTTTAATTGAGAAAAAAGGAGTAGAGATATATAATATTATAAAAAAGAGAGGAGATACATAATATTCATCAGTCAATGCTAGATGGTATGTTTGACAGCTGTCATAATTTGACAATAGACCGGATTAGAAGCGCTGCCACTTAGTGTGTATTGTCGGAAGCTCCCTAGAAAACCTCCCATACTTGGTGCATTCACCGAAAAAATTTAAGCTTTGTTCCTACTTCTTATAAAGTTTGATTCAAATTATACTACTAAAAAAGAATATTGAAAGTTAAATTATGTTATTTATTTTTAAACAAAAGGTATCTAAAATAAATGATCATATTTTTTCACATTTACATATTGTATCAAAGACGTAATATTATCTACTCCAATTTGTTAGTAAAAAAACGAAAACGAAAGTCCACACTAAGTGAAATCATAAATCCATTGTAACATAGCATAGATGCACACTCCGCGGCTTTTAACTTTTAGTATACCTACCGCCAGATTTTTTTCACCCCTACATTGTTGATAGCTTTGATCCAGTTTAAGCAAAGATGTGATCGTAAAAGTATGAATAATTTGGATCTAACATTTCGACTCTCTCGATTGGGATGTGATAAAGACACTAAAATGTGATAAAAATCACTTGCTGTTGGTTATATGTATGTATGTTAGAAATAAAACCAACAAAACATAATAACGTATGTTTTCGATTATCTTTTTTAAGACAGCATACTCAAAAAAATACTTCATTTTCGTTGAAAAAGTTCTAAAATGTATTTGAAATAAACGTACATTACGACACAACTCATTTTTCTACTGGAATATAAATAAATGTTTCATGTTATTTTAAAATTCACTGTCCATTTAACATCGTCATCATAGAGATATGGGTGCTTGCGTAGGTATATGTATAGGGTAGTGAAATAAATATTTATGGCTTGAACGAAACGTAAATCTACTATTCACACACGTTACAAACTACATTTATTTTCCTTTCATTTTGAGTCCTTTTTTAATACTAAATCAGCCAACTCTTGTATTCTATGAGTTTAAAAACTACTAATATCTGGCAACACGCAAATTTGCACAAAATAAAGCGATTAGCAATTAGGATGGATAGGCAGATAAGTAAGGGGAGTCTTTAATAACATAACCGTGATATGAAAAGCTTTGGTGTTTGAGCGCATAGCATAGTGTCGAGACGAAATGTAAACAGTTTGATATCTTATTGTAGCCCATTTTTCTGCATGGGTGAGAGTCCTGGCACCTGACCAAAGCCCGGGCATCAAAATTTATTGCCTCAGGAGAATTTTAGTTAAAATATGGTACCACCGCATCACGACATGTGTGAAGAATGCCGAACAACAGTTGACCAAAGAATGCACTGTGCTTCCTCCCATCTGGAACTTCAATACGCCTAAGCTTCACGTATTCGTGATTGATCATGTTATGGTGTGGGAGGAAATCGTCAAAACTGTGCGAGACTGAGTGCAGTGGAGACCTATTGTTGTCTTCTCATGCCCCTGAGTGGGGTCAAAAAAGGATAGGTTTGGATTTAGGTAGATGAAAATATATTCCTCGTTGATTATTTTATATTTTTGTGCATATCAAAAAAAAATATACCAAGAAAGTATGTGCATTTACACGGCAAATTCATCTAAAGATATTATGATATATCTAGCTTGTTTAAGAGCGTTTACCTAAATAAGTACCGTAGTAAAACCTTAAATTCAATACAAAATGGTATTCGTATTCTGCAAGCAATCTCTCTTGATTTTTCCAATAGCCCGACCAACAGTACAAACTGGATTAAAAAATCAGCCAAAAAATAATCTCATCATCAAAATGAAATTTAGGTTTTTAATAAAAAAAAAATCAAAAGTATAATTATTCAATTTGGCGTCCAACGTTGCGCACACGACAATCGTCTGGTCTGGCGTTGAGGAACTTTCGATATTATAAAGGGGGAAATATACTAACTAAAAGGAACGCGGTTCATCTGGTTGCAGAGGCTTTCAGGAAGAGGATATTGCTATAACGTATACCTCTTTTATACCAATAGGTAATACTGAAAGCTGTTCTCGGGTGGTGATATTAAATTTATTAGAAATGTCTCGTCCCATTAAGGAGATTGAAATATCGCTTCACTCGGCGCCGCAACTAATCAATTTACTATTAGAATCTATTGAGTACGAGTATGTTCAATTATTATCGCGACTATAGGATTACATACAATAGTGATTGTATTGGGGGTGGAATTTAAGAGCATTGTTAAACTATTACTGCATATCTTCAGAAATTTTACGGCACACGTAAAAACTTTGTCTCGGTAATAAAAGTCTCAAAAGTTTAATAACTCCTCAAATGTGAATAATATCCTTGAAAAATCTCGTTGAATATGAAGATATTAATAATTACGCTCTTTTAAAAATATGGGGTGTGAATGGATATTCACATATTATTTTACGGACAACCATAAAATTTTTAACCTCCAATGTCCGGCCATCCGAACATCACTATGATCTGTCACCAGTGTGTCTATAGGTGCGCGATGTGCTGCACAATGCCATTGGGGATTTTGTTGACGCGCTCATATAATGATCATATTAAGTTAGATTTAGAGAATATGGAATTAACTTAGTGGTTTATATATGTTCGAAGTGGTTGGTGGTTTAGCAGCTGCGACGCCGACTTTCAAACTGTTTCGTGGAGGTCGTGGGTTTGGTCTCAGGTGCCGACACAAGTTTAAATGAGCTTACTGTGAAAGAGTCAAAGAGTAAATTTGTGTTCACTTTGAGGGAGTACAGATTCATAAAAAATAGCTATCTATAAATCAAAATTACACACTACAACATTCCCTTTGAGAGTTTTTTTTATACTTTATCTCTTGCCCTCATATCAAACAAAACTTTGATGTGCAATGAAAAAGCCACTTTTTACTTAATTACAACAGTCAGTAACGTGTCTCGAGTAGTAAAGCTTCTTGTAAAGTTGCTGAATAAGCATCCCCAAAGCTCCCTGAATCGTCGCGTGGCACTTGAGTGTATATTGTTCTTCCGACAATGAAGTGTGTATTTTGAACGTTTTGTACTGAGGTATTGACTAAAGTACTTAACAAAATATGTATTTTCAGTTACGTAGTTTAAGACAAATCTTTTCCTCATTCTAATGAACTTTTTTAGCCCTTATGGACTGTTGCTATTATTGTTGTTTTTTTTTTTTTTTTTTTTATTTAAAACTAGCTTTCCCGACGGACGTTGTCCTGCAGTCATTACCTATTATGAATATTGATTTTGAATTCGTAATTTATACAAAAATGCGTTTAAAATAATATATTTGTTTTTTTTTTTAATATTTCGGACAGCTCGAAAGAAATTCTGTCAAAAATCTGCGTACCAATGTTTTTAAACTCAATGATTAATATAAATTGTGTTTCTATAGAATTTTTCACATATATGGAGTTGATGTATCGAAATTCGTTATATACTATTTGCTATCCATTTTTCGAATTTTTAATAAATATTATGTTATCCGGAGCGGAGAAAAATTTTATAAGCCAAGAATCATAAAAATCTGTTCAGCCGATCTCGAGTTATTAGTATTCGCACTAACCCGACTTTCTTCTATACTATAGAAGACGTCGAAACGTTAAATCAACGATTGAAAAAATTGTTTTGAAATGCAACAATCACATTGCAATAAAAACATCGTTCACGACCATTGTAGGATTCTTTGTGATTGCGTTTTATCAAACTCATCAATATAGATTTTAAAATCCTCTTAGGATTTGAGTCATTTATCTTCTTAAACGTCTTGTTAAATTTTCCTTTGTGATTTCAAAATCCACCTTTATAAGATTAATTCAGCTTACCGTCTATCGATAATAATCTATTTCTAAAGTGGCTTTTGTCTTTTGCAATAATTACTTTGGTCAAATTACACTAAGGTGTTTTTTTTTTTGATGAATTCAAATATCATTTGTATTTGGAAAACTTATCCACGTATACCTTCCTCCAATTTTTTTTTAATTATTGGTTTGAAATCCCCATTGGCAGAGAACCCGATTAAAAATCGGATCCGACACACGACAATTGGAAACGTGCAGTAAGGGGTTTATAGAAACAACAAGAGCTCTCCACTGCGCTCGATGACCTTAAGATCAAATAAATAATTTAGCTATAGCTTAAAAAATCTAGAGTTAAATCAGCTGGGTAGAGAAAGGGTATACCTAATCATATTAACTCTTTGTTTGGAGCATAATAAATATGCCATTATTGGATATCCATGTTGTACACAGAGTTATTCTCAAGTACCTATCCATACCACTTCGATATAAGACGTCACTGGAAACAATGAAATATATTCAATGTCAAGTAACCAAGTTCGTAGGATAGTGTTGACCCATGGGCCAACGTGGAAAGACGATCACGCAAAGCCATTGTGTATTACAACTACGTCTCGTAAAATATCACGTCCAGTCCAGAAAGTAGTCACGGAAGTAAAGTGAGTATTACAAGATACATTTTGTATGGAAAAAATAGTGTTATTATGGAATATGAGTTCCATCGTGGCACCAACGCGGCACAAACGGCACTTTACATCAACAACGCTTACAGAGAGAACTTTATAAACGGACGCACAATCCCTTATTGGTTTACCCGGTTCCGTTCTGGTGATTTTGACTTGAAATGTGAACCACCTGGTCGTCCGCACACTTTGGTCAAGGATGATGAATTGATTGCGATTGCGGAAGCTGATGATACTCAATGAGTAGTTGAGCTAGCAGCAACTTTTAATAAATCTACCTTAAGTTTTTCATACAAAACGGCTATTTAATGAAATTATATTATGAAATGAAATTATAAAAAAGACCTTTTATTATGGGGCACTATACCTATACATTTCCGTACAAAATTTTGTTAATTCACGCCAGCATAAATGTCACGGAAACTTAGAATATGCATACAGTTCTGAAACGCGTGGTTTCATTTTAATTTAACATACTGCAAAAACCTTTTAAAGATGGTATATTTAAAAAAGTAAATAGGTAAATGTGGTGTGGGTAGCATGTGTCTTTGAGTGTGCGTTGTGTGAGTGGTGTTGATTGGAGGTGTTTCCTTTTGTTTTGTTTTCTTTTTCTTTTGTTTTCTTAAGGATAGGTTATAAGTTTGACTTGTATCTTTCAAATGTGTAGGATTGCCTTATAAATGATCTTGTCTTCGTATTTTGGATTGTATTCATACAAAAACTGTTTTTTTAGGATTACCCTAGAACAGGTCTCACCTAGTTGGGTAATCAGATATGCTGTATAAAAATATTGTATTTCTTTATATGAATAAATAAAATAAATAAATAAATGCAATGAAAACAATGGTGATACAAAAAACAAAAGTCATTTAAGAAGATCAAATTCAATTTCAAGCATTTCAAAAGATTGAGATAATTTCATCATCATCATCAATGAAACTGAATGAAAGGAAAGTTGGTTTGTGATACCATCAATTTTGTAATATCCTTTTCAGATTAAATCAAATTTATAACGTAAAATTAAGTAAAATAATTGTATACTTCAATAAAACAAGACAAAAAAAGACAATTTCGCCTCAAGAATCTTATATCAATATTTCCTTTCAGAACTTTCCTACGGTTGATATTTTCTAAGATCATTCAGATGCGACCTTTGGAGTTGCTTAGAAACTGATATAAAATGGTTGAGTTAACTTAATTACAATTTTCATCCTTAGAAGAGCTTTTCTTATCCTAACTACATTTACATCTCTAATATAAATGAAAGTCAGAACACTTATAACTCGAGATCGGCTGAACAGATTCTTCCGATATTTGATTTATTGGATTCTCCTCCGCTCCGGATAACTGAATAACTAATAAAAAGTTGAATAAGTGGAAAACAAATGATATAAAATATTATATTAAAGTTAGTATGGAACGGATTGCGCCGGTACTGTCACCGCCATCTATTGGGGAAATTGGGTTATGTCTGGTAGATTGATATTTTGGTAGAAAGATTCTATACATCAATGTTTTCCCTATGTTTCCACAGATAGCTATCTGACTTTATAAAAAAGTCTGTTAATACTTTTTTATAAGTCAGATGATGAAAATTCAACAAAGAAAATATATAAATGGGCGAGTTTTGGTGCTTTTGATATACCTGATTCATAATAATATATATAACCGTAAAGCTTTTGATCCCAATGAGTAGTCATGTATGTTAGCTATATTCTGTTACCAAGCGATAGTTTATTGACTTTAAGGCGGAACGAAGTTCGATGGGTCAGCTAGTTTTATACTTAATGAGAAAGAGAGTGGAAAGATTTTGCGAGACATGGAAACCATGAGAATATTAGGAAGGAATGTTTTTTTTTAGATGTTGTTTAGATCTCCATTGATTCTCTATGTTTCTCCATCATTCAAAGTTACCCCACTAGCCAGCCTTTAAAACAACAACACAATGGTATAATCGACCGTAGTGGCCTAATATCATGTAGGTACCACTTTTTATTTATCTTTTAACAAAAAATTTATACCAAAGTTAGTACTAAGTAGGTACTAACTTTGCTAATTATTATTAAGTCGCGGGCTTCTTCGAATTTTCACGATTTTTAAGACGAAACACATATCAAATTCATACGCAGATTGGTGAATAAGCATGTTATGGATTGATTTGATAACATTTGAAGTATTTTATCAACCAATTTTTAATAAAAATCATTTTTAAAAGTTGCCTGTTTTCTCATACAAACTTTTCCTTGCATGGAGTGATATTTTATTTTTTGATTCTCAAATTGGTGTTTTTGTTTGCAAAATGAAAATATTGCTAGTAATTGTTGTCGTTTAGTTAGTCAATTTGGATAGATTAGGGGATTCGATAACATCCTCGAATGATAACACTACGATTTGCGTAGTTTTAAAGGGGGGTTTGGGGGGTGGAACCTTTGGACACTTCCCCAAGTGATAACACTACACTCTGTTAGGTAAAAACATTATTTATTTAGAACAATGAGATATTATACTGGAGATGCAATTCCATACAATTTTTAGTTTGAAAGTAGCATCACGAGTAAATTTGAAGTTGAACTTAAATAAAAATATGCAATCAAGCATTACTGACGAATATTTTGTCTTTGTCACACATAATACGCCAAACGGCTAAGTGCTGTCACCTTCTACCGGTACACATTAATAGAAATTTCTTTTTGTGCGTGAGATTTGAATGTATTTGTCAGAATTGTCTAAGAACCTTTTGAAAAAGATCTCTCGTCTTTATTAATGCGAGGCAGACAACGAACAGTTTAAAAGCACATTCATAAAAATATTTTTCGAAAATGGAAAAAATGATATATTTATTCGAATCAAAAATGACCCTTTTTATAAAAACACTAGTTATAGTGTACTTGCTTCTAAATTTCGTCCGGCTAGGTAAGGGCTCATACACACAGCTTAAACGAGAACCGTCAGAAATACGGCACTGTGGGAAAAACCGCTGAACCGATTTCTCAGTTTGTTGTATGATGGATTTCGTAAAAAAAATCATTGAAAGTGGAAAACCTCTGTTTGCAGAACATCCTTAAATTCCATATATAATTTTAATTAGGGAACACTCTGTTTAAATATAAGTTGTATTCTTTTTTCTAAATAAATTGATAAAAAAAAACCTTGATAGAATAAAAAAAAAATTCTAGAAATATATACCTATTTGTACATACATACACTGTTGCATACGCCGCGTACGGGTGTATCTTTTTAAATGAATTTAGACTAATTAAAAGTGACCACAAATACATTTGGAAACTTGCACACACTATGGAAGAGTTGTGTTGTGAAAGTGGAAATAGTCGGCACAGGGATTCGAGCCCATGACGTATGCTGTAGTAAGAAAGCCGTCGACTGAACCGCTGGGTTACAAATTCAAATAAAAATGTATCTACGCGTTTCATACAGACGCGGTTTTTTTTAACCCCCCTCGGTATGCACCCGTAGTGTGATGTGGGCCTTACTAATAAAACAAAAATAATTGTCAAATATATTTTTATATTTTAAACATTTTATCACAATAATATGCACTTAAAATATATAAAATACGTCCTTTTTGATAAAAGGATTTTCCTATATTGATTTCTGTTGAGGAACGACTTTTTTTCACCACAAAATCCACCATTTTCAAAAACACCGTATTACCGCGGACACAACTGTCAAGCTCGAGCTGTTGTCAACGACTAAAACACGAGCGTGGCACATTTTCGGTGGTGGCACACTTTTTTACATGCCATTTTTTAGACTCGATTGCATCTCTAGTATAAATCTCATTGATTTAGAAGGATTTTGTCAAAAATCGAAGAAGCCCGCGAAATTAATAATTACCCTCACCTTTTAAGCAGAAAATAACAGGATTCGAACCAAGCAGTTTCTTAAGAATCTTTTTAAAGTTTTGTCATTGAATTTATATTTTTTAGAAAGAATAATTAGTATATTTTTCCTATGGTTAATGGTAATGGGTGAAAAAAGAGAAAAATAAAAGAAAACATTAGAGATATTACATCACATTTTAATTTAATATAACTGAATGATCAGCGTTTAAAAAAGTAAAAATAAAATATTGCAATTACGAAAATTATTCCAATAACCGAACCTCGAGACATTGAACAAAAATTTGATTGCTTTTGAATATTTCCGGAAACTTAACTGTTTTTTATTATTTATGGAAGCCAAATTTTTTTTTTTTTCTTGTGTTTCTGGAATCCAAACTTCAAACTGTTGATTTATTTGTTGTTTTTCTCAATATCAGGTAAGGTAAGTAAATAATTGACAAGTAATTTTTCACGGTGAAAAAATCCGTTGGCCATATTTTGTTATTCTTTGAAAAGTGGTTGATATTGTGACAGCGCTGAAAAACGAACGCATTTTTTTTCAAATAAAACTTGTGTATTTTTTGCAGGTAGGTCTAGGACATTATTATGACAGGAAAAAAGAATTAGGTAGGTACGTATTATTTGCTTGCACTTTTTGATTTGCAAATCGAGTAGTTTAAGTGGAATAAATGCTAAAAATGTTGGTAAATAATAAATAACACGATTTTTATACTTAAATTACCTATAGCGAAACTCTTTTTCTTGAAGGTAGCGAGAATAAATTTTAAAAAAATTGGTAAAGATATAGTATAAATCTCATTGAAGATATAAGGAATTGTGTAGCTTATACCTACGTGGATTATTTGCCATTGCTAATCACTAAAATCTGGACAACGACAGCAGTAGAAGACCAGTAATTAAAGTAAACATGAAATAACTGTTTATCATGCACTTTAATCTAAAAAGATCCTCTTCAAATCAGTGAAATTCACAATTTTCGTGATGTTCCAGGTATCGAACTTTCCGATGCCCCCGGCAAGACTCGAACCCGAATGCATAGACACGTTAAACACTAGACCAACTGATACGACGCTCATTCCATCGTAATAACGTCTACACTTAAGTTTTCTTTAATTTTCTAATGTTTTGCGCAACTTCATTATTTTTTCATTCATAAGATCCTTCAACTGATTGTAGCAAACACAGCAAAAAAAAAATAGCGAAATTGGTCCAGCCGTTAACGCGTGATGCGATCTTCTTCTTGTATTGTTATAAGCTAAGACATGATCTTCGTGAATAATCATTCAACCAATGTCCTTGAATAAAAATATTATGACGCATTATTTCTAAAAGATTTTTCATTTTATTAAGCTTTATGTAAAGAGATATAATAATTGGCTGAGAGTTCATCATGACATATTTTGATAAGCATACAAAGGTACCTGCTTACTTTCATCTTTTTAATTACCTAATCATCTTTATGGATAACTAGCTTTCCCGACAGATGTTGTCCTGTGAGGCTGGTACGAGTTTTATCAAAAGCTTATTGCAATAGTGTTCTTAAATCAAACGATCGAATCATTCGATCATTTTTGTGTGGAAAATTTTCAAAACTCTTTCGATGATCGTTTCGATATTCGATCACTGAAAACTTATACTAGGGCTACTGTAGTCATTACTATGAATATTGATTTCGAATTTGTAATTTATACAAAAATACGTTTAAAATATTATGTTTGAATGTTTAAAAATTATTTCTGAAGAAATTTTATCAAAAATCTGCGTAGGTAGGTACCTACCAATGTTTTGAAACTCAATGGTCGAGTAAATAAAAAGTGTGTTGCTATGGAATTTTTCACAGGTGACGTTTTTGTCAATAAATCCGTTCCATACTAACTTTAATTTTATATTATTTGCTATACATTTTTCGAATTTTTAATAATTATTCTGTTATCCGGAGCGCAGAAGAATAGGTAATCCAATGAAGCAAACATAAAAAAAATCTATTTAGCCCATCTCGAGTTATACGTGTTCGCACTAATCCGAGATTCTTTTATATTATTATAGCTTCATGTAGTAAATTTTAATAGTTGAATAACCCTCTGGTGCTAATAGCGTATCCTTTAAGTAAATAATTAACAATGAAAACTTACAAATTAGCAATTTCCATTTCAGTTGATGATTAAGGTTAAAACTAGGCAAGCCACCGTGGAACATTTTCACGCGTAGGCAACTTGATAACGATCTCTTTAGTAGTCTTGCTTCGTGAAATAAAACTCAGAATCACGCCACAGAAGCACAAAGACCGACGTTTGTTAATTAATTAAGTAATTAAATACGAGCGCTGATTACTTCCGCTTCAAAACTTCAACAGTCTGAACTAAATCCAAGAAACTATAAGTATTATTATGTACTAGCTAATACCCGTCTTGCTTTACGTTGTTGATTCGGATTGTCAGGCTTGATTTGTAGGTAATTAAACAATATGTTCTAGACTGGCTTACCATTGCTAAACGGACCTCTATATAACTGTCATACACACAGAAAAAGAAGAATGTAGCTTTTATTTTTTAGAAAAAATCAATAGGTACTTAATAATAATATTGCAGGAACCTACCAAAATAATATGCAAGTTTTATTGAACACTTTTGCTCTCACATGTTTTGAGACTTAACTACATTAGCACCCTCTATGTGTGGAATTGTACAAACTTTATGTGAAATCAATAAATGATAAAGGGAGCTGTTTTACCGACAACGAAACGTCAATCTCCGAAAATGCACTACTCGATATTTTCATTTAAATGTTTAATATGGTTTGAATCACATTTATTTTTATTTTAAATCAATCTTTTTAATACATTTTCATTGAGTAATACTTTCGTTCTGTGCAATATTTACATGAGTAATTTTGTTTGCAAAATATGGCTATCTGTGTTTACTATGAAGATTCTACATAAAATTGATTTTTTTAAACTGCTTTAAAAATATTACAGTAAATGCTGAAAACTGTGTTTACAAAATACTCTGAGAAATTTTGCACGGTACATGGAAGAAAAAAATACAACGTAAAGTTTATATTTTAGGCCTGATGCTATGACATATAAAAAAACATGACTGAATTATTATGTAGATTATATTCTGTGTTTATTCAATCGGATGAATGAGTACGCGAGCAGAGCTCGGTTTATTTGCCGAATTAATCATAATATTTCACACTCCATACGACAAGTTCAAAGAACCGACTCACACCATAATTAACACAATCTTCACAGGGTTTTTTAAATTGTGAGAAAGTGTGAGTACTTAACTTGTTCAAATTTGAAAAAAGAATTACACCTTAAAATCGAATAATGAATTGTTTATTGATTACATCATAAAGTTGATTCAGAATAATAATATGTTAGATCTTTCCCTGAAAAACTGCACAAAACCCTATTCGTCCAAAAGCACTCATTCGTCAAACATATAGATTTGATCTACATGCCTATATATTATATTTTCCTGTTATCAACTTTTTAAAAACAATATTTTTTCTTACTCTTTTAACATGCTACTAATCACAGAGTTTTAAGCAACCAGTCCAAATTTCTCTTCCTCGATTTTAAGGGTAGTAATGGGTTATGGTAGACATGCCTGAGATCTCCTTCTCCTGAATCATGATTTAAGCGATTCTTGATCTGTTCTCCGCCCTATTAAAGAGTTTCCACTAAAATCATTTGCGGTTCTGAATTAAGAATTCTTAGCAATAAATTCTCACCATATTTGTGGAGAGAAGAACTTAGGGCACATACACGCATTAAGTACGCGTTGAGTTGTCACATGGTGACGAATGACCCTTAGTAGTTATGTACCTACTTAAATATATATATATATATGTGACAGTTTGAGGCGATATCTATATATGAATACGTGAAGGAAAAACTTTGCGACCACTTCAACGAAAATTGCGTGAACGGAGGATTATGAAATTTCGCACCCTTATAGTTCTTATAAGAGAAGGAGTGAAGTAAGTTATTCATAAAAATAGATTAAATCAATAATTGAAAAAAACATTAGAAACACTACTGTAATGTTATCTATTTGATACTCACATACATATCGATGTATTTGTCATTGACATAGACGCATTTATTCTTTTGTTTATCTGTGGTCAAATTGAGAAAAGAAATATTGTTTGTCTTTAGTAATAATAAGTCAACTTGTACATATCAACATTTCAAATTTAACGTATCCACCCATATCATTGTTTTTTGAAAGAAAATTGTGAAATAAGTTTCGTTCTGTCATTGATAATGGAACCTTGATAATGTTCAAACTTATAATATTAATAAGTTAAGATCAAATAGTTTTCATTATTCTCCAAATGCTCCCTAATTTTCAACCAATGCCTCATTTTCAAATAAAATGTCCGGTCTGCACTAAATATAAGAATTATTAGCGAAGATATTTGGATATTTCGAGATTTGAATTTCATCACTCAAATTATTGTGATATATTGAGCGCTTTTAACATAAAAGTTATCAAAACAGCAGTGGGGCTAGTACGAGTTTTATCGAAAGCTAATTGCACGCAAATAAGTGCTTATTAGCGTGCAAATAGTGTTCTTAAATCAAATGATCGAATCATTCGATCATTTTAGTATGAAAATATTTCGAAACTCTTTCGATGATCGTTTCGATATTCGATCATCGAAAACTTATACTAGGGCTACAGTAGAAGCGTGTAGTGGTTCAAATTTGAAAAAAAAAATAGCTTAAAAACCTATCAAACTATTAAATTCATTTAAAGATTGCATCATAATATTATAAAAGTTAAGCTTTGCTTGATTACCCATCGTAAGCAATATTATTTTAAGGAAGTATAATCATTGAATCGATCAAGTCGATTGAGCACAAAATATAAACTCCATAATATTTACCCTACTAGCAAATATGTTGCGCTCCCAAAATAGTTCTAGTCTCCAAATTGGAATATGATTCATGCACGAACATGCGTAGCGCCCGCTAAGTAATAGAACATTATCATCATCCACATCGTTATAACAACCCCAATGCTTGGTGCATCGCTCCGCTCGATTATTTGTCCACTTATTGAATTCTTCATCAATAAATTTTGTCCATTTATCGGAAGCGTCACTACATGTAGGTAGATACAATCATTACCACAGTTCAGATTACTCCTACTTCTCTCGCAGAAACACCGAGCACAACGCTGCTGCCACATGGCAATGTTATGTTCGCGCACGCCTTATTCTCCCCGCAAGAAGTACACGCTGACAAGGTAGGTACTGAGTAGTGTCGGGGAAACAAGGCAACTCCTAAATGGATAGGACATCTACTAAAATTTTGGATTTCGCGGGTAATGTCAACTTATTTCAACCAACCCGAGCGATATTGCCTTAGGCTAAGACACGTAGAAAGCCGATTCCGACCCGCCCCGACCAGCTCAAAGATTATTGTCTATGGATTCAATGCATTTAAATGGGCATCCTGGAAAGCGGGCTCCTGCTTTTGCTGTGCGTATCGATCGACATTCAAATGCATTATAAACATTCTTTGCGCCGTGCGCGCCGGACGCCGCGGGTCGGAATCTATTTCTACGTGTTTTTACCCTAACAAACCGCTCGAAACGAATAGGTATAGCTGCAAGTGATTTCAAACGAATGATTTTCAAATGTCAAACTTCTCATAATGACCACCAAATTTGTTTTTCTCAAACAAATAAATCTTGATTGAGAAATATAACACTATTAATGTGATGAAACCAAGAACACAATAATATAATATGTAGTGAAAATAGAAAAATTACTTTGTTTTGATTGTTGTTTTTAAGAAAGAAAAAAATTAAATGAGTAATTTTGACACAAAAGCGGTTCCTATGAAATTTTGGCGCGTCTATCTAAGATGCCGCTTAAATTGATTGAATAGCGGGTCGTTTTGGAGGAATTATGATAATTTAAGTGGAACACTCAGTTAAAGTATACCTCTTTCAAACATATATTATTTTTAACGGATTCTTTTTTGCACACGGGAAGACGCACTGATGGCAAACAATAGTGGTATTCGGGTGGCCGAATACTGGGGATCACAGATTTGATGGTGTTCTGGACACGGAAAGTAAGTAAGTGACGGATTCTAAGGTTTAGCGGATCTGATAGGGAATTGGGGTGATAAAACATTCTGCTAATAATTGGTCTTTAAGGAATGATTCAGGAGAAAAACAACAGAGGCCGCCCCAGAGATAGGTGTATAGACTAAATGGGTGGTAGCACAGACCAAGAACTGAAAAGGCTGACCGATGACAGGGTAGTGTGGAGTAAGAGAGACAACGTGCTTGATAAAGACCAGTGATATATGAATACAAATACAAAAATACAAAGTCATATACAAATACAAAAATACAAAGTCATATACAAATACAAAAATACAAAGTCATATACAAATACAAAAATACAAAGTCATATACAAATACAAAAATACAAAGTCATATACAAATACAAAAATACAAAGTCATAGGATTGTAACCAGGAAGAAGGTATTAAAGTACCTACTAAAAATATCATATTGATTTTTTTGGCAGCGATAAGTGTTGTAAAGATTGTGAGTGATACTAATAATAAGCCCAGTTATAGTCTACATACATAACACGTAAATACATCCGTAAGCATCTAGATAACGGGGAGTTAGCATATAATGGATCAGGCTTATACCTTATACCATACCGCGTGGCCGAACCAGGTCATAAAACCATTGAATTATTATCATTAGAGACCGATGTATTACTTACTATGTTTGAGGTATATAATCTAGGGGTGTGTTGTGGGAAAGATACGCAATAAAAGGTACACGAAATGTTGCCATAGTAAAAAATATAAGTAAAGAAAGATACCCACAGATTTATGTACTTGCCTATGTATTATCTAATCTAAACCATAACATTGTGAGATTTTCGAGAGGTTTTTGGACTAATCCTTGTAGTATTATGATGGATTATTATTTGTAAACGTTTTTTTTTTTAAACAAATTAATTTGACTTGAAATAATAAAACTCTCGTGATGGTTAAAATGCATTATATGCCTGAAAGTTTGCAAAATTTATTACGCGCGCTCTTGCTTAAAAGGCCCGCAGCATATTGACACTAATCCACAGTCAGTATGTACAAGCGTGGATTATTCTGTAGAACGTGGTTTCAAGGTCCACCGCATAAAAAAATCTATCTCACGTAGCGTTTGGCTCGATTCACGAGTGGGATATTCTGTAAAACGTAGTTTTGAACGTCATTTCGTGGATCCAGTATTTCTAAATAAAAATAGCATGGACGTATGTACTGAGCCAATCGTAACTTGAATTCAATATTAAATATATGACCTATCCGTCAAATTCCTTTCCATTTGCAATTTGTTTTGCGATTGTTTTGTAGCGAACATTCACATTTCGCTTTTTTGTCTTTATAAGTATGAGGATCACCAATTTTGATCTAAATTCTATCTAATCTAATGAACACAACAGCTTATTTTAGCAACAAACTTCAAATAAATAAACTCTATTCCTACCTTTATTTTTCTGCTTAACGATCTCAATCATCGTACGCTAAATTTAATAAACTCGTCACAATATTATACTGATAAAATAAGCTTTATGATACGTATTCTCAGTCTCTTTTTAGCTGTTATGAAATGTTTTTATGGTGATATTAAGCACTCAGTTTATTGCCAGAGCTATAAGTACAGGAGAAACATCAAACTTAACACGCTGCTGTTGGAAACGACTATTTTTTAACATACCAAGGGTAGGTACACTAAAATGCATTCTAAGCCCCCACCCCTCCCCATTCATGCTCACTCAATCAGTCGAAATGGAGTGATGTCACTCCAAAAAATTACAGTGAGTGGGGAAAACCAAATGGATGATGTGAAGTGATAGGCTGAATCGGAAATTGATCAGTCCAAAATTCAATTGCTTCAAGCCTTTATGGTCCATCACTCCAAACGGATCGTTAATGGGGAAACTCGAGTGGTCGTGATCCAAGCCGTTACGTCACTCAGTGTTAAAACTTGGTCCAAACATTGTCATAATCCTTCCACTAGGATGCTTGTCTATTTACTTAGTAAAATTTCGTTACAATGATTGAAAAAAAAAATCTGTCAAAAATGAATGACGTCTCTTTGGAGTGATCGTAAATGGGACTCTATTTTGGATGTGAATGGGGGGCGTAACATACTTTCATATCTCAAACACGTACAAAATTTTAATGATCGATGTGCGATACGTGGGAGTGACACGCCTTTAATTATTTCGCAAGTCAATAAATTCTTTTACTTTTTTTGGTAATTCGTACCAGAAATAGTCATTTAGTAACATTAATTTCTTGTCTACAAAAAATACATAACAAAATATCTACTGACATACCTGAATACAACATCATGCACCACTAAATAGGTGTGTGTGTGTGGCCCTCCGTGAACGTTTCGGGTATGCGGGGTGCGATCAACGGCTATTCCAATATGACTCTTGTAGAATATCTAGTAGCAGGGTGCCACGGGTTTAATACAAACCTTAAAATATTTAGTCCATAATTGAACCGGATATTGTTAGAAAGACTCGATGGTGTATGTACCGCATGAAACGAGCGATTTAATCGGTCCAACCCATTTCCTCTCTCCTTTGAATAATGTAGGACAATCTGTCTATGACGATATAACAATATCTTGAGCGGCCCTTTTGGCTTTAGCTAATGAATCACTGAATATTTGGAAGCTTCGAGAATAATGGCTCACTATCATTTTACGTAAATAATATAAAACTACAAGGACGAATGGTAGGTACAGAGGGTATATAATAAATTTATTATATTGATAAAATCTTATATCTATTTTATTTTTGCCAGTAAATATAAGATTTTATTTATGATCTAGTCCTTTTAATGATACTTTTTGCACTGCTGAAACATCTGCAGCCCCAATATCATCGCACCTACTTGCCACCCTCGAGATCTATAGGGGTGGAGGTTACAGGGATGCGCGGAGTAGGAGCTTGGCCCAGGGCAGCGGTGACGCGCATGTCGAGACAGATCGTTTTGGTGTACGTTATGAGGATGTTGAATTTTGAGACCGTGGTGTGAAAGGGCTGAGTGATGGGGGTGACGACCCTACCCTTTGTGGTGGAGGAGAGAGAAGAATTTATCCTCCTCCTGATAAGAAAGATTGAAGCTAGGGTTCCGAGGATCGCTCCACGGAAAAACAAAACGACCTCAGAACTCTTAGGTTTTAAAATAAATAGAAAAAGAGAGAAACACAACGTTTATAAAAATTCTAAAGATATATTTACTATGGGACTGTGGGACTTAATGACAATACAATTATAACAAATTATATCAAAACTATATAGAAGTAGGGAGAGGTTAATTATTTTATTTATTTAATTAATTTTATTTACTTTACTAAACAAAATTTTCATTACTTTACTTTCGCGAGCGCCTAAACTTACAACAATACAGAACATGAGGCTTTAAAGACTAATCATTACTTTACAGGCGCTTTACTTTGACATCCGGCTTGCTTCCCAATATTAACTTTATATTTCCCGGCGCGACATTATATTTAACACTTTCTTATTACCTTACCTTATGTTCTTTGATATATTTTCTACTAATAAAACTTTTAAAGCATTGACTCACCAATTACATTTCTGGAAACTCTGCGCCTCAGCTACTTGGAGGAGGACCTGTAAACTACGTACGGAATAGTCTTTTTCTAGCCTCCTCCACCGCCACATCATCACACCCTCTCTGGAGGGTTCTATATTCGCACGGGCAAAATACCGACACACTGTATTAATAATTAAATCATTACCTCCTACGAAAACCTTACGCAGTCGCGTTTCTAAGTTTGGGAAAAGACTGAATCCGTACTGACATTCAAATAAACACATACGACATTATTATTACCCATAACCATTTCCCAACATACACTATAATGTAAAGTAAGAGGGATTTCCAGAAATCTAAAACATCTTATGATAAAATCTAAGTAGGTAACTAAATAAAGCGAAATATGTCAAAAGTGTATTTGTGTTCACTTCTAGTGAGCACAGATTCATTTTTGTGAAAAAAGATTTAAAAAAATTTACTATAGGTGTAATTTTACCAATAATTATTATAACCGTTCTTTTATTAAAAGGAAATACCTAATCATGTTTATGGTAACTTTCATGTTGTTCACAAAAAGTATGTAAGCAAAAGGTACAAAAAAACTTTTATCACGGACTAAATAAAAGTAAAAACATTATAATAATAATTGAAAGTAAAAAAAATGTTAGCTGAAAACCGTTTAAAATTAAGCGACGGATAAAAAATATTTTAATTACTCGAGCGAAAATACCTTTCAAAATTTCAGACACTTGTCATGACCAGAGAAAAGTTGTCAACTTAATTTTATTCTAATTAGAACTAGCCCAAGTAATAAGATGTTTTATTTTATTTTATTTTAATTTCCTCATGCTGGGGTAAGAAAAAGGAGAAAACACGCTTCCATTAATATTATTTTTATCCATAGCGAGGTAAAAAATCAAAACGATTTTAGTAAGAAAACAGATTACCTAATAGTATCCAAAACTTCTTCTGATAGCCTGTATTGAATCCTGAAGAATCCACCAAATTTTTTAAGGTTTTCCTCATCCTTTGAGTGTATTTACTTATAAGGTGCAAGTCTGCGTGACTGTGAGTGTTGCCTGAACGCAATAAATAATAATTGAAAAACTACATTGTTGTATTATAAATAGTATTGTAAGTTTTATTATATTATGTTACTTATACTGTACAAGGCATTCTTCCGTAAATCAATATAAATAAATAAATATATAATGGTTCTATCATTTCTTTGATTATTTCTATACCACTCCCTGCTTCGCTTTCTATTCCACCTTACAAAGTACTTAATGCAACCTCAGACATTCTCTTATTAGGGTATTCCTCTCAAGATATCTCAGAGATTTGTCAGCTATAATAATAGGTCTGAAGGCCTTCGTTTCTAGCATTTGTTTTATTTGCTTCCTGTCGTATATCATAAAGATCAGCGTTCATAATATTACTTTTGATTTTCACGTGTTATTTTCCTGAAATGATTGAGACATCTCCAGCGAAATGGAGGATGACTCAACACCACTAGCTAGAAGACGTAGGGTTGATTGATCCAAACGATAGATAGATGGTATAGAAAAAGACCCTGGAGGTTATGAGCAAATTGGAGAGTGCAGGTGATGAACACAGATTGGAAGTAATACGGAAGAGTTCTGACGAAGACTTTCATAGAGTTGTAGCGCTAGTGATGATACAACACCACCTATATAAGAAGGCCTTAGTGCTCGCGGCCATTTTTGGCCTCTCGCGTCACGGCTGCCGGCGTGTAGACAGATATTTTAGTGTACAGGTAAGTACATACAGATAAAGACAAGCGAACGGTGGGCCTCCCGATGTGACGCTGCACTAAGGCCTTCTTATATAGGTGGTGTTGGTGATGATATGAGATATTCTGCAAGTACATAGGTACCAATAAGTAAAACAATGAAGTGAGATACACTTCGATCCTAGGTTTAGAAGATTATATTCTGTGTTCTAGACTTAGACAGCTACTGATATTGTACCACTAAAATATAAAAAAGAGAAGAGAAAAAACAGCTTCTAAAATGTTCAAAATGAAAACGTTGCGACCTATAGTAGGGAGATCCCTGAAAGACGACGAGATAAATCCCCGATGATACGCTTAACCTGCAATGTTGACTACATCGTAAGGTGGAGTAGACAGAAAAGAAGATTCTGGAGGGACCATGGTGAAAGGATGGATAATAACAGAAAAGCCAAATTCGTTAATCCCATCCCCACCTACAACCAATTCTAAAAACACACCCCACCCCTACCCATCTGCTGCCTCCACCTCTCTTACTAACCCTAATTAACAGCCTGTCGAAGAGTTTTTAGTTTATGTTTGGTTATTGATAATGCCACATTATGTGTCGAAAACGTTTTAACGTTTAAAAATAAATTTGTGGAAATAAACAAAGCGTATTTTAATAATCAATCATCATCAACAGAAAAAAGATCTAAAAAGGAGCCTAAGTAATACATAAGTATGTAAAGAAATTCAAATATAATTGAACCGTGTTTGTTTTGAAAAGACATGCAGACATTAGACATCCTACATTACGTTAGTAAGAATTTTCTTGGTAATAATTAAGTACCTACCTGAAAACGGCATATTAATATTTCCCCACAGTATTTCATATTATTAATATAGCATATTCGCGTACTAATATTTTCCGTATATATATATATATATATATATGATAAAGTTTGTTTTTATTTTATATATATAATAATAATATATCTAGACATCACGTCACACCGCCGAATTTCGTATTTAAAAGCTTTTGTCATTCGTCTGTCAGTTGTGTACAATGGTAATACTCGAGGGCTTTCTTTCGCATTATTTTTTTCCACTGGCAATAAAGCTTTTATTGTGGTACCTAAGCGTTTGTCACGACAGCTTAATGATTGTCAAAAAAATTTATTACGTATAATGGGTTGTTTTACATATTAATGTTTTTTTTTATGTTTAGGTGTGAAATCACAACATCGCAAACAATATGCATTATTACCTATATTTGGTGTTATAATATTATGTAAGTCATAGTTTCTCTATATACTTGAAGGAAAATCTTTGATACTATTTTTACAAAAATTGCCCGGACGGAGGAGTATGAAATTTCGCACACATATAGTTTATATAGAGAAGGGGTCGCAAATGCTAATATTGTAATAATTTCTCAAAACGGCATTTCTTCTTCAGAAACGGCTGTGAAAAGAGGACGAGCCGTTCATTCTTGCATTTATAATGCAACTGTCTGTGATCAATATTAGGTCGTTGTTATTTCAAATGTACTCCTTCTAGTATCCATTTATTCCGTTTTTATTAATATACCTTTTTCAGGATTCTCTATAAACACTTTTTCTTTTTATTCTTCTACAGCCTGTGTCCGTCCATTGCTGAAAATAGTCCCCCTCCCTCTCCTTCCAATCAACCCTGTACAGAGCCTCCTTCATTTACGTATGTATCTCACCCTCGTACGGGTCTTATGATGATATTATTGTGATTTGTTATCGCGCGTACAATAATCTTAAAAAAAAAGATAAAAATAGACAGTTCGATGATATGATAACATTTGCGACAAACAAAAGCACTTGCGCATATTATCTTCCTTTACCTCCGTACCTCAAAAATAAAAAAAAATGTGATAATTTTTTTTATGCGAATGCCGCATATGTGGTTCCGACATACGTGTAGTTAAGTAAATCAAACATTATTTTAAAGAAAAAATAACAACTAATGACTCTAACAATTCATTACTAATGTTCGATTTTTAAATGGAACAAACCACTACGTAGTGGTTTGTTCCATTTAAAAATCGAACATAAATAAAGGCAGAAAGATGGAGAAGAATTATGCTTCTATTGAATTTTTATGTCTACCCCATACTACGAGTAACTTAAAGAAATGCCACGAACATATGCGGTGAATACTTTTTGAGAGACGAAGAGTGATGGTATTAGAAACGAATTTGAAATGGAAGTCAGCAAGATGAGAAGGGTAGAAGTTAACAAGTCGATGTGTTTGGACTCAAATAAAAAATAAGTGTGAAGATAATTTATAAGCAAGCCTTAAAAAAGACCAGTAAACTGTTACCTTTGGAATACGTAGTTTATCTATGGTGTTAAAGGGTAGGTTTTTCTTATTTACACAGATGCACCAAAAATATTATTTTTTCGTAGGTTATTTTAAATTAACTCGTGATTGTAGTTTTAAACTTTGTATCTCATGGTATTGCATCTCTATACTTTTATATCTATGATTTACTAGCTTTCCCGACAGACGTTGTCCTGTGATTTAACTATGAATACCCATTGAATTCGATTTTAAAAAAAATTATAAAAATGACTTTTAACCAATATCAAATTGAATTTTTCACAGATGGCGATGTTGTACCGATTTTCGTTCCATACTAACTTTTATAATATTTTCTATCCTTTTTTCGATGTTTTATTAGTTATTCTGTTATCCGGAGCGGAGAAGCATGCAATAAACCAAAAAATGATAAAAATCTGTTCAGCTGATCTCGAGTGTTCGAACAAACCCGACTTTCTATTTTTTCTTTAGATTTCAAGAAAAATAATTACAGTAAAGAGCTGAGCTTTGAAAATAATTATTATTAGGTAGGTCTCTACAATCTCTATGAACAGGGATGGCACAGTTAGTACAGCATAAATTAAAATAATATTAAACTTTTTGGCGTTTTTAGTGGCAACTGTATGTTATCAAAGCAAAAAACAAATTAAGAACATCCGTGACACTTGGACACAGTCTTTTAATTTGTAATCCTTTTAAAGAAAACTCACAAACGTAACTAATAAAGATTTTGTAATATCTAGTGGTCTCTATATCTAGAGGTCTGGTTCTAGAAGATTTTACTTCTGTATGTGAGGCTTTTATAGAAGATTTTACTTCTGTATGTGAGGCTTTTATAGAAGATTTTACTTCTGTATGTGAGCCTTTTATAGAAGATTTACTTCTGTATGTGAGCCTTTTATAGAAGATTTTACTTCTGTATGAGAGCCTTTTATAGAAGATTTTACTTCTGTATGTGAGACTTTTATAGAAGATTTCACTTCTGTATATGGCCGGCTTTTGGTCCGAATGCTTCAATCGGGCTAGGGGTCGGCTTTGTGCGGATCCGGTTTGCTGCGGATTGGTCTCCTTTGGGCTGGCTTGCGGTGTGCGCCGGGCCTTAAAAGGGAATGTTTTGTTGTGTGAGCTTGAAGGTGAAGTCGTTTTTCTATTTATTTTCTTTCTATTTTACTTTTTCGTGTCTTATTTTGAGTTGTACCTCTGTATTAGGCGTTGATAACTTCAAATGGGGTTAATCTGTATTGGTGAATAATGCTTATTTAGTTTTGCCAAATCTCTCGCTATTGTTATGAAAGAGAAATTTACAGAGTGAAATAGAAAATTAGAAAATTTAACGTAGGTTTTTATTATATATTTTTTTTAAATTTAAATTGGAATTTAAAATATGTTATATTTTTCATTTGTTTAGCAGTTCTTGGTGTGATTGAAAGATGTGCCCTGCAAACATTATTTGAAACAGATGCTTCAGTTAGATAAATAATATTATGTTTAAATCATTCATTAATTTATTTACGGCCTGTTGGGCCTTTTAAAAATTAATATGTCATGCAATATAATAATCTTAAGAATATAATTATTTCAATATTATTACAGCAAAAAAGCAATAGATCAATGTAACAATAATAAAACATTGTGGACATTGTAGTAAGAACAATTAATTGATTAGATCAATGAAACAATAATGCATGCAGACACATTAACCAACACCACCTATATACATAAGAAGGCCTTAGTGCTACGTCACATCGTGAGGCCCAGCATTCGCTTGCCTATATCTGTATGTACTTACCTGTACGCTATGATATCTGTTTACACGTCGGCCGGCGCAGCGGCCTGGTGACGCGATAGGAAAAATGGCCGCCTGCGCTAAGGCCTTCTTATATAGGTGGTGTTGCATTAACAGAGATAATGATTGATTAAAAAGTACAAGTCCATCACTAAAACAAACAAGTCATGTTGACAGAAAATAATAATAATAAGAATAAATGGGTCATTTCGAGATATTCATAAAAATAATTGATCAAAAAATAAAATCCATTATTAAAACAAAACAAATCGTGTTAGCATATAGATAAATTGACTGTATACAACGAAACAGGTAAATTTAGACATATCAAATTATCATTATACAAATTCGAATTCAATATTTATGGCTAAGATAGGACAACGATTGTCGTGAAAACTATTATAAAATAAGATAATTTATCTTTTCGACCGTGGCTACTTGGTGGAACATACTTCGAACTTATTTTAAAGAAACAAAATATTTAGTTTTTTCCACAATTTTATTCAGCTAACCGGTTTTCGAAGACCGTACGTCTTCTTCGTCAGGCTAGTAGATGTTAACTAAATTTCAAAAAGTATTATAAAATAAAAAGTATATTATAAGTATATTAAAAGTAAAAGTATATTATTTATAAAATAAAAAAAATGCAAATTTAATCTAAATCTTCATATTCACTACTAAGCTTTGTGAAATAGGTCATCGAAAAATGCCGGTAGGAATTCTTGGAAAAAGCAGTAAGATTGAGAAGACCATCTATGTATCAAACAATCGACTTGCAAAAAAATTAAAAAAAATAAATAGATGCGTTACTTTTAACCATCTGATTTGGTTTTGTTTAATCTCAGCTGTCGAACATTCCACTGCAAAGGTGTTAATGTGTCTTCATTGAGTTTATAATGGATTTAACAAAAAAATAAATAAAATGAAATAAAATAATTCATTTTGAATTATACGTATGTACCTACTACGTACTAGAAAACCTTCATCATTTTTTGTCATAATTCTTTTTCATAAAAAAGAATTTTACGAACAATTTACGTTAAATTTACAGTTTCAATATATGTACCTAAAGAAAATTGAATTTTTGAACCGCTTTTTATTTTTTGTTCTGAATAAAACCATTCTATTTTTTCAAGGCGAAAATTATTACCTACAATAACCGCGCTCTGTGGCTAATTACAGGATATACGAAACAAAATGACACGTTATTGAAAAAAAAAATGATAAAAATGTTTCATTCCATAACGCCCCAGGGTTGTAATTATTAGATTTTAAAACAAATTCAATGCAATGTCGTCAAAATACAAAATATCTCCCTTGTTCTTTTTTTTTATTCTTATTTCATTTCTCCTTTCCGTCCCACAGAAAACAGGCTCAGCTATAAGGCGCGCGCTATTTGATTTACCCTTAATCCATTTTCCTGTATTTCCACGCAACATTAATTTTAAAACCAAATGTTATTTATTGCCCGAAAACACCGGCCTTGAATTTTATCTCTAATCTTTTCGCCTAAAAATATTTAAGGATTTCCATAGCAAGTTTGTTATTAAAAAAAAATAACATTGGCATAACAGTAGTGAGAAGCTATAGATAAGTCTGTTTTATGTTATTTATATCTTCTTCTATACCTATTATAAATATGGAGAACTATTTTGCGTGGTCAACGCATCACGCCTAAAGCGGCTGGATCGATTTCGTTTATTCTTTTTCTGGCGTGTTTGCTTTTTTCAGGAGAAGGTTTTTATGAAAGAAAAAAAAATAAGAAAGTTGCGTGGATAATTAGAAATTCAAAGAAAACTCTACGTAAGCAACCTTATTTTTAGTCGTCGTCGTCTCAGCCTGTATCAGTCCACTCCTGGATATAGGCCTCCTCCAGACTCTTCCATGTCCCCCGATCCTGTGCAACCTGCATCCACTGCGAGCCAATAGTTCTAACAATGTCGTCCCTCCATCGAAGCTGTGGACGGCCAGGGTTTCTAGTATTTTTTTTAGTACATTTTACCATATAATTTTCATTCCAATTTTGAAATTTTGACAGGAACTATCAGTTGTTAGATAGTTGGTGCGATTGACAGAATGTGGATGGAATGTACATGGTTTAAAACAGACGCATCGGTCGGAAACACATTGGTCAAATGATAATTATTAATTCATCACCGTACAAATTCGAATTCAATATTCATAATTGGGAATACAGGACAACGTCTGTCGGGAAAGCTAGTTAGGTTATAAAAACCATATAATACTTGATTGCTTTTTTGTAAATTGATATTTTGACTAGCCTTCCCTTTTAAAATGAATGAGTCTAGCACAAAATCTATCATATATTCGACTACAATTACAGGTCAAAATAGGGATCACACTGTTAAACTGGGAAGGGATAATATGGAAGCTGAACTGGAAAGGCGAAGAGCTTTAGGAAGGGATGCATTTGGAAAATTATCAATTGTCGGAAAATTCCCAGACACTTCCATCCATTTGAAGAAAAATGTGTACTCCCGGTGATCTCATATGGATTCGAGACATCCGCTCTAACGAAAAGAGTCATGTTTAAACTTCGTGTTACTCAACGAGAAATTGAGAGAAGAATGTTGAACGATAAACGAATGTTTAGATGAGGGAAAAGAGCAAGGTAACATAAGTGCGACTGAGCAGGACATGTGGCGCGTATGTGTGATGGCAGGTGGACTAAGAGGGTGCTGGACTGAAGGCTTAAAACAAGACGCAGGGGCGTGGGTAGACCCCAGATAAGATGGTTCGACGACGTCAAAAGAGTAGCGGGCCTACAATGAAAGAGAGTCGCCTCCGACATAAATTATAGTAAGTAAGTAACTCTCTAAAAGAGATTTTTAATTAACAGTTAACTATTTCTTTATTACCGTAACTATTCATATTTTTATTTGCCGTAGCTAAACTTTAAAAATAACAATAATAATGCTTGTTAGCTAGTAGCAACCTCCACCATCCGGATTCCTTCAGCACGATACATACGGTACACCCTGTATTGTGTCAAATCGTCAAACAACTTTTTTAAGTGCTCATTATAATACCGTGAAATTGCTTTTTTTAAACATCCACTAAGTGTCAACAACAACGTGAGAATGCACTTAGCAAGAGAAGTTGCTAATTTCAACAACATTGGAAACTGTGGATCGAAAATGAGAAAGCCAAAGCTATAATTGGGTGGCCATGCGATATGCATTGAGTAAATTAAAAAAAAATGATTTCATTATAACTTAAAACATGAAGTGAAATTGTAGTGTGGGCTAGAGTTATTCAATCATTGGTCGCTCATCAAACGTTCATAGATTGAACTTTTATACAATTTGTTTTGGATTTGTTGATTAGCATATCGGTTAAAAGAAAAACTCATTAAAATCATATACTGTAAAGGACAGATAAAGGAATGCAGATAGTTCCGAATGAGCTAGAAAGTCTAGCTGTCTAAGCTTTCAGTTCGATTCACGGTTGTGTTGGTATGAATTTTTTTTAGAAATTAAGACCCTATGGTAATAATTATACAGATTTCTAATTATAAAATCATAACGGTGAGTCTCGCCACCCACCATGTCGTGTCACACGGCGAGTTTTGGTTCTGTTTGTAATGTTAGGGGATGCGTGTATAGTAAAATTACAAGTGATTTCTCATTGGAAGAAGCGAAAGCAAATATCTCCGCCTACCCCTTACGGGACACGGCGTGATGGGTAAAACAAGTGAACTTGAGCTAAGGACTGTCTTCAAAGTTTGAAAGTTTTAACATTGATAAGCATGCTCGAGGTCTATGGGAGGAAGTAGCCCCTGAAAGAGGGCTTCCATATTGAACGAACCTTCTTGCCAAAATTCAGGCAAAATAAAATCCTGAAAGTCCGAGACCGGCCCCGATTCGAAGCGACCTACACGCCTCGAGCACGTACCAAAAAGTTATAGTGTTTATAGATAAATGAAATCGGATAAAGTGTGTATAGACAAATGAAAAAGGTTCCTGATGGTGTACAGACTACAGGGAATGGAAGCTTCCTTTTAGCTTTTTATTTTTTGGCTCTTAATACCTAAACGTACTTCCAGCAGAGACTTAAAATAGGACAGGATTTTACTACGCGAAAAATGTGCCATGGCTAGCTACAGTCAAACAACGATCCTGCCTATTAACAATTTAACTCTCTAGACTAGTCTTTCTCGCGTGTATTTAATGATTATCGATCTCACTATCAAAATAACCGACAACCGTACCAATTACTGTATCGACGAGCTAATTATTCACCTTCTAGTCAAGTTTCGTACTATACGCGGACTGTCGAAAAACCGCAAGCCTAAATCACAAAAAGAAAATAAAAACACGCCACATTCATACTTATGAGAAATTATATGCCACTTGTTCCTTCTCCAAACCTCGTTCCTCGCCTCCCTTGCTTTGGAAAATCTTCAATAAATAACAACCATAATTAAACGGAAGGTTTAATTAACAACCGCGTACTCTAAACAAAAAAACTCTAAATATGTGACATATGTACAGTCAAACACTTCAAAATTACCATTCCCATTATTTCCGTATTTAAATATAACGCGACATGAAAAAACTAAAACATGCGACGGATATTAAAATGATGGAGAGCTGATGCTCTCTGAATGAGATGTGTATTTAAACTAAAGTCAAAAAATCAAAGCATTCATCTCAAAACAGGGGAATTTGCCTTCTCTACTAATCGCTTTAAACGATAAAAATTTTAATGGTATCCTAGACATCCATTCAATTCGTCAAAATACCAAACTTTCTAATCCAGCATAAACAAACAAGCAACTGTTTTTCAAACTCTTTCCCACCATTGCATTATCAAACTTTCAAATATTAAATGACAACAATATTTTGAATAAATCCCTCACATCAATTTTTTTTGACAATGTTGATATAAAAAATTGATGCGTTAGCAATTTGGTCTCTTTGTATTTGAGATACAATAAAGGAAGATTAATAATTACATTATTTCTTTTCCAAATGACGTAGGTATATCATCATACGATATTATTTTCATCTTTCATCAAAAGTAATTCACTTTGTATGAACCATCTAGATGTAAATGAAACGGAGCGTGAACTCTTCGTATCAAATACAAACACAAACAAATATGATGGAGAAGAAATAGAACAAAATAAATGTAAGAAAATAAAATGTGTAGAAATTGAATGAGAAACAAGTTAAAGGAGAGAAGAAAAAAAAATACTTCAATGTAAGTACATATAGCACCAAAGGGTCTATCTATAACATTCCTCTCCTGAAAGCGAATTCTTCCAACTCTGCAGCATAGTGAAAAATTTAAAATATCAGAGCTCGCATCTATGTCATATTTTTGTTGTTGTTGGATTATTTTGTTCCTATCTTGCCAGACTTAAGTTAGTCTTGTCAAAGCAGTTTTGCCTATCTGGGAACCTTTGCCTACCTGAACCATCTCCAGGAGCCTTATTCCCGTAATCAATCGCATTTAAAAATCACTTAACGATAAGATTAAGACATGATCGCAATCAGGTTGCCCTTGAATTTGACGTTTGTAAGATAGTTACGGGAATGCCGATTACATAGAATTTCATACTAATATTTCAAACATAACGAATTTTTAAGATATCTGCTAGATGTTTTGTTTTGTGAATACTAATCCGCCATTTTAATATTGTCAATCAAGATAGGAGCGTATTAAGACCGCTACGAGAACAACCCTACAGGTCCGTATCCTTCTTGACAGTTTCAATATAAACAGTTTATTTAATCACTGTCAATGCAAGAAAACGAACAGTTAAATTAATTTTATTTGTGATACACGGGTTGTGAATAACCTAAACAATGCGTTATCTCGACACTTGATCAAATGAATTAGGTATGCAAATAAATTTTAGAAAAATAAATTAAGAAATCTATATATTAATTCGTGAAGGAAAATATTTGTGACTATTTTTACGAAGATCGCGCAGACGGAGGAGTATAAAAGCTCATATTTTTTTTAATTATGCATAAAATATCAATGAATAAATCAATGAAAAAAAAACATTACAAACACTACTGTAATGTTATGTATTCGATACTCACACACACTTCGATGTATTTGACATTGACTCAGACGCAAATATTTTTTTTGTGGTCAAATTGAGAATAGATTAATATCGTTTGTCTTTAATAATTTACTACTTGATTACATTTATTTACTTATTTAAACAATGTGTTATTTCGATACTTAATTAAACGAAGTAGGTACCTACCTATGCGAATGATAAATGTGGACATTTTTGAGAAATATTCTTCTTCAACTTTTTTGGGACACTTATATTATTGAAATTCAAAAATTCTTTTCCGTCTAGATAAGCAGCATATTTTTTGTAAATTAATCTAATTTATACTATAAAAATCACGAAAACGAATAAAAGTTCAAAAAAATCAAACGGAAAAATGGTAAAAAAATAATATCGAAATTATTTGGTCGATCTTCGAAAAAACATTTTGAATAAGACTTTTTCGCTTTCAAATGAGACTATTTATTTTAAGAAAAAATATACAATTAACAGAGATTATAAATTTATTAAATTCAAAAATTAAGAAAATATCGCATTATTACCGATAAATTTTGTGTTTTAATAGAAATTCGAAGAATTAATTTGATCAAGTGTTGAGATAACACATTGTATAAAGCAGGTTTTAATAAAACTGAATCTCCTCAGGTGCTCCCGTTGAAATAAGCTTATGAATTTTCCACAATAAATCATTTCCGCTTTGCCCGCCTCGACACAAAGGTTTGTCAGGAACGATTTTGTTGGAAAAGATAAATAATAGCAAACAGAGTAACAGAGCATCTCACCAGCCAGATGAAGAAATTAGCTGAAGAAAATAATTAATATCGTGGCATTTCATCTAAATAATATCTCAGCTTAATTTGAATTACTCGGAGTTTTAAGTCCAAAACGAAAAACATTTTACTTAAAACTTTGTAATAATTTCAATTTAAAACGATCTTAACTTAATCTTTGCATCGTGGGTCGTTTAGATCGTGACCTTTGAGGCTTGAGGTGATCAACAGAGCATTAAATGGCTGAATAAGTTTTGTTTTCTATAGCACATACACACCTTACAACGATTTATTAATGACTAGTGGTTGAAATTCGACCATAACTAATTAAGATTATAAGTTTGAACATTATTAAGATTCCTTTGTTAAAGACTGAGCGAGCGCTATTTCACACTTTTATTTCAAAAATAATGACATGGATACGTCAAATTTGAAATGTTGATATGTTCAAAGTTTTTTTTGTATGGTTATTTCATACAAAAAAAAAATTATCTACATATTCTCATTTTGACCACAGATAAAAAAAGATCTGTGTCAAATACATTGAAATGTGTATGAGTATGACATACAAAACATTACAGTAGTGTTCGTAGTGTTTTTTTTTTTATTGATTTAATCCATTTTTATGCATAATAAAAAAAAAATATTAGCATTCGCCACCCCTTCTCTATATAAACTAAAAGTGCGTGAACTTTCATAAATCTCCATCGGCGCAATTTTCGTAAAATAAGTCACAAAGTTTTTCCTTCACGTATTAATACATAGATTTTTATTGAGGGACTATAAAAAAATCTTAATGATTGAGCCACTTTTACTGCCGTTTTGAGAGCTGTGTAGCTTGTTTAGTTTGATCGCCTTTGCACGGGTCTAATTGCGTTCATTTTTTTTAAATCACTTCTTCATTTGTGATCTCTCTTATGGCTTATGTATTTCTTGCTCGATCCAAACTAGCGCAAGTCCAGATATCGAGTATCGACACTTAAATAAATATTATGCTTATCTCTAAGTTAATGAAATTCATCGTCGTATAAAGCTAAATTTACTAAAACCAACAATCATAAGTTAATTAAAAGATGCACAGTAAAAATATAGTGAAAATATTCATGCCTACGGTAAGATTTGAAACTGTTTTATACATCGTTACACCTTCGGGTCATAAAAAAGCAGGTAAAAAGAATCACATCTAAATATATGTACTCGTATTTTTGTAGAAGATTGTCTGTGTAAAAAGGGGTTATTATTAAAAAATTTAAACACTTTGACTCGCTTTTCTACCAAATAGATAATTTTTAAGATAGATTCTTTTGATTTTCGAATATTGCATAGATAACTATGCACTATGCAGATCATAATATACTTAGTTTGTTGTAAGTGAACTACTGTACTTTTATTTTGAGTTAGTTCTTTGAAATTTTCCGCCAATTAAGCCACATGTTTAAATTAAAACTTAAGCAAAACCGTACCGTACTTGGAATATTTTAATTTTATTTCGCAGATCTCTTGCTCATATTTTTAAACAATCTGTAATTGGGCACTTAAAATGAATGGATTTTCTTTCAAACGATAGGAACTATACTATTGTTTTTCGCGTTACTTACTTTCTTTTCCAACTATTCTCCAAACTTCGATCCACTGTTGAAAATCTACATAATAATTCAGAAATGTTTGTTTGACTTTTACCGTATATGTGAGCATCACGCTCAAAATACAAATGCTACGTCAGATATGAAGACCACAGGCAAATATCATTCTAACTCCATTTTTATAAAAAATGAACTAATGACGCCAGCTTGTAAAGCATTCATTGTATTTTATATGCAACCTTACAAGTTGTAAGAAACATCATTCTATAACCCATAAATTTGTACTTTAAAAACACCATAGGAACACGGAAAGATCATCCCAAAAAACAAATTTACAGGGTAAGAACAGTTTTTGATACCTCTGCACGGAAAGAACAGACTATGTCCTTTGGAGCCATCTATTGAAAATTTTCATAAGTTTATTTTTTGAGGTTATTTCAATTGTCAAACAGCTACTTTATCGGTGTGTCTTGAAATTCTGCTCATCAAAAGCACACGAGTTTTTTTACATCTTTGCCTTATTCAACATAATAATTCTAATTGATTGTTTTCTGTGTCTTTCGGGCTGTTATGCCATCTAATTGAGTCTTTTTTTTATTTTGTTTCTTTAAATATTATTGTTTTTAATAATAATTTTCATACAATAAAGTTTGAGTATACTGTATTTTTTTATTTATTATGTTTCCCTCTTTTTAAATAATATACTATAAAATAAAATTATGATGTGTTATTACAGTTTCAATTCAGAAGATTTTTCTTTGAATGTAACATAGTATGTTCTTTGCATGCATCATAGGAACATAGCATGTTCTTTGCATGTATCATAGGAACATAGTATGTTCTTTCCAACAAAATTCTGACTTAAATCAGAAAAATCCAATTTTCTCCATTTTTTGCCACCAAATGTGATATACTTTTAATATTCCATCAGAAAACACATTACACTAACTGATCACTTCAAAAATCATTGTCTTATAATAATGTGTAGTGACTAGAAAGGAATGTGGAGTGGATGTTAGTATTGTTAGTGTAGTGACTAGAATGAAAGTTAATAAATTAAGGTGGTTTGGGCATGTAGAGAGAATGAACGAGGAAAGAATGACAAAAAGGATATATAAATCTGAAAGAATGGGTGCACGCAGACGAGGTCGACCTCGAATGACATGGTCCGATCATATCGGTTCAGTCTTAGAGGAGGGCCAAGTCAGGAGCAAAAGAAATAGGAGAGCATGTATGCGGAATGTTATGCGTTTGGAAGAAGCGAAAGAGGTTTGTTTGGATAGGAAAGAATGGAAATCCGTACTCTCTGCCTACCCCCTTCGGGAAACGGGATGATGGGTAAAAAAAAAAAATGTGATTATTTTTACAAGATGGTAAAGTTAAGAATTCAATTTACTCAAAAGTAGTATTTTGTAACATAGAATGATATTTGCTTGTGGTTTTCATATGAATCTGCGCAGAGCCTAGCAAACTGCTTGAGAAGGTTTTTAAATACAATTTGCTGCATTAACTTTAATATATTTAGAGCTTTTTAAAAAACTCTATTTTTTTAGGATCTTCATATAAATTTCTCAAAAAGACAGTAAGCCATCTTTTGGAAACAAAATTACTCACGTAAACGTTGAATGGAATCTTGATATTACGGTATGAAAATGTAATAAAATAATTATTATTGTAGATTGATTTGTAATAGGTACATATAAATGTTATTCAAATTTTATTATCTATATAATAATTTAGAAATGTTTTTTTATTTGCCTTTTGTCGTTGCTTGACCGTATATGTGAGCATCACGCCTAAATGGCTGAACCGATTTCACTAATTCTTTTTTTGTCGTTTTGGCTTTTATCAGTAGAAGGTTCTTATGAAAGAAAAAATTAAGAAAGTTGCGTGGTAAATCTACATTATTATGTTTAAATCTAAATTCAGAAATGTTTTTTATTAGCTTTTTACCGTATGTCATAGCATCACGCTCAAAATACAAATGCTACGTCAGATATGAATCTGCACAGAGCCGTGCAAAATGCCGGAGAAGGTTCTTTAATACAATTTGCTGCATTAACTTTAATATATTTAGAGCTATTTAAAAAACCCTATTTTTTAGGATCTTCATACAAAATTTCAATAAACATTAAAAGTGTCATTCTTATTTTTCTGTGCCTATGTCAGTTATAGAGGTCTGTTAAGCAATGGGAAGCTAGACTAGAACCTGTTTAATTACCTACCGATCAAGCCTGACAATCGGAATCAAAAACGTAAAGCAAGACGGGTATAAGCTAGTTCTCAATAAATAAAGATTTAATGAAAAAAAATGCAAAATGATTCCTCCATTTTGAAGTTTGACAGGCACAAATCAGCCTCTATGGGTGGAATGCCTAATTTATTATCACACATTAGAGGGTGTAGGGAATGAAGCTAAGATTCAAACTACAGAGCTCTCTATGAACACTTGCAAATTATGTCGGTAGGTTCGTATAATATTATGAGGTCGGTAAAACGAAAAGTGTCATTATTCTTTTTCTGTGCTTATGTCAGTTATAGAGGTCTGTTAAGCAATGGGAAGCTAGACTAGAACCTGTTTAATTACCTACCGATCAAACCTGACAATCGGAATCAAAAAAGTAAAAGCAAGACGGTTATAAGCTAGTAAGAAATAAAGATTGAATCTCGCTTAAAGTAAGTAGGAGCAAACAGATTGGTTCACAGCGAAAAAGAAAGCTTTTAATGTAGGTACCTTTGTACAGTATTAGATAAACAGTTTCATTTTTCTAAATAATGTTGCCAGAGTGAATTTTAGAAATTAAACCACTTTTATCTTAAAAAGTGTACGTATTGGTAATACAGTAACGGTTGATTTGTGACAGGTTCTATACCATAATAATTTCAATAGAAAAAATAGCGCAGATTCGACATGATTTGTATTGTCTTTTAAAACGAATGAATATTTCCCACTTGACATTCCTACAATAACGAAAATAGTTAAAGCAGCTAGAGTCATCGTCAGAAATCCCGATCTTGTTAGGGTTAAAAGTCTTGTGTTTTTAAAAAGGCATCGAAGAAACAGTCATAAAAACTGGTGGACTTCATGACGAGTTTTTAGGAGCTCGAATGGTAAAAACACACTAGTGTGTTGAGTTGCGCCAGAGGCATACCTTTCAGTTTCATACCAATTTCATACAGAGCCACGACAATGTGTGCCAGCTATACAAATATTATGAAACTAATAATTCTTCTGGCGCGCCACAAGAGAATGATTATTATACAAATTAGTTATATAGTTCTTATGATACTCGTATAACATACGGTAAAGGAACTTAGATTATTGTGTGTTAGTTTTTCGGTGCAACAAACGTGTTCAAGTAAAAGACGCAAATGCAATTTGCAAAAATTTTACAGAAAACGATCGTTTGTGTTGCGACTAATGAGCTGTCAATCAATTAAATCTAATTTTTTTTTTTTTTTTTTATTTTTTTTTTTACCCATCACGCCGTGTCCCGTAAGGGGTAGGCAGAGAGAACGGACCTCCACTCTTTTCTGAGAACGGACTTCCACTATTTTCTATTTTCTATAAATCTAAATGTAAAAACTATAAAATGAACACTAAGATACTCACTTTAGTCGTCCTCGATGAGGAATCAGCTTCTCTCGGCGACCCTTTGGTTGGCGAATATTTGGGCTGAAGCGGCGCGTGCGCTGGTGTCGAGGACTTGGAAGATGGGGGTGGTGTCGGGGTCGGGGATGAGGGCAAGGGAGGCGGGGAAGGTGCGCCGCTGCGCACGCGCAGCCTAGCCAGCGCGCTGCGTAGACCCTCCGTGGTCGGCCGCCCGTAGCCAGCTAGCGCCCACAGCGCTCTCTCCGAAGTGACTGGAGGCGTAGCGCACCGCCCGCCCCAACAAGCCTTTACCAGCAGCTCCACGAGGCAGGACCGCGGCACTCCCCTGCCCTTGTTACCGCTAGGCGACCTCCGGTACCTCACCGAGTGATACACGCGCTGTTCTTGGTCTACTATCTTGAATGTCCTTTCGCGTCCTCGACACTCGAAGCGCTGGTTATTCTCCACTTTGACTATCTTTATATCCTCTCACTAGTAACAAATACTCTCCACTTGTAGCTTCTAGTCATCAAAATTCTGTAGTATTTTTCTTATATATTTTCAATCGTAACGAATGCTCTTCCCATTGACTATTTTATATCATCTCACTCGTAACAAATACTCTCCACATTTCCAGTTTTATATCCTTTCAACATTAACAGATTCTTTCCACTTTTAAATATAAATGAAAATACTTTATCCTCCTTCTTTTATCTTTTCGGTGTTCACAAAAATTCTCCACCTTGATTATCTTTCTATCGTCTCACTAGTAACAATTACTCTCTACCTTTGAAAATCTCATATCGTATCACAAATAGCAAATGCTCTCCAATTTGACTATAATTTCGTCGTACTAATTGTACAATAACTCTCCCATTTTTATCTTCTATACTAATTATTATTAGCTCTCTTTCAATGTCGTTATTTATCACAGAATCAAGAATATTTTTTTGACCAAAAATGAAATTGTGATATGTGTCATGGGGATATCCTTAATTGTGAGAAAGTTCATATCTTATATTTCTACCTTTTCCCTTAGATATCGGCATTCGTTTGGAAGCTACATGCTATGGTTGGCTTAAACATAGTTTTGTATATCTTGGTGTTGTAGAAATATCGACTAGATCTATTGTTTGCGATGATATTCAGGTCAGTCTTGAGTTACCTTTCAAAAACTTTCTAAATATTTGTCTATTTTCTAGTAGAACTAAGCACATTCTAAATGTGTCCACTACTGAGATATTTTCTTTCTCAAATTAATCTTCTAGCGAACATGATTCTTGCGTGCTTTTTAAAATTCATATTGAAAATGTATTGTAGAGAGTATAGAAAGTGGTTAGTAAGCATCCGTGAAAAAAGAGTGTAGGTATTATTTTATTTTGTGATGCAGTGCAATAAAAAAAGCTTTTGTTACATTTAATTTTGTGCACTGGCAATAATTATTATTATTAATCAACTCACTACATAACGATTAATTTACGTGATATTGTTACATGGTCATCAATATAAATTTTGTTTGTCTATGGTCCCACATTTGACAACAACTGTCAAAGATGATTTCAAGATTTGTCTATCATTTTGGTTTTGATTAACTTAAATTTCAAACATTAATTTATATTCACAACAATTTCGTCCTTAAGCACTGTAAAATATTTTTTTGAATTTTCCTCCATATCAAAACGGCACTGAATTCATCCATAAAGAACGATGACTTGTCTTTATATCACAATGACGCAGAACACCATAGACAATTGAAAATATTTAATATTTCAAACCATAAACTAACTTGAGGTTTTAAAGCCGCTGAATAATTGAGATGCCATGTTTTTTCTCACTGTCATTTATCTGAAAAAAAAGAAAAGAAAACAATATTAATACACGAGAGTATGGATAGTTTGAAATTAATCAAGTAAAAAAATAATATGGTTTAATTTATTTTTTGTAAATGTAAGAACTCTATCAATCAGAAACATAGAATCAGTGAAACTCACTGCAACGCTCGGTGTTGGTTTGGCAGGCGTGAGAAATGGAGCCCCCGCCAGGTGTGAAACACGCTCTTTGATTAGTTTTTTTGCGTGCCCAAGGCTATTCGACAACTGACATTCATTCTCAACAATCTGTCAAATGTGTATGAAAAAAAGCATATCAAGAGCTCTCCATTGCGCTCGAAGACATCCGAGGCTCATTGTGCCTTCTTTGACCGGTAGGGCCCAAAAATCTAGGTATTGTGTTTAGTCACTGCTTCAATTATAATTATTTTGAATAGTACCTGTGACATGACAAATCAATAGCTGTCATCGAATAGATAGTGTCTCTCTCAACAGCTTAACCTTATCTACTAACACTTAAAAATTGTATATCTTACGAGAGTGTATATACCTATACATATTATAAAATAGTTTGATGTCCCAATTCTGCATCGGTTCCGCGAAAAATTTATCATTAACTATAATTTTGAATTTCGCTGATAATGTTAAGAGTGAATTTAACCAACATGAATTATAATAACTTTTTTTTTTAACTTATAATAACTTTTTATTCAGAGTTCACAAGCTTAGGTACAGTAAAACAAATACAGCAAGTCAAAAAAACATATAACACACATATAACATAGATCTATAACATACGTTCACTACATATTCCAATGCCTTCAGACTGTGCAAACTCCGAACCTCCCACCTCACTAGGCAATGCCTGTGCCGAGGCGGATTTTAATAAAAAAAATAATAAATAACTAGATGTTTAAAAAAAAACCCATGTAGGTTACAACCCTACACCCACAGACCATTCCTCTTCCTACACCCACAAAAAAGAAGAAAAAATATATAAAAACAAAATAATAGGGATCATCTACTATAACAAAACAGGCCATCAGCATTCCCATCAAACTTAGTCTTACAAGGGGTATTCCCCGCGATACATCAGACATTCCTCCATCACACAATTCTTCTGCTCACAATGACATAGTCTTCCGACCGAATCACACCCTTTTCTAGTAGCATCTCTTTCACGTTTCTTGCATTTACACTTCCATCTGCAATATTAGATTTAATCGTATAATATAATTTAGACCCCAAATAAGCTGGAAACCTCTGACAAAAGGTTGTCCTACAACGAGAGATTCGAATGGTTTGTTCTCTAGTCGAGACACCTTACACAGTTCGGGTGCGTCCTTCAATTCCTTTTTCTACTTCCCTCATCACCAGCCTATACACATATACCTGTCTCACACTCATTAATCGGGTACACATAAAGAGGGACTCAGTTGGGTGCCTGTAGTTGAAGCCGTACGCCACCTTTATGACGAGCTTCTGGGCTCTATATAGGGGATCCAAAATTGTTCCAGCGACACCACCAATTATATTCAACCATCCAACCACAAGAAATCAAGAAGTAAATATAGCTGCAAGTGATTTCAAGTGAATGATTTCCAAACTTCAAAATTGTCATAATGGCCGCCGAACTAGCTTTTTCTTAAACAAATTCATCATGAACAAGAACGTAACATTTGTAATGAAAACAAGACCACAATAATATGCTTACAGAAAATCTTTTTGTTTTGATTGTTGTTTTTAAAGAATCGTACTCACTTGCGTCGCGAACGTGTGACATTGCATCAACTTAATCGAAAGGTTAAGTGTATTCGTGAAAGAAAACTCGAGCGGAACACATGCATCCTTTTGATAAAATGATACACGTTCGCGGCGCAAGTGAGTACCGAGCTTTAGAGAGGCATTCGAGAAAAATATGAAACGAGTAGTTATGACATAATAGCAGTTCTTCTAAAATTTCTAAGGTGCCACTTAAATTGATAGAATAGCGGGTTATTTTAGACGAATTATGATAATTTTCTTCCGTTAAAATATAGTTTTTACACAGGGAATCGAGGTGTTAGTAAGATGATATAAATTTAAAATATTTGAAGTTACGTAGTTATTATTTTTGAAGAGCAAACAATTGAGCATGTTGCTAATGAGACATAGTTTTTATTTTTTTTTTTTTTTTTAATTCTGATTAAATTAAACAAAGCTTGTTTTGCGGTGGTCGTCTATTATACAGGTCGTCTATTATACGTATAAACACACGAAATAACAACTAATCCGACCACTGCAATAAATTTGAAATCCTTTCACGGAATATAATTAAACTTAAATAAACCCCAGGACACATGACTTATTTAATAATAAAAAATAAATTTATTTGTCTATGATTCTCCTAATATCTTACGTGTCTATGGTTTAACCTTCTTTTTCTATGACATTCACTTCTTTTGTTTTAGTTATAGTATTTGTGGCACTGAAGATGGTTGTATAACCGAAAGGCCTCTGCCAATAAAGAATTAAGTGAAATAAACAGTGTTTTATTTAAAATAATAAAAGTTTTTTATTATAAGTACTAAAATGGGATTTCACAAAGTTACCGCCGAAAACATCAATAATTTATTAGCAGGTGCGTTGAGAAAAGATAAGACCGGGTACTTGTGGCTTAAACAATATCGAATGATATAAAAAACCGAAAATCGACCTAATGTATAATATTCAACGTTAATCCAGGCGATACGTCAAATATTGATAAGACATTTTTTAACAGCATCAGGAATTAGAGTGATAGAGAGGTACGAAAGTTACAGTGCCCTTGCTCTCGTAGCGGTCTTAATACGCTCTTATCTTAATTGACAATCATAAAATGGTGGATTGGTATTCATAAAACAAGATATCTAGTAGATATCTTAAAAAAAAATTATGTTTGAAATATCAGTATGAAAATGATCCAGTTTTTTTTTTTTTTTTTTTTTTTTTTTTTTTCTTATTGGATACAGACAGCTAAACAAATTTACAAAGGTTGAATATAACATTTTATAATTTACATCGCCATTTATATGTATCCCACTATATTTAATTTTTTTACACACTATAGTCTTAAAAGCACTTTAACTTCACCATAAATTCACTTTGGAAGGGAAATGGGGAAGGGGGTGGGAGAGGGAGGGAGGAACAGACCAAGCTGGCACGCGTTTGGTTATCTTGCACGAGGTGCTGTGGACCTCTCCACCAACTTTTTTTTGAACTTTTTTAAAGAAATGCCAAAGGTATCCAACTCGGGGACCCCCATACAGTTTCTGTTAAAACTGTTACACGCTCTGTTTACATATCGATTGGTCCTACGTAGAGTATCGTAAGTTGAAAATGACAACTTTACAGGACGGCCATTCAAAGGTTTGAAATGATACAATTATCTAGAAATTAACATTAGAAAATTGAATTTTTAAACAGCGCTAAATAAATACCGATATTTTAATTTTGTATGGTCAGGTTTTCATAATTATTAATACTTTTGGTAGAAATGATCTTACGATATTTTACTACGGCTTCTTTTTGCACAAAAATATCGTATCTTACACATAGCATAGTGTACGTTGTAACCAAATCATATTCGAATATCGTATGTGATACTTATCATATTTTACTACGAAATTTTTGAAAAATTTCTTATCGTATCTAACACTTTGATAAGATTACTCTGTAATTATTGTGAAATAAATTATCGTATCTATTTGTGAAATATGTTGCGATAATTCCAATCTTATTTGTTCCCTTAAAAGTACCTAAATTTATTTTATAGGACTAAGAATAAAACTTTATTACCGAATGCCGAATGCATTTTTGTAGTAAATCTTAGGAGTGTCACGCTTACTTACCTATGCGTTTAAATAAAAAATAAACTAATTAACACTTTTCAATATAAGGATCTCAGTATCGCCGGAGGAACTTATTGCCTCAGTTATTTTTTTCTAGTCTACCCATCACGTCCAATCTTACGACACTTCAAGTGAATAAACACTTATAAAAACTCTTACCCAACCGGGAATCGAACCCGGAACCTCGTACTCTGAAGTTTACGCCTATACCACTAGGCTGCCGAGGTCGGCTCCTAGCGTTTGCTCGTATACAAAAGGATAAAATCCTTTTGAAAATACCGAAAGTACCAACACTCAATGTTCTTAAAGATAATAAGACTTTTTAGATAATCTACACAATTGTGAAGCGATATTTTTTTGTAAATCTAGGGTAAGGTTAACAATGAATGTTTTGAATAAGAGTTGTAAAAGTAGAAAGCAATAATAATATTTGTGTGCGTGCCGACAAAAATATTTAAAAACAATACAAGGATTATTTTTATTGCCCTAACACCTTATCGGCATATCTACACTTTTTGGGCTACAGGTATTAATAATAAACCAGCATTGTATATTTTTGCAACTAAATATTCAACAAATGCGAGATAAAATTTTTGTTCTTCAATATTGATTTATGATTATAACACTTTATGTATTTACTTTTGAAAAAAATATAGGCTCAACCAAAGTGAATACAAATAATACACATTAACATCTTTCACATAAAGGAAATCTTTTGTTGCGAAATGAGAAGATAAGTACATAGTTAGAATTGAATTGGGGATCGAAACCATGCCCTTCACAACGAAAGTCGGCGACTAAAGAGCTAGGCATCAACCACTTGACCAACAATGGTACCACCTTTATGGCAATGAAACATTATAAAAGGATATTCGATTTCAAAATAGATTCTTTAAATTATTAACTTTATCGAAGAATATACGGCACAAACAATTCACCACGCTCCAATATTTACGCGTAATGTCACTCGATATCTATGCATTTCAACAACGATCGGAAGATGTATCTAGGACTTCTAGGACCACTGCGATGTTGCCAAACTTACCTGGAGCATGGCTTGTAAGTAGTAGTCGGCTATGATATTATAGTATTGTGTGTATAGGTGTAGGTTTGGTGTCGCCAGTCTATTCTGTAGGTGGGGTGGTAAACAGTGGGCCGGTGAAATTCGGTGTAGCTGGACTGCCACTGCTTGGTATGTCTGGGAGAGTTTAATTTGTAAAATAAATATCAAAATATCAAATTTTAAGACTCGGGTGACTTGGAAAGGGTAGAAACAAAGATATTTAAAGGTGGACAGAGTAGTGCAGGGGATATCGGGTATCCTCCAGACTCTCACTCTGGAGGAGCGTTGGGGTAAGGTAGTTACCTTAGTCACTCCCTCCCGGATTCCTCCCTGCGGTTCCGCTCCCGGTGTCGTGCCTTGATCTCCTCCAAGTCCCCAGTACTGGTGATCAGAATTCTGTGAGACCCCTCCTCTTCCCGCAAAAAAATTCGTCCATCCCTTGACCAGGCGTTTTTGAAGCCAGTTTCCTTAGCCGTTTGTGGTGCCTCATAGAAGAGTGTTTTATTCCTGAGTGTTAGATGTTCGTTTACGAGTATGTCTCTGGTGGGTCCCGCCAGTCCTAGATCCTGTGTTGAAATCTTCTTCTTTTTTGATCTTATGGATGCCAAAAGCGAATCTCTTGAGATTTTGCGAAGGAACTTAACAATGATCGGTTTAGGTGCTGTCTTGTTTCTTGTTCGTGTTCTCACTATGTAGTCCACCTCCCCAATATCTGTTTCACATCCGGCTACCTTCATTAGTTTTTTGAACAATTCTGGTAGAGATTCATTTTTTGTTTCGTGGACGCCCTTGATTTCGACATTGTACAGCTTTGATCTTTGTTCTTTTAAATCGTTTTGGTTTTCAGTTTCCGTGTTTTTGTTCTTAAGAGATATAATCTCCTGCTCCAGATGCTGCGCGCCAGCGGCCCCTGCTTCCAGAGTCGCAATTCTATTTTTTAGATCAGTGTTTTCCGTCTCGAGATACTGTAGCCTTTCAAGGTATTTCCTTTAGGAAAAAATAACAACTAATGACTCTAACAATTCATTTCTAATGTTCGATTTTTAAATGGAACAAACCACTACGGGCTTACGACCGTCTTCTACTGTTATTTCGAAGGCTGGCTTAGTGTGATCACTTTACGTTAACAACGTTCGCCATTAGGTGGTAATGTTTGTCTCCGAAACTCCTAATCATGAGAATTCTCAACATGTTCAACATGTCGAAAAATCTCATGTATGCAACAAGTAGAAATTTAATAATAAAATGAAAAATAGAGATAAAAGTTGGAAATTGTTGAGAACAAGAGAGCAACCAAATTTAAAGACTGCGACTGCTGTCATGTATTTGGCGCCAGGATATGACTATATCCATTTTTGTTAATGTCTCATATTTATTGCCTATTGGATTTGTATTTCCTTTAGTTTTGACTTCATTGTGTCATCATTCATTGACGTCGATGGGGTTTTGGTACGCGGTAAAAGAACTCCAGCCTCGGGTGTGGGTGTAGCCAGTCCCGATGATCTGGGGTCCTGCAATTTGCATTCTACACATTTCCAGGATCCTTTAGCTATTTGGGTAAGTTGTTGGTACTTCTCCTCAGTCGTCCCTCCACAATTGTAATGATAAGCAGCTTTGCATCTCGCGCACATCAAATATTTTTTAGGGCTGAGAGTGTTTGAACACTGGTTACATTTTTGTTTTTGTCTTCTACTAGTCATTTTCTCTTGAAAAGATTGACGACTCCCTCCTTGCTAACTTGTTCGACGAGTAGGTTCTCACCTTATTGTCACAATTTTATATTAATATAATTCACTTTTTTAAGCAATTTTACAAGCCGATTTTCTCCCTTATATGTGGTTAAGCGCGATCACTGAATATGGTTAAACGATTCCCCAATCACTTCAGAAACTTTTGGTATACGCTTTATGCTAACTAATAGAGTCTTGAGTCTAATTAATTTAAACGGTTTTAAAATAAGAGCGCCAAATTTTGTGTGCGTTTGTTTCAGAAACTTGATGAAAAAAAAAAATATTTAACAGTTCAAGATAGAATAAAGATTAGATTCCGATAGTTTTGTGAATACGACTGCTTGCGATCGTGTTTTAATCTTATCGTTTAGTGATTTTTAATAGCGATTGATTACGAGAATAGACCTACAGGTTTGGATTATTAGTGTGATTGTGTGATATTGATTGTTAGAGGGTGTGAAGGGAGAGAAAGAATGTTTGTATTGTCTTATATGTATTAATAATGTGTGTAAGTAAGTTGTGATGTCTGTTGGTTGTGCTCCTCTGTCGAACACGAGCTTTGCTCTATCGACGGAGTGTTATTGTATTTAAATGTTATGTATTGTGTCATGTGAATTTTATATGCATTGTAAATCTTTAATTTTAATAATAAAAAAAATAGATACATAAATGAAAATATGACAGAATACGACGTGATTATATAAAAAAATGGGGAGAAAGGCTGAAAAAGGTTGAAAACTTCTGCATTTGATAAATATTTCAAAAAGGTGTTCATATTTTGACATCGACTGATAAGCATTTCCTAGATAATCTCACGAATGTAGGAATCTATATTATATACCTAAAAGTATTGCGTTTGCGTTTATTACTCACGTTTGACGTGTACACTTTGGTTACTTTACTTACTAAGGAGGTGGGGAGATGTAAAAATATGACCAACAAAAAAAATGTAAGTGCTCAGTATTTAATTCAATGTATTAATTTCATTTTATTTTATTGATATGTATATCTGAAATGCTATTCTGACAACTATAATGGGAACAAAAATAAAGCTTTAACAGGATTTTTTTTTGCAATTACTGCTATTTGAGCTAAACGAAATATTACGTCAAGAATCCATCATAGTTCAAAATACATTATTTTAGGATTTTTTAGCCGTTTTCTAGGACTAGATTATATTATAGAATCTATTATTACTACCTATTAATTTTGATGCATTGATTCCATTTCATTTTAAAAATGTTAAAATTAATTGATCTTTGTAGTTTTTTGTTGGTGGTAAAATAATATCCAGTTTACTTTATATTATATTTATTTTGAAAAACTCAGCTACACATTTTTTTACAACACACTCTTTTTTATTACAAAACCAATCATTCTGAATATTCAAATTATTCAAAGTTTTAATCATAGACTAAAAACTAATTATTGTGTTGTCATATTACATAGATACCTATTATCTAACACCCCCTCTCAACACAATAATTTTTTATTACTCAAATTATAACACACTATAATAATATATAACACAATAATATTAACACGACAGACTCGTAGCACCCAGACCTTCAGTGTTGCGAACGCGACTACAAATTACCACTTCAATTCACCTCTACAGAGGTTACCGAGAGAAGCCAATAGATTAGTAACCGCGGATATATTTGCAACATCTCTGTTTATTTTTAAAAAGGAGGTGTATCTGTCCGTAGTGGAGTGAGACACTCTGTATATGCGGAGCGTTTCGCTCCACTGTGGGCATATTATGTATGCGTGAGTGTGTATGATTACAATGCTGAGGATTTGTGTGTGTGTGCAATTTTGACTGCATTATGGTTTTAGAATGTATTGTGATATTGTCTATGCATTGTGGATGGGTGGTGTGTATGCGGCCACGGCGATTTGATGGTGTTGTATCTCGTTGTTGTTGTCAAATTTGTTGTTCTATTATTACTATTACATTGTACTTGTTTGTTTTTTGTTTCAATTTAATATGTTCTGTAAAAGCAACTTAGTTGCGTAGAATAAATAAATAAATAAATAAATAAATAAATATTACTAATAACCAAATCATTCCAATTTTTGGCAGCAATCTATTCAGGATATTCTTTCCAACTGGTTTGGTTAATATATCAGCTTCCTGCAACTCCGTATTAATGTATTTTATGTCAATTTCCTTTTTTTCAATATGATCTTTTATGAAATGAAACTTTATGTCTATATGTTTAAATCTCTTCTGTTCCGTTCCTTTTGCTACACATATTGTTGACTGGTTGTCCTCCATGATAACTATCTGTTCATTTTCTTGCATAAGTTTTAAGTCTAATAATATTTTTTTTATCCAAAGACCTTCACAAATAGCTTGACTTAATGCGATGTACTCAGCTTCTGTTGATGATAAAGCTGTACATGTCTGCTTTCTTGAACACCAGGATACTGCACATTGAAAAATCTTAAATATGTATCCAGAAGTCGATTTCCTATCTTCTGTATCCCGCCCCCAATCTGCATCAACATATCCCACCAGTTTGGGTCCATTCTTATATTTTTCATACACTAATTTTAATTCCAGCGTACCTTTTATGTATCTGAGTATTCTTTTCAAAGCATTCCAGAGTTCTTTACTTGGTTTACTCTGAAATCTGCTTAGAATATTGACTGGAGCACATAAGTCTGGTCTGCTCCCTACGGCTGCATACATTAATGATCCAATCAATTGACGGCACTTGGTTTCAAGACTCAAATCAATATTTTCTGGTTTTTCAAAATATTCCAATTTAGTGTTAGGGTCCATAGGTGTACCAATCGGTTTACATTGATCCATACCATATTTTTCCAACATCTGTTCCAAATATCTTTTCTGGTCTATTTCAATAATATTTTCATTCAGATTTTGACTTATGTTAATTCCAAGATAACATGAAACATCACCCATATCTTTCATTTTAAAGTTACTTGACAACATATATTTTATACTTTCAACTTTATTTATATCTGATCCAATTATTAAAATATCGTCAACATATACTAAAATATATAATCTTTCATCGTTATTAATTCTTGTATATAAGCAGTAATCATTTTGAGATCTAATAAATTTTTCTTTTGACAAAACATCATTTAATTTGTTATTCCAATTTTTAGGTGAACTTTTCAGCCCATATAAAGATTTTTTAAGTTTTAATATTTTACCATCTCTCTTCATTCCTTCTGGTTTATGTAAATATACTTCTTCGTGAATGTCTCCGTTAAGAAATGCACTTTTAACATCCATTTGTTGAACAATCATTCTATATTCATTTGCGACTGCTAATAGGATTCTAAATGTTGACAATTTTGCTACTGGTGCATAAATTTCTGATAGGTCATAATCTGTTTTTTGTTGAAAGCCCTTTGCTACTAATCTTGCTTTAAACTGCACAGATTTCTCATTTTCATTATTCTTAATCTTAAATACCCACTTTGTATCTAGTATGTTGTTTATGTTTTTATTTTCTACTTCCACCCAAGTATCAGTTTCATACAATAATTTCAACTCTTCATCTATTGCTTCTTCACATTTTTCACTATCTGTTCCGGTGATTGCTTCTTGGTAGGTTAGCATTACAAACTCTTCATATCTTGCAGGCGGTTTTATGTTTCTTCTTGGTCTTATGTATGTCTCTGTCTCTCGAGTTTCTTCTTCTTCATTTTCATTTGACTCAGCTAGGATTTCTATTTGTTCTTCAGTCACACACTCCTCATTATTTATGTTTTCTAAATCATTTGGTATTACAACCTTATTTTCAGTATTTATCTTAATTCTTTCCGTTCCAGGACTTTTAAATATAACATCTCTTGATATCACAATTTTCCTGTTTGTTTTATCATATAGCTTATATCCATGTCTACTGTAGCCAACAAATAAGTATTCTTTACACCTTTCATCTAATTTCTTTTGGTATTGTAGAACCTTCGCATGTGCTCTGGAACCAAATATTTGGATATTGCTTAAATCAGGAACTTCTCCGGTCCAGATTTCATAAGGAGTCTTATCCACTGTTGTAGTTGGCTGTCGATTTAGCAGATAAGCCGCTGTCTGAACAGACTCACCCCACATAGTTTTACTTACACCTGAATCAAAGATCATTGCACGAGCTTTTTCCATCAATGTGCGATTAAGCCGTTCTGCTTTACCGTTTAGTTGTGGTGTATATGGTACCGATGCTTCTTGTACAATCCCTTTCATCTTGAACCAGTTTGTTAAATTTGAATTTATGTATTCTCTGCCATTATCACATCTGATTATAGCTACCTTGCTGCTATGTATATTCTCGACCTGTCTTATGTATTGTTTTACCAGTTCTGGCACTTCAGATTTGTATTTAAACAGAAAGACCATACAGAAGTGACTATAATCGTCCAAGAATGTAATAAAATAATTGTTTCCATCATATGTTTCAGGACTCAATGGGCCACAAACATCTGTGTGTACTATTTCTAATATTCTTTTTGCCCTCTTTCTTTCGGATTTGAATGGCTGTCTAATCATTTTAGCCTTAGCACATATTTCACAAATCTCATTTGTTAATGTATTTACGTTTAGTTTTATTCCTTCGCTCAAAGTTGTCAACTTTTTTAAGTTATCCATGCCAATGTGCCCCATCTTACGATGCCCTTCTAAAGAGTCTTCAGTAGTATGAAATGCATTTTCATTCATTCTGATCACGTCAATTTCAAAAAATCCAGATTCATTTTTATTGCCTTCTAATATCTTTTTACCGTTCTTCAGTATTTCAACTTTATTATTTTTAAACACCACTTTACCCCCTCTGTCTGTTATAGTTCCAACAGATAACAAATTTCTTGACAATTTTGGGACTAATAATACATTTTCAAAATCACATGATCTTCCATTTATTTTCCCCTTTTTTTCAGAATATAATTTATCTCTATTGGCACACAATATCTCTGTTTTTATTTCTTCTAAAGATGTTAATAATTCCTCATTATTAACCATGTGGCAAGAGGCTCCACTATCTAAAATAAATTTGATTTTATTTTCTTCTAATTCCGATGATGCCAAAAATGTTTCTTTCTTATTCATGTTGTTTTTCCTCTCTCTAAAATAACAGTCTTTTTCTAAGTGATTGGTCTTCTTACATATATTACATGCCTTGTTACAATTCTTCGCAAAGTGTCCTTCCCCATTACATTTAAAACAGCGTTTCTGGTCACTTTTATTTTTACATTCTATTGCTTTATGTCCACTTTTTCTACATTTATAACATGTTATCATTCTCTTTGATTTGTTAAAAAATGCCACTTCCTTTTCATCGACTGTCAATTTTACTCGTTGTTCTTCTGCATTTATACGATTAATTAAATTTGAAAGAGTTCTTTCCACTTTAGATGTTGATTCCCAGGCTGATACGAAATGATTATATTGTACTGGAAGTATGCTTAAAATCTTTGATATGACCATGTCATCGTCGAAATTCATTTTCATTTTATTCAATTTGAATCTAATATTTTCTAGGTTAATTATATTTTCATTAAGTGACATTGAACTATTTATTTTGAAGTTGAAAAATCTTTGCAACATATCATTTTTTAAGTTTTCATTTTCTTTGCTGAAAGTTGTTACCAGTTTCTGATACATATCGTATGCTGTGGTGCATGATATTATATATATCTGATTTTTCTTATCCGTCGTTTTAATTATTAAACTTTGTGCTTTCGCATCTTTATGAAAATCTAATTCGCCTTCTTTATATACTGTACTCACCATATCATACAGTTTATTTGCTTTTAGACAGATGTCTATTTGAAATTTCCATAATTCAAAGGAATTCTCATCTCGTAAAATCTCCACCTCATTTTCTTCCTTGTTATTCATTTTACTTTTAACAATTATTATCACAATAATTAGTTTTAATTTTTAATATTTTTACACGCACTGTCACATGCGCCACACAAGTCTTTTTTTTTTTTTTTTTTTTACTTTTTTTTATATTTACCGCCAACGAATGAACTAACCACGGATCTCTGCTACCATGTTAAAATTAATTGATCTTTGTAGTTTTTTGTTGGTGGTAAAATAATATCCAGTTTACTTTATATTATATTTATTTTGAAAAACTCAGCTACACATTTTTTTATAACACACTCTTTTTTATTACAAAACCAATCATTCTAAATATTCAAATTATTCAAAGTTTTAATCATAGACTAAAAACTAATTATTGTGTTGTCATATTACATAGATACCTATTATCTAACAAAAAACGATCCTAGCCTCACTCAAAGTGAACACAAGTACACTTTTCACACCTGTAACACGAAGCAAAGGCTGTATCGCGAAAGTGGAAAAACATTAAATCGATAAAAAAAAACATACGCCGCACATTACTGCAATGTTATGTAGGTATATATTTGATACACTCCGATATATTTGATACTAGCTTATACCCGTTTTGGCCGTTTTGCTTTACGTTTTTGATTCCGATTGTCAGGCTTGATCGGTAGATAATTAAACAGGTTCTAGTCTAGCTTCCCATTGCTTAACAGACCTCTATAACTGACATAAGCACAGAAAAAGAAGAATGACTTTTTACCGACCTCATATACAACAACAATAATACCAATTCAATCAATCAAGTCACCACCGCCATCTGTGGAACCAACGCCAAAACACGAATCGATATCAATTCATAACACATTTATTTATCTTTTCAACAGATGGCGATGCTGGTACTATTTTGTAATCTAATATGTGTTTATTCAATTTGTACCTGTCAAACTTCAAAATCAAACTGCAAATTTTTTCATTAAATCTTTATTTATTGAGAATAATAAGATTTGAATAACATTTATATGTATAACAAATCAATCTACGATTATTTTATTACATTTTCATACCGTAATACCAAGATTCCATTCAACGTTTACATGAGTAATTTTGTTTCCAAAAGTCTTTTTGAGAAATTTGTATGAAGATCCTAAAAAAATAGATTTTTTTAAATAGCTCTAAATATATTAAAGTTAATGCAGCAAATTGTATTTAAGAACCTTCTCCAGCATTTTGTACGGCTCTGGGCATATTAATATCTGACGTAGCATTTGTATTTTGAGCGTGATGCTCGGACATAACGGTAAAGTATTGTCAAAGGCAAATAAAAAAACAAACATTTCTGAATTATTATATAGATTGACATCGATGGAGATGGAGGGACATCCCACAGGAGTGTCTCCCCTTGGTGAATAGCATAATACACTCTCACATTCTGTGGTGATTTTGTTTTTTTTTTGTTCGACCTTGTGATTTTTATGAAATTTTGTCTTCTTCACTTTCTGTTATCTTGAAGTGCAGTTTTATATACATGATATGTAATTTTTTCATGCCCAAATATGTATACATAGGTTATATTTATTATATAATATTGGGAAATAAATTATTATTATTTCAAAACATTTATTCATTAAATCACAATATCATACTTACTTACTTTCCGAATCCGGATTGTCAGACCAAGAATTCACATTTCAGAGAGTAGGTTCTCCTTGTCAGATGAAAGGCCCTCAATGTTTATCGAGATTGTCGTTATTACAATATCATATAAAGCATACATCTCTAATAGCGAGAATAGATTGTTTTTCGTTAATAATAATAGAAAAAAACTTTGTAAATTTTATCAACATTTCAAATATATGACGAATCCATGTCATTGTTTTGGAAGGATAATGGTGAAATAGTGCTCGCTCAGTCTTTTGACAATGAATCCTAAATAATGTTAAAACTTATAATTTAAATTAGTATATAATAAAATATTCTTCTTTATAAAAAAAGTTTGAGAAATCCTGGAACTTTTTCATTAAATTATGTTTTAGATATTGTATTTTTCTATATACATACTCATTTTTAGGGTTCTAGATTTCATGGTTTTTGAGATATATGAAAAAATTAAATAAAAATTCAAAGGTTGATTACCCCTGACTGAAAAAAATGATATCTTTTGAAAACAAAAAAGTATAATTTGACTCTTTTTGTAGAAATAATTTTTTTGAAATTTTGATAAAACCAGTTTTAAACTTTTTAGGAGCCACTTAAAAATCATCCCTTTTTATATGTACCCTTTTTCGTCCCTTTTAGTGAAAATTTGGAAAAACTGTTCAAGAAAACTACTACTTATTTCTATAGGAGAATTCATATGCCAAATCTCAAGTTCGTACCATGTCTAGTTCCCGAGATATTCACATACTTTGAAAAACATTCAACCCTATTTTTCACCCCCTTAGGGGTGGAATTTTCAAAAATCCTTTCTTAGTGGAATGTTTTGTATTGAAACCTACCTGATTTCCAAATTTCACTTCTCTACGATTAGCCGTTTGGGCTGTGCGTTGATGAGTGAGTATGTCAGTCAGTCAATCAGTCAGTCAGGCACTTTCCTTTATTATTATAGATTCTGTTATCCAGAGCGGAGAAGAATCCAATAAATCAAACATCGGAAGGATCTGTTCAGCCGGTCTGGAGTTATAAGTGTTCGCACTAACCCGGCATTCTTTTATATTATAGATAACAAGGTTGTGTGTTAATAAAAAAATGTTGAATATTGATACTTGCACAAGTTATGAGAGCGTTTTAGCATGATCCCATTATACCAGCCAAATGATATTTGCAGGGATGATTCTCCATGAATAGTAGAAGTTTTTAAGATAGTTAGTAGAAAAAAATGTTCTATGTTTGTGATTCTAAATGTTCTGTGATTTTTTTTTGTCTAGCCTTTGAAAGTTTTTAGAAAATTTTGCTAGGAAAATATTTTTTATAAAAAATTTTTTTGAACAAAAGCTATCGGGTGCTGACTCATAGCAATAATACCTTAAGTAAGGGTCACTGTCGGGATATTTCCAGAAAAAAAATCATGATCGAAATCCAAATAGTTTAGCCATAAATACGGTTTTTATTCAAATTTCACAAAAAGTTAAATAACTTTTGAACCACCCAATATCGTTGAATATACATGGGGGTCAAATCGATAGGTATTGAGGTCCTCTACCTACCTGCTTCGGTTTATCCTTTACCAAAGTTACACCGTGTATAATGTTGAGAATGTTCCATTCTTTGTAGCTCGAAGGTCTCTTACAAAAATATAGCATAGTGTGTATGGGGATCATGATAGAATAATAAACTTTGTGGCATTATATTCAATGATAATTTAATAAGTGCAAATCTCTGAAGGGTAAAACTATCCCCTTTATAAAAATGTTTAGAAATTTAAATAAATGAAATGGTATTATTTTCAGGTTGTCTGTACGAACATGGTGCAAAAAAAATCAGATGACACTTCGCAAAAACTAAACATATTCACTAAAATGTTTGTGGAAACATTTGAAAAAGAATTGAAAAATCTCTCAGACATTGCTGAAGGAACATTGAAAGCGGATTTAAAACCAGCGCAATTATTTGGGAACCTTTTTAAAAGAACCAAAATAGCAGTTGATGTGTGTATTGATATGGCAACTGAACTGTATTCAAAAAAAGATGCAAAGAAAATAGTCGAATTATTTCCTAAAAAAAATTCGGATCTACGGCCAGATATTGACACCTTTTGTTCTGAAGTTTTACGATGTTTCAAATCGCCACTGATGGATTTGAATGTAGAAAAGGGCAAACAGGGAAATGAAATTCACATACAAATCTACAATAAATGGGTTAATTCAGCGATTAATCAAATTTTGCAATATTATAAAAAGAATAAAAAAAATATTCTTGAGAACTATAACGCTACACACGCAGATCATTTTATAGACGCATTTTTCTCAGACTCACACAAACTGACCAAGAATGTTGGAATTGTTCTAATCGACCCAAATTCTGAACAGAAGAGATATTTCGTAAAGAAAAACCAAAATGAAATATCAAAACACTATCGACTCCTAAACTCTCATGAAATGAAAAATATCGATCAAAATAATATAAAACAACAAGCGAAGTTTTTAATAGAAAATAATTATAAAGAGGTGTTGGAAAAAATTCAATTACAAAGTATTGCTCTACATTCAGCATGTGAAAAAAATGATATTCGCAAGGTCAAATTAATATTACAGAAAGATGAAACAAAAAAACAAATAACAAAAATAAAAAATGAAGATGGTGGGTCACCACTGCACACGGCCACATTTTACAATAATGTTAATATTGTAGATGTTCTAGTAAAACATGATCCACATGCGATCTATGATCAGACAACAGAAGGAGACACTGCTCTTCACTTAGCTTGCGTGGAAAACCACATTGATATTGTTAAAATAATATTGCGTTTTGATGAAACAAAAAAAGAATCAACTAAAATAAAAAATGTAGACGGTTGGTCACCACTGTATACGGCCACATTTTATGACCATGTCAATATTGTAGATCTTCTAGTAAAACATGATCCAGATGTGATCTATGATCAGACAACAAAAGGAAATACTGCTCTACACGTAGCATGCGAGGAAAACCACATTGATATTGTTAAAATAATATTGCGTTTTGATGAAACAAAAAAAGAATCAACTAAAATAAAAAATGTAGACGGTTGGTCACCACTGTATACGGCCACATTTTATGATCATGTTAATCTTGTAGATCTTCTAGTAAAACATGATCCAGATGTGATCTATGATCAGACAACAAAAGGAAATACTGCTCTACACGTAGCATGCGAGAAAAAACACGTTGATAGTGTCAAACTTATACTACGTAAAGATGAAACAAAAAAGAAATCAACTAAAATAAAAAATGAAGATGGTTATACACCACTACATATGGCCATTTTTAGTAATAACACAGACATTGTGGATCTCCTAGTGAGACATGATCCAGATGTGATCAACGAGCAGACTTCACAAGGCTTAACTTCTATTCAGTTAGCGTTAGCATGTGAGAAAGGTCACTTTGAAATTGTCGAAATTTTACTACGTAAAGATGAATCAGAAGCAAGTAAGATAAAAAGGGAAGATGTTTTATTACCAATACACAAGGCCGCTTTGGACAATAATGCTAATAATCTGAACATTCTATTGAAGAAATTTCCAAATGAGATTTATGACAAGACATCAAAGGGAAACACTGCTCTACACGTATCATGCGAGAAAAACCACATTGATATTGTCAAACAAATACTGCGTGTTGATGAAACAAAAATAGAATTAACTAAAATAAAAAATGAAGATGGTTGGTTGGCACTACATAGGGCCGCTTTTCACGGTCATGCTGATATTGTGGATCTCCTATTGAAACATGATCCAAATGTGATCAATGAGCAGACTACTTTAGGCTATACTGCTCTAAGCTTGGCATGCGAGAAAAACCACGTCGAAGTAGTCAAATTGATATTGCATAAGGATACAAAAAAAGAAGCAACTAAAATGAAAAATGTAGACGGTTGGTCACCACTTTACGCGGCCACTATTCAAAATAATGCTGATGTTGTAGAACTTCTCTTGAAACATGATCCCGATATGATTAATGAGCCGACCTCAGAAGGCAATACTGCTCTATACTTAGCAATCGAGAAAAACTACATTGACATTGTCAATATAATATTGCGTTATGATGAAACAAAAAAAGAAGCAACTAAAATAAAAAATGTAGATGGTTGGTCAGCTATACACAAGGCCGCTTTTTTCGGCCATGGTGAAATTGTGGATCTCTTATTGAAACATGATCCAAATTTGATCAATGAGCAGACTACTTTAGGCTTTACTGCTCTAAGCTTGGCATGCGAGAAAAACCACGTCGAAGTAGTCAAATTGATATTACATAAGGATACAAAAAAAGAAGCAACTAAAATGAAAAATGTAGACGGTTGGTCACCACTGTATACGGCCACATTTTATGATCATGTTAATATTGTAGATCTTCTAGTAAAACATGATCCCAATATGATTAATGAGCCGACCTCAGAAGGCAATACTGCTCTATACTTAGCAATCGAGAAAAACTACATTGACATTGTCAATATAATATTGCGGTTATGATGAAACAAAAAAAGAAGCAACTAAAATAAAAAATGTAGATGGTTGGTCAGCTATACACAAGGCCGCTTTTTTCGGCCATGGTGAAATTGTGGATCTCTTATTGAAACATGATCCAAATTTGATCAATGAGCAGACTACTTTAGGCTTTACTGCTCTAAGCTTGGCATGCGAGAAAAACCACGTCGAAGTAGTCAAATTGATATTACATAAGGATACAAAAAAAGAAGCAACTAAAATGAAAAATGTAGACGGTTGGTCACCACTTTACGCGGCCACTATTCAAAATAATGCTGATGTTGTAGAACTTCTCTTGAAACATGATCCCGATATGATTAATGAGCCGACCTCAGAAGGCAATACTGCTCTATACTTAGCAATCGAGAAAAACTACATTGACATTGTCAATATAATATTGCGTTATGATGAAACAAAAAAAGAAGCAACTAAAATAAAAAATGTAGATGGTTGGTCAGCTATACACAAGGCCGCTTTTTTCGGCCATGGTGAAATTGTGGATCTCTTATTGAAACATGATCCAAATTTGATCAATGAGCAGACTACTTTAGGCTTTACTGCTCTAAGCTTGGCATGCGAGAAAAACCACGTCGAAGTAGTCAAATTGATATTACATAAGGATACAAAAAAAGAAGCAACTAAAATGAAAAATGTAGACGGTTGGTCACCACTGTATACGGCCACATTTTATGATCATGTTAATATTGTAGATCTTCTAGTAAAACATGATCCCGATATGATTAATGAGCCGACCTCAGAAGGAAATACTGGTCTGCACTTAGCAAGCGAGAAGAACTACATTGACATTGTCAAAATAATATTGCGTTATGATGAAACAAAAAAAGAAGCAACTAAAATAAAAAATGTAGATGGTTGGTTAGCACTACACAAGGCCGCTTTTTTCGGCCATGGTGAAATTGTGGATCTTCTATTGAAACATGATCCAACTGTGATCGATGAGCAGAATTCAGAAGGCTTAACTGCTTTACACTTAGCATGCGGGAAAAAAAACTTTGATATTGTAAAAAAAATAGCTTTGTACTGCTCATAATAGAAAAAATATTTGGATAATTAAAAAAAAACACAAGAAAATAGGTATTATAACTATAGATTACGCAGGTACTAGATGCGTCATCACCTCATAAAAATACTTTGGTAAACGTTGAATTACATGAGGACACGGAAATTTTGTTGCAATGTGAGTGACATATTTTTTTCCTTTTCTTATTTTACAAACACTGTAACACCCGAATTCATAGTCGTTACTTGAGTATTCCCCGATACTTGAGTGCTCGTTAAGTAGCTGTTTTCATTTCATAGTCATACAAAACTTACCCAAGTAGTACTCAAGTAGCTGTCAAACTCAAGTCGTCGACGAACACGACTTGAGTGTTACTTGGAAATGTCAAACGCTGCTTTTTGTAATGTATTTTGTCGTTTTCTTGCAGTTTGTGTTTAATAAACAATAAAAAAGAAATGTCCTAAAACATAATTAAAAATACATTTTGTTTTGTAGCAACGCTTTACGCCACAATAATATTTACCCCACTACTCAAGCGTTGACTTGGCGAAGTAAAGGGGTAGTGTTTGTCTATAGAATGCATCCGCTACTTGAGTATTGTCTTTTACTTGAGTACTCCTCGGCCAAGTATTACTCAAGTAAACAATTATGAATAACATAATAACACGGTTTTACTCAATTAATTTTTTGTAATAATTCGATTAATACTTTTTAATACTGTTTTTTAACATTTCAGTATATTTTTTAACATAAAATGATCGTTAAATGTCACTACGCCTGTCAGTTTAACACACGTCTACGGTTTAACATAAAGTCAAAAATTATAAACGAAAACCTAATTTTATCTTTCGACAAAGCGTTCTTTCGTTCAGCGTCGCGTTCTCTTGTTTTTTTTTGCGTTTTGATTAAAGTTATTATCTAACCAGCAAACTTTTGTATAAGTACGTAAATATTTTTATCAAAAAAAAAACTACTCAGCAATTAGTATTAAGCCGATTCTCCATGACCTATTATTTATTATGAAATATAAATTGATATTTTGAATTAAGATATATGTTTGACATAAATTATTAAAAAAAATAATGCTAAATAACTGGACAAAATGTGACGTTTCCATTGTTATCTGACATGACAGTCATGTTTTGTACACTTAATTAATAAATAAATACTATGTACTTGGCTACTCAGCAAATAATTTATTTATATATAGTTTCTTCGCCCTTTTATACTTTATTAAACACAAACTGCAAGAAAACGACAAAATACATTACAAAAAGCAGCGTTTGACATTTCCAAGTAAGACTCAAGTCGTGTTCGTCGACGACTTGAGTTTGACAGCTACTTGAGTACTACTTGGGTAAGTTTTGTATGACTATGAAATGAAAACAGCACTCAAGTAACACAAGTAAAGGGGTAGTGTTTGTCCGTAGAATGCATCCGCTACTTGAGTATTGCCTTTTACTTGAGTACTCCTCGGCCAAGTATTACTCAAGTAAACGACTATGAATTCGGGTGTAAGTGACGTTCACCTTTTTATTTTTTCATATATTTATTTAGTAGTGAGTCTTAAATTTTCTGCTTCTTTTTTTTTATAAACATTGAAAGTGTCTGTACCGCACGGCGGCATGTCCGAGAAGAGTTTGTATTTATTAGTTCATACCTATATGTATTTTTGTGAGATGGTAAATACCTATTGGGCAAGGAGACATGAGTCATTGAAATTGTTTACTGCCGCAGCGTGTGCACCCGAGTCTAGTGAGACGACCACAGCCGGGGCGGGTACACACAGCTTGTGGGCAGGCGTTAGTGCCTGCCCAAATCCCTTGTGAAACGCCTCGTCTTTCCAGCATTGTAGAATTGCTGTAATAATGATTGTGTACTTTAGATTTAAATTTGATAATTGTTGGTACTCACCTTAAGCCACGGCTAGACTATGGGCCATATTGGCCAAATAGAGGCTCTGGCCCATCATGGGCAAATAGTGTGGCCGCTCCACCAATGACCAATATCGCCAAATATTTCACATTGGCCGTTACTTGTTTTCTTGTCGATCGAGTTCGCAAGTATTCACCAATATTGGAACAATGTTGACAGCTGTCATATCTTCCATGTTGTTATTTTCATAATGTTTTGTACATTTTTTTTATAATCCTGATAAAATAATGGAAGTTGACAATGATAATATCATATTATGGCATTAATTGCAGCATCCTATACAGTGATACATGCGGCATCTGCTTTTCTGTTATTAAAAATAATGAAAAACGCAAACGGCAAAGACGGTGGTTGATGCCTTCTTTAAACCACTCGAGTATGTATGTAATGTACCCATGATTCTTGTTTTTTTTTTATCAATATCTTTTATTTTCATTTATGTTATAGTCCAAATCAACCTGTAAGAGCTAGGTAAATATATACTTATTTCAAAACAATAAACATCAATAAAAATTTAAGGTTAGGTTTAATAAAATTATGAATGTTTTTATTCCGTATATTTGTGAATTGGAAATTATATTAAAAAATCATTTTTGCCCAGGGAGATAAACTGTCTTGAAATTCCCCCTCAGATAGGAGTATACAGTGAATAATTGGAGATTAGAATGTAAAATGATGCATAAAAGCTAGAATTAATCAATAAATCAGTGATAGAAACATTGTGTAGCAGTCTAGCCTCGTGCCAGCTGTCAGAGTTGGGCCAATAGTGTAGCCAGGTGTACAAGTATATTTGCCAAATGTTGCTACTTGCCAATGCTTGGCCAGAGCCACTATTTGGCCATCCTGGACCATCATGGGCCATAGTGTAGCCGTAGCTTTAGCCAATAATAAAGGAAATACGTGTATGTATATGGAATTGGCTGAGGTGAGGAAATACGTGTAGTTGTCAATGTGAGGCTGTATTGAATTACTATATATTGTTAACAAATTTTCTTGTTATGATATAAATATTGTGCATACTGATTAAACCTAAATTTTGTACTTGCATTAATATTACGTATTGAGCTGTGTATGTTCGTATGAAGGGTGCGCTGACGCGAAGTAGTGAGCGGAGGGTTGGGGGTCACTCCTATACGTGGCCGACCTCCGCTAAGATCGTCGCTTGCACCGCCTGTAGCGGGGGGGGGGGGGGGGCACACACATATTGTTATGTTTATTACGACGATGTTTTCGTGAATAAATTGATACCATTCTGATCTCGACGTGTTTTATTTCAACCTACCTGCTGCATCCCACTTGGGCTTCTCTCGGACTCTGGCTACTCTCTTGGACCTGGCTTCTCTCACTGGACACCGTTGACTTGGGCTCATCTCGCGTGCCGTGAAACGTCTTACTTGTTCGTAAGGCGCTTGCCAGCGCCAGCTTGAGTGAATCTCGCTTGTAATATTGAAACGTTTCGTATACACGGTGAGGGCACTTTTCAGTGCTTGCTATTGGAGTTTGTAAGGGTAAGGTTTATATTCTCTTTTAAACAGTATACATACAACATGTGTGTATATAACAAACGAAAAGTATTATTTTTTATTTCCAAATGATCTCCTCTATGTACAATACCAGTTCGTCTAACGTTTTACCAAACACTCTGTATACCTATTATTCGCATATTTTGATTTTCAACAACAAACTATGTGTGGACGCGCAACATCGCTATCAACTGTATCCAGATATTTTGTAGGAGATACAAAAAGTTGCGATGTGTGGCCATAGCTTGAATGCAACGTTTCAGAGAACGGCGCGCGGCGTCAGTAGAACGTTGTTTATTTTGTTACCGTAGTTACAAGAAACATTGTCGTTGTTTTCAAAAACAGCCGCCGTCTTGTCAGTGTCAGATGTTTGGTGAACGCTTTCATTGATAGCACTGAATTATTGCATATTAGATGAGCACTTTATGTGCTACGAGATTTATTTTTTATTTTATTTATTTTATTTCCCATACCAATAACATAAGTAGGTACAATAATAAGTACAAGTACTTACAATCTATATATATATTAATTTATTTTGGGATTTATTATCTCACTAGGCAGACGCCTGTGCCGAGATAATCCTTTTTTTTTAGAAATACTGGAAACTACAAACAAACATTAATAAACTATATTTTTGAGACTACTTGCATATATGCAGGATAACAGTGCCATTCACTCCGATCACCTTTCATTCAAAAAAATATAAAAACTCATAAGTGCAACTCAGCATCGGAAATGCAGGGAAAAGGTCCACAAGAATCCACAACAATGGAAAAGGCAATCGATCATTACAGACAAGAAAACTTCATAATCACATTCATCAGTGACTCACTCGTCTACCTCAACACATACACTAGTATTCTTTCTGACTCCTTTACTCCTTTTTCCAATAACCAGGTATATTGTCTTCTCCCATACGATATTCATCCTCCTCTGATGCCTGGTCATCCTCCAAAAACATAACTAAAGCAAAATCAAGATCGTTCATTTTCACGTTCCGACATATTACACAAATTGACGTTTGTTATTAAGAAAACGGAGAGTACGGGCACGGAATTTTCGAAATGTCACCGTAAAGACCGCCGTCGTAAGCTGCCGTAATATACGGCCGCTCCCTAGGAACCCACTGCATAAGCGATACCTGTTCATAACATCAAAAAAGTAAAAATGTCTAAATTTTCATTAATTAAACAATAAATTCTGCTAAATAATCTTTGATTGAATACCTGATTTTATCAAGTTTGCTGATTGATGTTCTATCAGATTTAATATTATATTTTTATCAGCGAATTGAATTAAATACTTATTTGAATTATTGTTTCCAGGAATCTAAAAAAAATATTTATCATGGATTATACTTTCCCAACTGTCGATTTGTTGAAGAGAAATTATTTCTCGAGACAGGTCAGCAGTATCAAGCCAAGATACGTGAGATTTGTATGGCCAGGTCTACATTTTCAACGGTTTTCCAAACTTTGACGACGAAAAACACCAACTTAGAGGCTTCGCAGCATATATGTTCCTTATATGGATTTACTCAGAATTTAGAGGAGAATATTTAGTATATCTGTGTCTGTGTGTCAGGGTGTGTGTGTGTGTGAGAGAGAGAGGGTGTGTGTGTGTGTGTCCCCTTATAACTTTTGATTCGCTTGATGCACAGATCTTAAAATTTCAGAAAATATTATATACTTTAAGTTTATAAAACTTGTATACTCATAATTTTGAAATTTCCTTTCAGTCAGGGGTAATCAACCTTTGAATTTTTACTTAATTTTTTTCATATATCTCAAAAACTATAAAAGCTAGAACCCTAAAAATGTGTACGTATATAGAAAAATACAATATCTCAAATCGAATTTAATGAAAAAGTTCCAGGATTTCTCAAACATTTTTTATAAAGAAAAATATTTTTTTTTATGACAAATTTAAGAGTTTCAGTGCCTATATTTCAGAATTTAATAAAAATATCGAAAAACGCCAAAACACATCAACTATATAATTTAATTTTCTATAAAAAATATGTACATTATAGCAGTACAATTCAAACTTTTCTTAACAATTTTTGTAAAAATTTAATTTATTGACGACATCGTTTCATACAATAAACATACCGACTCACTCGACAGTTGGATCTCATGTTTACATGCAACTAGTTCGTATTAAATTTCTCAGACACTCTCTTTGTTAGAAATTGGTTTTATCTTGCGAAAGATAACACAGTCAACGTTGTATTACCTAGGTACAAAGCTTATCTACTCAATTTCCAGTACCCAACTTTTAAGTAAATAACAACACGTAGTATGGGGAAACGATTTGTAGCTTATCATATACCTCTAATATAAATGAAAGTCGGGTTAGTGCGAACACGTCTTATAACTCGAGTTCGGTTAAACAGATTCTTCCGATGTTTGATTATTGAATTCTTCTCCGCTCCGGATAACAGAATATAATTTATTTACCGCTATTAAAAACTTGAAAAATGCATAAGAAATGATACAACATATTATATTAAAGTTAGTATGAAACGGATTAACTGCGACTCGAAATAAAAAGTTGAATAAATGGCTAAAAATGATATAAAATATAATATTAAAGTAAGTATGGAATGGATTTTCTGTTGGGGACATTACCGTCATCTGTTGGGGAAATAGGGAGATATCTGGTAGATTGATATTTTGGTAGAAAGATTCTATATATCAATGTTTTCCCTATGTTTCCACAGATAGCAGTAATGTGACCACCATTAAAATTTAAAATTTAGAAACAGGGCCCCGTACCACTAACGTACTTGCAACTTTGCATTTTTTTTTTCGAGTTTTGCATTGGTTGGTTCTATAGAGAATCAACAGTATTTTTCCACAATGGACTCTATTAATAAAAAAAAAAAAACAATTTTGTGAATCAATAATAATTATTGAAAAGAATATTTTGACATTTTAATTTTTCATGTTTTATTGTGTTAAATGCCATTAATATTGTGAAATAGATACCTTATATTTTATTTGAATTTACAGTGGTACTGATATAAACTGTGTTATAACACCGTTATGACGGGAATATCAGCTGTTATTACGGCATAAATTACTTATTCCACGCGCTACTAATAATCAATCCTATACCGTGTCATAAGTACATCGCAGAATACTTTGGGAACCTCGCATTTATCAATGAAATTTGTGATTCTTCCATACTACGGGGTTGGTTTTTAAGCATTCCGTACGAACTCGATTGGATCCTCGGGAAAGTTCGTGTGCGGAATATCGCGAGTATGTACGAATCGGTACGTACGAATATTTCCGAAGGCCGATTCGATTCGTTGCAGCATGAACTTGTTATAACTTAGAGTTTGTCAAAATATGAAGAGTGCAGTGGTAGTCTGTCTCATTAAATAATGTCGCTTTTATTTCTTTATAGCCAGAAATAAAGTTGGCATGGAAATTATTCTTGTTATAGCTTATTACTTGTTTCATTAGTAGCACTTTTGCGTATTCTGTTCTATTAGTACGGCTTAAAATGTTTAATAATAATTTCATAGAAATTAATAAAATATTATACTGCATTGTTCATTATAATTTAATAATATTGACTATTATTCTGAAATGAAAAACAGTTGATTGAGTTGCGTCGTTTCCAATTTTCATTGAGACTTTTGACATTTATCTATTCTGAAACTATTTTATCCAACACATTAATTGCGTAACTACTGGCAACCGATTAAGTTCTAAGCCAAAACTTCTATTCTGGAATATCAAAATTCCTCGTATCCAATAGTTGTTGCGTATTTTGACAGTTCTACCTATTCTGAGAGCATTTAATCCAACAAATCAATTGTGTAACTACTGGCAACCAACCGAGTTCTACGCAAGAGCTTTTTTGGTGTTGTTTCAATTAAGGGCTCATACACACCGTGCCAAGTAGCAAGTGTATGTGCGAGTGCGAGTTGCGCAGTAAAATTGCAGGAGATAAGTGAGTGCATGCCCACTTCTGTGAAGTGAGAGTTGGTGCGAATCCAAAGTTGCTCTGCCCATTTCAATGTGTTCTTTATTTTCTTTTCTCTCCACCGGGGCAGCACTGCGAACAGAGTGCGCGCACGTATGCTACAAATATGGGGAAGGATGGCGGGGATTGTACTCGCAAAAATAGAACCCGCTACTATCACTGTTAAGTTCACTCGCAACTCTAAGTTCTGTCCTTACAATCTTATAACACTTGTTACTCGCACCGGCACACGCACTCGCACATACTACTGAACAATGTGTACGCCGGCCTTAAGATCCGTTTTTTTATGTTGACACGGTGATATTTTGTATACATCACCATTCTATCTATCACGCGGGAATGGCGCAGTGATCTATCGTACATAGATAACGTTATAGTTCCGAAATTGGCCACCGCGAGCCAATAATTATTGCGCGGGCTATACACTTTGACAGCGCATTTGACAGCACTGTTGTGTTTTTCCATAGAAATACGATAAAGAACTCAATGATCTTTCAGAATAACCATTTCATTGCTTATTGAATTGTGTTGTCAAACACCAATGAAGCACCATTATATTTGACACTTGGGAATAGCGTGGTGATCTTCTGTACATAGATAACGTTGTATGTAGTTCCGAAATTGGCCACCGCGAGCCAAAAAGGATTGCACCGGTGTATATGTACACTTTTTGACAGAACACTTATGATTTTTCCATAGAAATACAATAACATAGGTATCATTAGCTCGTTCATAATAAACATTTTATCAACTACTAGCTGACCCGTCGAACTTCGTATCGAAATAAATAATATGGGTACTCTAGGTTTTATGCAACAGAGCTCAAATTCGTTTTTTAGTTATTTAACATGAATGACTATTTACTGGCATTAGCAAAACCTGCATACCACGCTGCATTCATCGGGTCTGAGTTTATTTTTACATCAAAAACTTATAACCTATGTTAATATGATGTGGGAAGAGGTCATCATTGCGCAAGATCGAGTGCATTGGAGAGCTCTTATTGTCTCACTTTGCTCCTGAGTGGAGTTCAAAGGGAGTTTTAATTTTGATTGATTTGATGTTAATATGTAAAAAAAAGAATTTAGGTATGTCATTATATTCGATATTTCAATAATTATTTTGCTCAGTTAAAATAATATTGATTGATTAATCAAAGTACGATAAGGAACTTCTCCGTACCGATTCAAAATACGCATTGAGGTTTCAATACTTAATTTACCGATCACGCTGATTCCCGAAGAGGGTAGGCAGAGAGTATGGACTTCCATTCTCTTCAATCCAAACTCATTCGCTTCCTCCAAACGCATAACATTCCGCATACATGCTTTTCTATTCCTTTTGCTCCTGACTTGGCCCTCCTGTAAGACGGCACTGATATGGTCGGACGATGTCATTCGAGGTCGGCCTTGTCTGCGTGCACCTATTCTTTCTGATTTATATATCCTTTTAGTCATTCTCTCTTTGTTCATTTTCTTTACATGCCTAAACCTTCTTTCTTTATTTAGTTTCATTCTAGTCACTACACTAACATCCACTCCACATTCCTTTCTAATATTATCATTCCTCACCTTATCAATAAGTCTCTCTCCGCATTTCCTACGCAGTGATCTCATTTCCACAGCATTTATTCCAACTTCCAAAATTTTCGTCCATGTCCAAGTTTCACTCCCATAAATCATGGATAGTATCAGGATTGCATTGTGCATCAACTGTCGATTTCAGAGATATCTTCTTAGAGGTCTAAGTGCACCGCCAACCCTTCTCCCAGCCAATTTCCTTCTTTCAATCTCTTTTTCACACCTTACACTCTTCTAAATAAATTACCTAAATAGACATACTTCCAAGTTCTCGACATTCACTTTCACACAACATTGCGTTCTTAAATCTTCTCTTTCAAAACAATGGAAATAAATAAAAAGTACATTTAATGCAGTATCTGTGATTTTTTTCTATCTTCTATTACAACATGGTGGAAGTGTTGCAATTTTTATTTTCAATAAAGAAACAAATGCTAGGTCATTAGCAAATAATATCCAGCTTTTTTTTTACATATTAACGATGAAGATTATATTTACGTTATATGTAGTTATGTACTCATCCTCTTTAAAAATCAGCCCATAAACGAAGAATTGATTTTCAAACAAACAAAAAAATATTCTACTTGTTCTTCAATATAATCATGTATTCCTTTGTGTTAAAACTTATCAAAACTCCTTATCAAATGAACTTCAATTAAGTATAACTCCTTTAGCAATGTTATATATACGATTCTGTTTGCTGGCGGTTTTAAAAATCTCTGTAAATAAAGAAAGTTTTCAAAACTCATTACACTTCATTACAATAATGAATTCCTTGTATTAAAACTTACCAAAAATCCTTAAAAAAAATAACTGCAATGAATATTATATGACTTATCCATCCAATCAATCTTTTTCATACGACATATTTTACATTCGCATTCTATCAATTGCAACAACAATCAATCCACTGCCAGTTCTTTCAAATGTCAATTAATAAAAATTCAAAAGTAGAAGAAAATTATATTGTAAAAACTACTAAAAAGATTACCTACTTTCTGTGTTTTCTTTAATTTTCTAATTTCCCATGCATTTTTCTTATTTTTTTTCTTCTAAAAGGACATTGTCCTGATGAAAGCCTACACGACAAAAAAAGAATTACCGAAATCGGTCCAGCAGTTTAGGCCTGATGCGATGACATCGGGAAATAGCTCACCATTGTTATAGTTTTCTTAAATTTCCTAATATTCCATGAATTTTTCTTAATTTTTTTCTTCTAAATCAACCTTCTCCCGATAAGAGCCTACACGCCAAAAAAATAATTAGCGAAATCGGTCCAGCCGTTTAGGCGCGATGCGATGACATCGGGAAATAGCTCTCCATTTTTATAGTGTTCTTAAATTTTCTAATTTTCCATGCATTTTTCTTAATTTTTTTCTTCTAAATCAACCTTCTCCGGATAAAAGCCTACACGACAAAAAAAGAATTAGCGAAATCGATCCTACCATTTAGGCGTGATGCGATGATATCGGGAAATAAATCTCCATTTTTATAGTTTTCCTAAATTTTCTAATTTCCTATGCATTTTTCTTAACTTTTTTGTTCTAAAAGGACACTCTCCTGATAAAAGCCTATACGATAAAAAAAGAATTAGCGAAATCGGTCCAGCCGTTTAGGCGCCATCCGATGACAACGCGAAATAGCTCTCCATTTTTATATATAAGATTGGATTTTGATTGCCATGGAGTCAGTTTAAATCATTGATTGCGTTGAGTCGGAGCGTGAGTTTCGGAATACCAGTCATTATCTATCAAGTTGCATAATGTTCTGGTTTATGAAATAAAAAAAAATATACTTAATTTTTTTTTTCTTTAACTTGCCCGTTTTGTCAAACTGAAGAAAGAAGGCACATATTATTATATCCTACTATAAGTGAGAAGGTAAGTATATTTTTAATGAATCTGTGCTCACTCAAAGTGTTCACAAATACACTATTTGACTAGGTATTTCACAGTAATCTAGTAAAAGCTTGTGTCGTATAAGAGGAAGGTGATCAGTATCTGGGATGTAGCCTAGAACCTTCAGTACAAAGCAATACGAAAGTCGGAGAGAAATCAGTAGGCTACAAATCACTCCGATTTATCCAAACCTATCGAAATTTCTTTTATTTCACTTTTTTTTTATTTTTCATCTTATTAATAACTAGCCTTTTTACCCGTCCATAAAATTGTTGATGAAGTTTGTTGAGAAAAATGTGAATTACAGAACCTGATTTATGGATTAATAAAATATGGTACCTATAAAGTATGTCCCTAAGTGGGGTCAAAAAATGGAGAATTGATTGACTGATCGAGTTTGTATTACCTGTAAGATTTGAATTGGTAAATAGGTAGATATAATTAGATAGTATGAGAAATTTGTAGAATTGCTGTGGAGGCAGCAAAGGTGAGTCATAAACATAGCATTTTTATCTATTTTCTATACCTTCCCCTTCAAGTACATTTAGATAGAACACTTGATTTCTGTAAATGCTTTAGTTGTTCTTCTGCAAAAATATAATTATTATGTACCTACAAAGCTTTATTTATTCTTAATATCAAATTTAACAGGTAGGTACATAATTATTTTAAGTGTTAAGACCTCTACCCGAGCCAGTGATTTTGTACCTGAAAATCTTTTGTATGAAAAATTGTCAGTATAGCCAGCAAGAAAATATTGCATAAAAAATTCCTATAAATATTCTGACCCATCTGGGAATTGGAACCAGAAATTTCTTACCAGAAGTGGGTGTTAATTATTTTGAGCATAGTAAAAAATTTTGTGGCCAAGGATTCGAACCTGCACCTCACATCCAGCCTTCGTGTGAATAGAAAAATCAGTGTAGATTGCTTATTAAAAATATAACACAGGAATAGGGTAATAATAAAAATTTCAAGTTGCTATGGCAATTATACCACCAATTTATTAAATCCCTATGCCCCTAAGTGGGGCGTAAAGGGAGTTTGGATATCAAAAATTAATTTTACTTACATTAATAAAACAATCAATACAATAATTGGTAAAGAAACACACTTTTATAATAAATAACTAAGGTATTTTGCAGTTGATAAACTTCATTTAACAGGGTAAAACTTTTTAATAAATGATAATTTTGAGTATAAATATTTAGGTACTTCTAGAGAATTAGAACTCTCATAGGTGCTTAATATAAGTCATACCAAGAGTTGACAATTAATAAGAGATATACAAAACATGTAAATGTTATTGTTGTGAGAAAATATCTAGAAAATTTTGACACATTTTAAAATTCTGTAGACATTTTGGCATTGCATTCATTATAAGATATAATCCTAGGAATCTCAGCTCCATAGACGAATTATGGAAGGCATAAATGCAACGGGCCGTTGGCCCGGTGGCTAGCATCTTGGCAGATTGTTGAATTTGTCGAATACTCAAGGATTTCAATTTGACCACCTAAATAAGGAACGTTGTTAACGTGAAGTCATCACACAAAGCCATTCGAAATAGCAAGAGAAGAAAGTCATAATCCAGTTAGTACTGGTCAAATGTTAAAAAAAAAATGGCATTTTAAAATTGACCATAAATAACGGTGTAATGTTGAATATATCAGTCTGTAATAATATGAATTTTTTCGATGTTACAGGAAAAGAGGTCTGATTATAGAAACTTCAACTAAATTTCAACAAAAAAAAAACAGGTTTACAATAATAATAAAAAGTTGTAGAATAATGGGAGTTATAGAATCTGATCGATGGAA